>VXBP01009713.1:0-117500 GCA_013400115.1 Rhinopomastus cyanomelas
CCCTCCCCCCCTTCCAACCTAGTTTAAAGCATGGTTGGTGCTGTCAGTGTGTTCTTTGCCAGCTGAAAGGGAGAGAGAAGATGAATAAGGTAGACAACTTTGGGAAGGAATCTCTAATACTGCATCAGGGTGTTTAGAAGCAGCAGCACGTTCAGCCTCTCTTAACATATGTTTATTCATAGAGAATCAGTGGTAAAACACACGCACAAGAGTCAGAGCCTGCATGAGATCTTCCTCTTTCAGACATTAAATACAAAGGAGTGTCTCAGTAATTGTTTTACAGTGGGGTTCTAACCATACTCCAGGCATCAGTTGAGCAACTTGCCTTTTAATAGGAAGGTATTTTTTTTCCTGGTTTTATGTTTCCTGGGTTTATGCGCCTGTATTTACATTCAGTAACAGGTATGTTCCTGATCCAGTTGAGAATGTCATAATGTAAAACACTGCTGTGTGGGGCAGCACTGGAATAGATAAATCTCATTTTTGACCTGGTACCTATGCAGTGTAACAGCAGCATATGCTGTAGCTACAAAATACTCCGTGTGAAAAAATTGAGAAAATGGCAGCGCATTTAATGAAAAGTATTTTTGACATAAGTCTCCTTCAAAGGCAGATAATCTGGGAGTCTAGTTGAATATGTTGGCTGATTTGAGATAATACCTTGCAATTGCTTGTGCTCAACGTAAGGAAATCCATGTCAGGAAAGAATTAAAATACCTATTATTGTGTAAAATGTAGCTCTACATTAAGTAACTGGATAGGATTGTATGTGCAAGCGATTGTCATTTAACTTGGAGCATATTATTTAAAAATAGTGGCCACTAGCAGAACAGTACCTAGCTGACAGAAAAATAGATACTTGTGGCTGCCTGAAAACCTTTTTATTAGGGAAAGCATCTGGCAATGTAATAGCACTGAGTGTTATTGCCTTCAGCCTCTTATCTTTGGCTGTTAGCTGTCTTAATAGAGTTTAATATAATGGAAATTAATTGACCTGCGTAACTTAATTGATGCCATTTCATTCAAGTTTTCTTTCCTCCCAGAATATTCTTCATTCTCAATTGATACTGCATTGTCATATTAGGGTTTGGTTTTTTGCCCAAGAAGTTTCTCCTTTCTTACAATTTTGCATTATCCAAGACCAAATTGCTTCTTGAATCAGCAGCATAGACACGAACTTTTTCTGGTGTGGCTTAGGTGTGGTGCCAGCCTGAGACTAGACTGGAAGGAATAAAATGGCCCCGAATGGCCATAAGATAATGTGTTGTAGCTGTTCGATGTTTTCTAGTGTAACTACAAGACTAAAAGGAATTTTGGCCAAATTTGTGTCCCACACAGAGACACAGATTTATTCAGAGCGTAGTGGTCTGTACCATCAGAGCACTTTGCTTAGCAGTGGATAAGTTGTGGGAAAATGTCTGAAAAAAAATAATGAAAAGAACATAACAGAAATAAGCTGCCATCAAAATTGGCACCTGACCAAACCTTAAAGCTTTTAACCTCTCTTCCCCAACCCTGGGAATTATTGGGAATTTATCCTGGAATTGGGATTTATTTAATTTTTTTCCAGCCTTACTTTTCTAGTGTTTTACATCAAAATGGAATATTTTGAAAGTAACCCTAAAAAATCTGTCAGTAGAGAATTAATATAAAAGTTTATGTGCTTGTTGTTCCATGACTCATCTGTATAAATCTTCCCCATAATTAGTTTTAATTCATCTTATATAACTTTAATTATATAGTATAACCAAAGAAACTCAATTATTAGGGTGGATTTGAAACATTAAATAGATAGACTCCATAAATAACTGAGATGGCTGCTGTTGAGGAAGGGTGTTGTTTCAAAACGTAGTCGAGGTCTGTGGAAGAGTTTGGGTGTTTCACCTGGGGTTAGTGAAGGAGTTTTTCTTGCAACCTGCGCCATCACTGTGTCCACATCCTTCCTCTGTGCTCTCCCCTTTGGAGTAGCAGCCTTCTGCTGCTTCGTGGAAGCCAAGCTGGTTGTCTCTTTATCCCTGTAGCTCTTAGGCATTGTGTGATGCTTTGGTGAGTAGCTCAGCAGGTTTTAAGGTGGTTCTTGGTGATTTCTTAATTTTTTCCTACCTCTAGTTCAGTCTTTGGAATTTTGTGGACAGGTTTCCTGTAAAGAGAATTTGTCTTAGAAGTGGAATGTAGGGAATCATGAAGTCACCTATAGTTGGCAAATAGGAGCAGCAGCTGGGCCTGGTTAGTCTGAAGAAAAGGAGGCTGACAGGAGACCTTCTCATTGTCTGCAACTGCATGAAAGAAGGTTGTAGACAGGTGGAGGTTGGTCTGTTCTCCCAAATAACAAGTGATATACAAGAGGAAATGGCTTCAAGTTGTAACAGGGTAAACTGAAGTTGGACATGAGGCAAAACTTGTTCCTGGAAAGGGTCATCAGGTTGGAAAAGGGTGCCCAAGGAGGACATTGAATTGCCATCCCTGGGTGTGTTTCAAAGTTGTGGAGATACGGAGCTTTGGGGGCATGGTTTAGTGGTGGTTTGGGGCCAGCTGGGATAGCGGTTGAACTCAGTGTGCCTAAAAGTCTTCTCCAAACTCAGTGATTCTGTGATTCTGCGGGTGAGAACATGGGGAATACGAAGGGTTTACTCCTTTTTGTTACGAATTTCAGTTGTCTTTGCTCCTCTACACATAAGGGTTGCCTTGCAGTTGATGAAAATTTGCTGTTGGTTTTCATCCATGCACATGTAACTGCATTCCCTCAGAGCCACTGCAGCAGACATCCCAAGTGGTGTGTGGCTGCCTGAGATGCTGGCAGGTTGTGCGGACAGGCCACATGTGGGAACAGTGTTGCTTGTTTTTGGAAAGATGGGAACAGCCTCAGAAGAAATTTTTCCTCATTTGCCTTCAGTATTTCTTGAGTGCGGACACTGTTTTGTCATTATTACCATAGGAAAAATATGATTGAAATTGTGTCCTTGAAAAGTTGGTGTGGTCGTGTTGTGCTGGTGTGGTCATGGCTGTTCTACTTGTTCTACTGTGGAGCCAGAACCTTTCAGAAATTAATTCATTTCTGTCTATCAATCACATTTGAATCACATTTTCTTGGTATTTTTTTTGAGAGTGGAAGCTGGAAGGTGAGTTTCTGGAAGTCATGGTGTCAGTGGCCGTGAACTAGTGAGACACAACTGGGTAATCTTCAGCTTCATGACCACCAAGGAAGACTCTTCAGTGTCCCTTGGAATGTGCTACGGTAACTACAGTACAGTACCTGCAGTAGCAAAGTTGCCACAACTTCTTTTAAAAAGACACAGTTTTTTCATTTAAAAAATCCGTGTCCATACACTGGAAAGTGGGTTTTTTGGTTTGAAGTTGGCTGGCTTTTAGCTGCTGGGCAAAGGTGAGTTGGAGTAACAGGCTGTGGTTTAGAGTGAACAGTACCTGAATTAGAAGAAAATGGGTAAATATGAAATGAGTTTTAGCTAGGATGTATTTCGTCTGCAAGGGTCAGTTGCTTGTATTGATAGAATGCTTGTTCAAAAGAACAGTCTATCATGTCATCTTTACTTCTGATTGCTGAGTAATGCTGAAGTTACTCATCACTTGAGTATGACTCGTATTGTCTTCAAGGTCAGCATGAGAACAGATTAACAAGTGATCTATGACTCCTTTTGACTTGAAACTGGGTGTGGTGGCACAAGTAATTGTATTCCATGAAATTTATTGTCTTCTTGCTTTTTCTGTTTTCTTGTCCTGTTGCTTGTTGGGAGCCTTTTCAGAGGTTCGTTTTTTGTCCTCTGGTGCACAGGGATGTGTAGACAAACCTGCAATGGACAGAATAATCCTGCGCCTGCTGGCCCATGTCTCCTGTGCAGTTGTGACAGCTCTTAGGCTGAGCCTTAGCATTTTAAAAAAAGGAAATGAAACCAAGGGAGACCACAGTGTCTCAGGATCTCTGTTTTCCCCAAACCTTTGTGTTATGGCAGAAGTCAGTCCACCCCATAGAGTATGTGCTGGTGAAACCCACTGCAGAACATTGCGTAATGCTGGTGGTGAGCTACAACCACTTGATGGCACCCTTTGATTTGGTACACACCTCATTAGCCTCAGTACAGTGTAGCAGGGCTGGAGTGTTTGTAATGGAATAACATGGGAGAACTGAGGATTGCAAGGTATCTGCTTAATGTAGAGATGAAATGAATGAAACAGCAAGGGTAAGCTTTCCTGACCCTTCATGAGAGAATAGATGAAAAAAGGAAGAATAAGCTATTGTGCCAAGGGGGGGATGATGAAATTCAAGATCCACACACATAATCTCTGGCTCAGCCTCTGAAATGTTAATCCCTGGCTAGAATTATTTGAGCTGTAGATTGCAGTTTATCATCAAAATGGCACTGTGTCAAACAATACTTCTTGTATGTGTGATGCTTAGAACTATCCAATTTTCATATAAAATGGTTCGCAGAGTGCTGCCTAATGTTTAAGGAGCAACTAATTAAGCTCAGGGTGGTTGTTTTACTCATTTCCATACACCCGGGGTAGTCACATAGGGTTGTAGTCCATAGATCACTCTTGGGGGATCTTATTAACCCTATACTACATTTTAGGATGCAGTCTGTTTTGATCTGAGCAGTGACAGGGGTGATGGGACCACTCAATACTAATCCTAATACCAAGTGCTCCTGGTATTTTATTTCAAGTTGCTCAGTTAGTTTTTACAATGAGGAAATCTACCAAAAATTTGCTGATGGTTTCAAAAAAATCCCCCAGGATTTGAGATTAATTAGTTGATTATTTTGAGATAATAAGAAAAGATTTTCTCATTTTGTTTCACAAGCTGGAATGCCGTTCACGTTTTTCTTGCCTTGCTTTTAAAGTAAGCCAGTAGAGGGAGTAGAAAAATTAACATCCTGGTGAGAATAAAATGTTCTACACTAAAATTCAGCTCCTTCTCCTTTAGAAATCTTAGTATTTCATAGTGTGATATGTGCAGTTAAATTTAACAAGGCTTTTGCGCATATTAAATACTTACAAATAGGAGGGGTTTTGTGTGTCTCGCTTGTTTTTTTTCTGAAGAAGGAGAAGAGGGGGAGTGGAGTGCCTAGCAAATTTAGAATCCCTCTGCAGAAGTGGTTTAAGAAGGCACCGAGATCTGAAGTGAAAACTGTTTGGTGATCTTCCTGTGGCAGTAATTAAAAACTCCTCTGAAAACATGCCTGTATCAATAAGAGCTTCTGGAAGCCTGTGGTTAGCAGGTACCTACCCAGGCCTGACTGAGCACCCATGATGGCTGTGAACTCAGCTATGAAGGAGACATTTGTCTTGGAGTGGGACCTTTTGTGTTAATCCTCCCAACCTTTATATCGCAGCATTTCATGGTGGCATTTAGGCAACAAATAACCCGTATTGTCAACTTGTGGTCTCTGTGTGGAATAGGTATTAGTGTTAGATGACAATTATTATTTTCTTTCACTTTTTTCCTCCACTGTGACCTTTTCTTCCTCTGAGTCTGTCACTGTAGCAGTCTGTGTAGTTTCCAGATTAACATTTCTGAGTGGTCACTTGGGAGATGAGCGTGGTTAATGCTGGGCGTGGGGCTATTTATTTGTGTACAACGTAAACATGTTATATGTTAGATAAATTGTGTTATCAGAGTCTGTGTGTTAGATGAACATGTAATCAGAGCATATCTGACATCAGATACTCATGTTTTAAAATTTCATGTGCCAGCAAGGCTTCACCACTGTTTGCCTAGCCCAGCCACACTGGTCACAGTGTATGTGAGCCCTGTCGCTACAGTTTTGCTACGTTAGGAAAGGTATTTTTTCCATCTGCCTGTTTTGTGCATGTCTAACAAGGTGTGAGTTGCTACACCAGGAGTATGCTGCTGCTGCATCAGCCTCAGTATTTTAGTTGTTGGGGCTTGCACTTGCTTCCTCAGTGATGTTCTGCCTCCCTGGTCTTTCTGTAGGTTACACTCAGAAACCTGTAAATGACACAGACCAGTTTGTATTCAGGTGGTTAAAGTTTTTGTGACATAAAATCAGTAATCCTTTAGTTGAGTCTGTGACTGCAGGAGTGGTTTTTTGGTTAAAAATGTGTTCAAGACTACTACACGTAGTAGTTGTGTTCTGTTGTTTTTTGTTCTTCCATGCTGCTGTGATAAACTTGGTAGTTTAAAGATAATTTTAAAGTTAAAAATTGTGTTAAGTAAATGAGGAGTTTGGATGTCAGTTGGTGATACACCAGGTGTTCTGACCCCTGAATGATATCTGAATTTGAGGATCAGATTTAATCCACATAGTAACTAATGAGCTATTGAAGTGTTTGGTTGGTTTGTTTAAACTCCTGTTACATGGGGGATGCTTGGTTAAGATTCTTGGGTCCCGTTTTGCAGCATGGTGGTAATTAAATGTAATATCTGACTTGAAACCCAAAGCAAGTCACAACAAGTCTTGATAGTGTTGGTTTATGTTCTGACTGGAAATTGTATTAAGTCGTCTGTTACCAGACAGCTTTTTAATGTGTTCAGGTTGGATACATGGGTTCAACTGCCAAACCCTTAAAAATAATTTTCTTTTAAGCAAAAATTTTTGAATTGCTTTATGTGAGAGGAATAAAAGTGAATTTTCACTTCTTGTCTCACATTTTTATTGTTGGGATTTTTTTAAAGTGATTCTGCTGTGTTTTAGAACAGAAAGAAACACCCACCTCACCTGTATGTATGGTGCCTGTGGATGTTTTTACTGAAGCAAATAATGGCTGTCAAGAAAACTTTTTTCTGAGCTTTTCCATGGCTTTATAAGTAGTTGAAAAATGCTAAACATTAAATAGAGCGATCAGTCTCTGTTAGAAATTTTACCTTCAAGTCTGTCTTTTGTAGGAAACCCAAGCTTAAGCGCCCAACCAAACTGTGACTTGCCAACAACGTCCTGGACAGATTTTTTTTTTTGCTGTGCACGTTTCAAACTCCTGCATTCCTGAGCTAATTGAATGGAATGTGTCACACGGAATCGCAGCATCTGCTGGTGAACCCCAACACACAGTAATTCCAACGTCGAAGCTAGTTTTGTGTGCGTAGCCCAAAGCCAGCAGTGTAGCCTTGGTTTGGATAGTGCTAGATGTGGATTAATGCTGCCTTACAATTCTTCCTCATGGGGCGTTATCAGTGCAGATCTGTGCATCTATTTTTGAGGTCTGCCAATTGCTGTAATTAATTAAAGTGCTGCAGATGCTGCTGGTTAAGCCAATTTAAAGACCAGAGCGTGAATTTCCAGTTATGTGAGCTAGATAATGATAATGCCTTAACGTGGTAGTCACTCTTGTGAGCCAATTACCACTCCATGTAGCCAAGGCAGGTATGTGGTTCACTTGCTCTGCCCGAGTCCCTTCCGAGAATCCATGTCTCCTTTTTATGCCTTTTACTGCTGAGTAATCTGTGTTCCTCCCCAGTGCTGGGGTGGTCCCAGTGACAGCTTTTACTCTTAATAAGCTTAGAGGTAATAATCTAAGTCCTGCAGGTCACATGTGCAATCTGCCTTTTAGTTTCCTTTTTCTCATGCTCCACTTGACATTGGGATCCTTGTCATATTATAGAAGTGACTTTCTGGGAATTGATAATGCAGTGGTAGGTGCTCGTACGGGACACTTAAGTAACAGAGTTACTTAAGTTGCTTAGGTTTTGCCTTTTTTTTTTTTTGTTTTGTTTTGGGTTTTGTTGTTCAGGGTCTTTTTTTTCCTATTACCTTTTGTTGTGGAATATTTTTAAGTATGGATGGATCGAATATTTTTTTCAATTCTATAGCTGACACTAGGTTCACAGACTCACAGAAACTCTGTAGTTGGAAGAGACCTTCACGGTCAAGAAGTAGAAAAGAAACTATTTTCATAATACATACTCTGTATCTACAAATTTATTCTTGCCTTTGTTTTTAGATGACAACAAGAAACGTTCAAAAATAAACCACTAACACTGCCGTTGCTTTTTGCCTGCGCATGAAGTGTTTCTGTGCGAGCTTTAGACAGGTGGACTGTGCTTGTGCCTGCACCACTCCAGGAATGCTCCTGATGCAGCTGGAATGAGAACTACCATCTTCTTTTAAAAGAACATGTAGAAACCTATTTATAGAAACTGATATTCACTTGGCAGCGCTTACTTTTGTGAGTTATAATGTGTGCAAGTCTAATGATAATGAGCGTAGGTACTGTAAATAAATAGGACGCTGAATAGTCAGTGATGTAGTTGCTCTTTGGTTTGACAGTGCCCCACTTCAAGCTCCAGACTTAGATGAGGGAGGCTCTGTGCCATGAAATGTATTGATATTTTTCGGTAGATCTCAGTAGGGCTAATAACCACAGCAGAAGCAGACCCTTAGGACTGTATGTGACTAAACCTAAACTTGTCTGGTGCAACTGAGTTCATATGCAAAATGGAGAGAGAGTGGCATTTTCCTAGAAGTAGAGCAGAGAGGACAGGTTTATCTGTAGGAGCTGATAACAGAAAAGCCTTGATGATTTGGGAGGACTATGGGAGCCTGGTGTATACACATGGAGAATGGTCCTGGTAGAGAAACAGGGAACATTGTTTGTAGTGGTTGAAGCTTGAGCCCAGGCAGAGAAGGAGGAAACTGGCTGCGGAGGAGGAGGACTCCGTAATTTCTCAGGGAGTGGAAGAGAACAGAGTGCACTACTTACATGTCTCTGGCCTTGCTCCAGAGGCTAGAAGTAAAGACAAGAAATTGCACGTGAGCATTTATTGCCTTGTCCTTTTCTTTCTTGTGTTCTATCGTGACCTGAAGCAAAGGAAAGTAAAACTCTTTGGGGGGGGGGATCCTTACTAAAAAAATAATCTTCGTTTCTCTTCAGCCATCATCAGCCTGTGAGGACTGAGAGCTGAATTCCCATAGGCTGGAACAGGAGCAGACAATCAGTATAAAATATTGAAAATCCAGCCCCATGGCATGGCTGAACTTTTCTGTTTTGCAACTGTCAAAATGGGGGGCTTTTTCCCTTTTTTGTCCTGCAGACCCCTCAGTCCAAGCATGCTAGGGCTCACTTGACCATTTGTCTCACCCAAAAGTGCTTTGGTTTAGGTTTGTTGGTTTGGTTTTTTTCTGGATGAGTTTTATACTGATCTAGGGAGAGGAACCAGATTGTCAAAGAAGAGTTAGAAGTGTTAAAGCTGGTGCAAGGCAGAAGCATGCAACTGGAAAAGCGGGATGCAGGTGGGAGACAAGGTAGGAGTCAGACAGATGCTGTTTGCTGCTCCAGGTAGGAATTGTTGCATCTCTGCACTGGATGAGGAGAAACTGGTGTTTCTGGGAATCCTCATGCTTCTTACGTCCTTTTGGAGCTTTCGCCTTGGAATGCAGCACAGCTTATTTGCCTTGGCCTTTTCTCATTCTCCACCCTGCAGTGTATCAGTGCTAGAGAGACATCAGGTTCTTCTGGTAGCCATTCTGATAGTCCCTTCACAGGGAGCCCAGAGACCGTGTGCTAGCTGTTTGGATCTACACAAGCTTTCCATCTTCCTTCATCCAGCACTGTGGTGTTTCAGACACCCCAAGAGCTCACCTTGTGTGTGGAGCACTAGCCATCCTCCAGCTTGTGTTGGGCTGTTTCCAGCTTCACATTATGGTAGGACTCCCACCTTGATGGTGAATTGAAACCCCTAAGTTCACGCTTTGCTTTTGATATTTAAGAAAGACTCTGAAACAACTTCATTTTGTGACAAAGAGGTTTTATTCAGGTACGATACCACTGATCTTCTGTTGGAAATTCAGAAAAGAATGGAGTGTTGCCTGAATGAGATTTGTGTCTTAGAAGTCACTGTGGCCAGACCTTCTTGCACTGAGTCAGGGCTGCACTTTTGCTGTGTTGTTACACTGAAAATAAATCCCCTCTTGCAAAAGTGCACATAATGCTCTGCACGTGTGTGTGTGTGCGCATGTTTTCAGATAGAATCTCCTGGCTTATAAGGGCTAATAATTTGTTCCCAGGCTTAATGAGATGCTTTAGTTGTATTGGCTTTCTTAAACTCAGATCATATGCTTTAAGTTAGACTTGTGCTTAAGTACTTTCCTGAACTGAAGTTCATCCTTGTTGAGGTAATTTCATTTTGAGTCTTTTGGTGGGAACAAGTTTTATAATGCAAGTTACATTTAGCAGAATCAAATCATGGGGCAGAATTGGAAAATTTCCTTATACTGGGATCCGTACAATACCATTAAATACACAGTAATTATTGCTGCTTAGGACTACAGCAGATTGCAGTGGGGCATAAAGCTTCTACTGCCCAGCACTTGGTGCAAAATAAAGGTCTATGAAGAGATCTTTTTCAATTAAAAATCTGGAAAAACTTGTTTAAGAAAATGTTAGCCCAAGACCACACATCTTTTGGCAGTACAGTGTGCAGCTCTCAATGCCAACTCTTTCTTTTTTTATCAGCAGTTCAGTGTTTCATATTTAATCAATATAAAACATTCATGTGAGGGGAAGCACTCAGTACCACAGATCAGGTCACAGCCAAAGCAAATAAAAGATTGAATGCTTTGTTAATCATCCATAACTAATTTGTGCACACACAGAGGGGGGAAAAATGCACAATGTCTGTTCCTGACAAGAGCTTTTTTCTTAGTGAGAATGAACATTAGTAATAGTGAACTGCAGTGGGGAGATCTGAGAACTTTGTCTGGGACGACTTCCTTTATTAGTAACGGCGTTTAGCAGAAACCCAAGATAAGAGAAGGGATGGGCTTGTGGTCTTGTTTTAAGTTGTTTGCCAAAATATAAGGAGGCAAAACTGCACTGAAGGAGACATAGATGAGTTCTCATGTGTGTGACGGTACATTTGACCATATTGCAGAGAGCTGCAATGTATCTTGGTGGTGAACTCAGCTAGTAGATGATGCGCAGTGAAGAAGATGCTAAATTCATTGCTGGTGTGTGCAGGCAACACAGCTGTGGAGCTGTAGTGACAGGGTGGTTATGGTTGATAAGGCAGCTTCATTACAAGCCCCTATTTTCAGGCTAGCTATCACAGCTTTTAAAAAGTACATATTAAAAAAATCACCCATATGTCTGAAATTTTTTATGGTTGTCAGCCTTGAGGTGAGTTTTACTTTAAGCACAAAATTTAACTGATGGAAACAATTTGGAGGGATGATGGGCTTTTAAAAAGTGGAGGTTTAGCTTTATTGCAGAGCTGCATTTTGGGTCACTTTGCTTTGTCCTTGCCGTTAAAAATTTAAATTGTGCTGCTTATAAAAATTTTTATATAAAACACGTTAAATGCACCTCCACCATAAAGCGTTCTTGGTGCTGTGTGCACAGGGTGTGACAGTGGAGATACCTTACAAGCAGAAGCACATCCCTACTCCAGCTCCCTCCCTTTTACACTGGTTATATACCTGCCTGTGCCCCCTGCTTCTTCCTGCACATGGTGGATTAAAATAATTGGTCCATACCATACCATTGGCAACATCCACTGCTTCAATGTGGTTTTGTTACTATTTATTTTTTCCTTCCTCCAACGTGTTAGGGAGTAGTAGCACAGCACACAGGAGCCATCATCTGCCGAGCACACTGCATTGAGTTAACAGCCGCTGCACAGCTATCTGTTCAGGTTGTCTCACCAGGACTTTTTGCCCCTGATAGTGACCTGCAGGTCTGGATAAAAGACACAGTAATGAGGTGGTACAGGCAAGAGAGCTGTGTTTGTATGAGGACAATTTCTTGAAGAGCTGGCCCTTCCAGAGTGAGTTTTGTGATTAGTGTCATAGTCGTGGAGCCGTAAGAGTCAGGGAGGTCTTGCTGTGTTTCCTCCAGGGTGGTGGCTGGGAAGTATGCTGAGAGGGCAGGAGAAAAGGCAAGGAGGAGCACCAGCAGGTTCAGTCATTTCTCTGTAGCTTGATGGACTTTTCCAACTGTTTTACCTCCTCCTGGCAATAATGTATTCTGTTGTTTTGGGCACATGCTGAAGGTGAAGTGAGCAAGAGGGAAGAGAATAAAAAAACCCAGTCATGAATGTAATAATGGATATAAGCTCCAGTGATAAATGAGACTTTCACTTCAGATAACGTCATGGTGGTTGTTTCTTGGAAGTGATCTTTTAGCCTAAATCTGTAATATTACCAACAGACAATAGGAAAAAATTCTGCCTGGGAAGGTTCATCAGGCCTTGGAACAGGCTGCCCAGGGAGGGTGTTGATTCCCATCTCTGGACGTGTTTCAAAGTTGTATAGATCTACTTCTTAGGGACATAGTTTAGAAGTGGCCTTGGGACAGTTGGGTTAATGGTTGGACCTGATGATCTTGAAAGTTTTTTTCAACCTAAATGATCCCATGACAAATGATAACAACTGGTTGATGACACACTCGTATTACACAAACCCCATTGAAACAGGTTTGATCTGTGCTGGGTCTAGACGATGTTACGTGCTGCTTTAACATATAGTATTTTGTGGAGAGGTGATTGAAAGCATATAAGATCGCTGGAGCAGTTAATCTTTTGCCCTATTTCTTGTTTAATGAGTGTTACCTCAAACTTGCTTCCTTGTTGGAGATTACAAAGGAGCTGAATAATGTGTTTACATGTGTGAGAATGTTTAAATAATTCAGGGTTAATTCTGGGGTCTGTATTGCATCCCTGCTGCACGGCACATTCTTCCTCAGGAGAAGGCTTGCAGATGGGTACAGCCTGGTGTACAGAACCTTTCAATGACTGTTATTTTGAGCTGATCATCAAATATTCAGTGCTGAGCTCGAGGTATTACTTCAAAACCACCTTTTTAATGTCAAAGATTGGGGGGGTTTTGTCTTGAAGTAACACATGGAGAGAGTAAGGAAATTTGGAACCTGTAAGTGAAAAGAAACTGTAGGCAACAGAAGGGCTTTTCACATCTGAAATCAACAACAAAAAGGCAACAAGTATACCTTGTTTCTATAAAAACACTTGTTTTTCCACTAAAGACTGTCTTTAGTTAGGGAGAATCCATGTAGCTGTTTCAACATTAATGTTTTTAAAGTCTTGAGAGCCTGCATATCTGAGGCTCAGATGTGTTTTCACTATGTGCAGAATTTTTTAAACATGAAATTCTTCATTCAAATGCATCATAATTCTTACTATTGTTCTGGATACCTTGAACCATTCTGTGCTCTTAACCAAAAGTTTTCAGCACAGGTGGTGCTGCCTGCATCTGGCCCTCTGAATCTCCAACCCAGCTGTCTTAAATTATTTTAACTGACATCATTTCTAATTTACTCTCTCCAGTCGAGAGCACTCCCCATAGCCTGTCTATTTTAGCATTTAATTGCTGTGTACTCTCACAAATTAAATTCTCTAGTGATCCATTTTGCTCTGCCAGTGAAGCAATGATCTTTTCATCTCAGCAACATGGTGCTTACAGCTCCACCACCGGGGCTGGCATCCAGTGTCAGGAGAGGAACGACTTCCATGGCTCCTGTCTCTGGGCAGGGGGGTTTACAGCAGCTTCCCTTTGAAACACTACTCCATTTCATTTGGAGGCAAAAGAACTGCAAAATCTTTGAAGTGTGTTCCTCTCAGTGGGGTCTGCAGCCAGGAGAAGGACTTTGCTGAATTGTTTTCTGCCCGAGTATGCAGCAGGATGATTTCCTGAAAACACACACACATCTCTGTGGGCTTTTTAGTACTTGCTTTTACAAAATGTAAAAAGGCAGGTTCTGGAAATACTGTGCTGTATGCCTGCGGCCTTCTGGGAGATGGAGAGGCAAAACTCCACATTGCTTCAGACCAAGTAACAGTAGAAAGTTAGGAAATGTGTCTTCCCTGAGGCCTTATTTTAGGTCTTTAGGCCAGTGCTTTAGGTCTTTTTTTGGTTATCGTTTGTATAGTGCTTATGTTACCTAATGTATTTTTGTTTAGTGTCCAAATGATGAGGCAGTGCAGTCCTTTCTGCTCTGGCTTCTGCTAAAGGTGACTCTTCCTCCATGTTTTTGTGATACAGAAGAAGGGCACTCATGTCTTGGAGATTAAAGGATGCGGTGCTGAAGGGTTGAAGGTCTGTGTGAACAAGCTGGGTTTGGGTGTGGTGAGCTAGAACACGTTCTGCTGCTTTCTGTGGAAGGACTCTTTCCCCAGCCCAAGTAAGAATATACCCTGCAGACAAAACCTGGGCAATGTTTTGGTTCCCTGTAACTCTAGAAGCATGAAGATAGTTTAGCCGAAAATACAAAGGTATTTGCACTTCTTGTATTACCCCTGAATTAGCAGGCAGTTGGTAATTACAGGACACAAGATCACTAGAAATATATTTTTAAGCAAAGAAGGCTGCCCAGAACGTGTACTATTCTATTATTTGGGTCTGCTTTAAATTAGGAGTTCAGACCTTTTATAAGGAGTTAATTGTTAATCTGTTGTCTTATTTCATCTAAAAGATGGCTGTCTGTCATCTGTGATCAACTTCTGAGTAGAGGTGGGCTGTTTGGTTTACACCTATGATAAAGATTATCTGGTCTTAGCTTAGTTCTTTTGTCTCAAGGTATTTTAGTCTTGTTTGCTCTGAAAGGTTCTGCATTAGTCGGGAAAGATGGGGACAATTCCTAGAAAAGCATTGCTTCATGTGATTCTCTTTGCAGAGGACATCAGGCTGTGTAGATCCTTTACACTTGGCAGATCTTTATGTAAGGGTGGCACGGAACTTTTATGATGTCTGACACTCCTCAGAGTTGTGAGTGTTGTGGAAGAGAATGATACATTATTGAAGAGACAGAAATTGGTGTGATAAACCTGGTCCTGTAGCTGTGGTGTCTCACGTACAACTAACAGAACAAGAGGAAATGGCCTCAAATTGCACCAAGGGAGGTTTAGGTTGGACATGAGGAAAAACTTCTTCCTGGAAATGGTCATCAGGCCTCAGAATAGGCTGCCCAAGGAGGGGGTTGAATCACCACCATGATTCAAAGTTGTGGAGATCTGGAGCTTAGAAATATGGTTTAGCAGTGGCGTTGGGACAGTTACAGAATCACAGAACATTAGGAATTGAAAGGGACCTTGAAAGATCATCTAGTCCAAACCCCCTGCCACAACAGGATCACCTAGACCAAGTTGCACAGGATCATATCCAGGTGGGTGTTAAATGTCTCCAGTGAAGGAGACTCCGCAACCCCCCTGGGCAGTCTGTTCCGGTGCTCTGTCACCCTCACTGTGAAGAAGTTCCTTCTGATATTTGTATGTAAACTCCTGCCTTCCAGCTTGCACTCATTACCCCTCATCCTATCACTAGATGACATTGAGAAGAGCCTGGCTCCATCCTCCTGACAGCCACCCTTCTCATATTTATGGACATTAATGAGGTCACCCTTCAGTCTCCTCTTCTCCAAGCTAGAGAGACCCAGCTCCCTCAGCTTTTCCTCATAAGGGAGGTGTTCCACTTCCTTCATCATCCTCGTTGCTCTACTCTGGACACCCTCCAGCAGCTCTATGTCCTTCTTGAACTGAGGGGGCCAGAAATGGACACAATACTCCAGATGTGGTCTCACTAGTGAAGAGTAGAGTTAGTGTTTGGATTTGATGAGCTTGAAGGTCTTTTCCAACCTAAACGGTTACATGATTCTATAACTATACAACCACAAGCATGAAACAATAAAAGATTGTTAAGCTGTATTCCATGGCTTAACATAATATTTTATGAACCAGTGCCCATTGGCAAGCACAATGTGTTTGAGCTGGAAGATAATCTGGAGGTGTTTGTAATTTATTGGTATTGTAGGTAATCTTCTGTCTTTCTGTGATACTCAAGTATCAGTTGATTCTATTTGTCTTTCTTAAAAATAGAGTTTCCAAGTTACTGTTCTTTTATAGAATCTTCATTTTCAAGTGTTACAGAGTGTTTTGTCACCTCTCTCTATTATGACACTGGTTGTTTCCCTCGTGTGTCTTCAGAACTGACTTTTCCATGCACCTTCTCACAAAACCTGATGTGGTAAACCTGGCAGGAACATGTAGGTGAAATACCTGGAGGCAAAACTGAGCCTTATGTGTTTTAAACTTTGATTATAGAGTCAAAAATCAGAGAAGTTGAGCAATAGAAGTATTTCCATTGAGATTCCTGGCTTTATGTTCCACAAGTCTTTATGTGCTCATATGAGACACAAGTAACACCAGATCAGGCTCTTACTAATAAATGGATGTTATTTGTTTGATATATCATCAAAATGAGGTTCTGGTTGAAATAACTTATTCTACCCTACTGCTGGACTGTTTTATGTATATCATATGTACACATCTCATTCATAGGTATTTTTCTAGGGTTACTTAGTCTTTGCTGGTTTAAGAATTATTTCTTCTTGTGTAAGAAAATTCCTCTGTTATTCTGGGGTGATTCCAATTATATTATATACAAAGCATGTAGGTTTGTTTGAAGAAAACGTTAAAGCCTTTGTAAGAAGAGGTTGTTGGCATGTCCTGACATTTAAAGAAAATTTTAAGGAGCTGGTTGTGTGTCAGAGCAGAAAATCTCAATTTTCAAATCAGTCATGGACCTAAGCCCCTGAAGAATATAGTTTTTGGGGCAAAAAAAGTTTTTGTCCCATCTGTAGTAGAGCTAACACTATGTAAGAACAAGTCTATATATTTTAAAAGGAGAAAAGGTCTCAACAATTTTAACACGCCTAATTTTCTGTGAGAGTATAAGTATGTGCAGAACCTCACGTGTTGATGAAAATAAAGCTTGAAAGATCAGGGGGACACTGTTTTAGTTTGGGTTTTGAGGGTGTAATTTTCTTTTTTGCTTGTTTTTTAATATGGTAAATTTACAAACTTGGAGTTTTGTCAGCAGTTGGAACCTGAAAGTCAACTTCTGTCTTTGGCCCAGAAAAAGGTTATGAAATCAATTCCTTTCTCAGTAAGACAGAACTTGATTGCCAAGTATGTCTTATTCTTCACGGCACCTCAGGATATTTAGTGCCAATAGAATTTCCTTGCACATGGCAGGCTTCTCCCTTCTGTACTGGCACACAGGTGTCTGCACTCCTATCTCCTTCTGCTGCACCAGCTAACCCCAGCAAATTTCACAAGGAATTGCTAGTGTTCATCTTCACTGGGAGAACTTTGCCTCTTTCACTTTGCCTCTAAACAATTTGATGATTCCATTATTATTTGAACATGGGTACTTTGATTGCAGCCTTCCAGATGAATCAGTGATCAGCCATACCACACCTGTATTCTGGTGTGCTCTTCTCAGCCACAGAATCAGTTAAGTTGGAAAAGACCTTTAAGCTCATGGAGTTCAACCATTATCCAAGCTGTCCTGAGGCCACCGCTAAACCCTGTCTCTAAGCTCCAGATATCCATGACTTTGAAACATTTTGAGGGATGGTGATTCAGCCTCCTCTCTGAGCAGCCTGTTCCAAGGCCTGGTGACCCTTTCCAGGAACAAGTTTTTCCTCATGTCCAACCTAAATTTCCCTTGGTGCAACTTGAGGCCATTTCCTCTTGTCCTATTGCTTGTGACTTGTGAGCAGAAACCAACCCCCATCTCTCTATGCAATCCTGGGGTGGATTAGAAGAGGGGTGGTTAGCAGATCAAGAGAGGTTCTTCTCCCCCTCTACTCTGCCCTGGTGAGACCGCACCTGGAGTATTGTGTCCAGTTCTGGGCTCCTCAGTACAAGAGGGATGTGGAGCTGCTGGAGANACTCACCAAACAGAAGTGTCATGTGTTTCACACTGCCCTTGGAGCAGGTGTTCAGCTGTGTTGGTTAGTGATTCTAAAGGTGTAGTACAATAACAGGTTATTGTTCATATCTGTGTAATAATTAGAACTACCTGATCATAGTTTCCATTTTACACATTGTCAGAATCTTGAACCTTAATCTTACTCATTGATTGACAGTGGTGACAGCCAGGGAATGAGCACTTGTATTGTTTGTGATAGTTGCATCTGTTCAACTTGATTTGGTTGAGACCATTTGCATATTCTTAAGTACTACTTCTGAGAGGGCCTAAATCCTCCTCAAGTGTTCGATGCATTTTTGAAATTCATTCATAAGGTATCTACATGCACTAATAGTTTTGTATAATATTGCTGCGCATAATCTGACAGATAAGACGAGTTTTTTTTAAACAAGGTATTCTTTGGGGATGACATATTACGTTCTGACTGATTCTGTTGGGCAGAAATGTCAAGTACTTTGAGAAAAGGATACTTGAATGTTTTGATTGAATTAGGATTTTTTATTCACCACAGATTTTTTCAGCTGCAGTAAAATGTAGTCTGACAGTGAGAACATTTTTCAAAAGAGGCTTCTTTGGTTTTGTTTTTAGTTACTGGAGCTGTATATAAATATTTGCAACCCTTTGCTGCTGATAAAAATGTTAGCTGGACCAACAGAGTAGATTCTTAGATGCATTTTAGATTAGTTTGTCTGGATTATTAAACACTTTTATCTTTAAATACATCTTAGACTCTTGAAATATAACTTAAGCTTTCATCTTTCTCTTTTCTTTGCTCTTTATTATTTTCATGCAAAATTTTTATCAATATTTTAGGAAGTGGTGTCAGACTTAATTTTGGAAACCTGTCACTCTTAACAGTACATGTATGACACCAGTGAGAAGTGCCATTGCTCTGAGAAGTGTTGCAGTGTTCTCTCTGAGCATTGAACATAGAGAGCAGCTGAAGGTAGCAACTTGGTGGCCTCGTTATGTAAAGCAACATATGTGTAGTTGAAACCCACACCTTCTGCTAGGTGAAAGTTCTAGGTCGGTACTACTCGAGTTTGAACAAAACAAGTCCAGTTTGCTATCAGAAGGAATGGTGATACGTTAAGCATCTCACATGAAAGACTACAAGTGTTCAAAGAGCCACCATTAGCAGCTCTGACCTAGTTATTGTGTCTCTAGAAAGGATCACAGCAAAAGACCGAGGGCTGCCTGTGCACTTGAAAAAAGAACAATGCAGGTTTAGTAAGTGTGGGTTTTTTCTTTCAAGCACACACAGGTTTAATGTTTTGTTTCTCCTTTGCTTTCAGGAATCTCCTTCTGGACGAAGAAAAGCACTTGCCACCAGCAGCATCAACATGAAGCAGTATGCAAGCCCCATGCCTACGCAAACAGATGTCAAGTTAAAATTTAAGCCTTTGTCTAAGAAAGTGGTATCTGCCACACTGCAGTTCTCTTTATCTTGTATTTTCCTGAGGGAAGGAAAAGCCACGTAAGTTGTTGATTTTTTTTATCACAGTATCACAGTATTACCAAGGTTGGAAGAGACCTCATAGATCATCAAGTCCAACCTGTTACCACAGAGCTCAAGGCTAGACCATGGCACCAAGTGCCACGTCCAATCCTGCCTTGAACAGTTCCAGGGACGGCGGCTCCACCACCTCCCCGGGCAGGCCATTCCAGTGGCCAATGACTCTCTCAGTGAAGAACTTTCTCCTCACCTCAAGCCTAAATTTTCCCTGGTGCAGCTTGAGGCTGTGTCCTCTTGTTCTGGTGCTGGCTGCCTGAGAGAAGAGAGCAACCTCCTCCTGGCCACAACCACCCCTCAGGTAGTTGTAGACAGCAATAAGCTCTCCCCTGAGCCTCCTCTTCTCAAGGCTAAACAATCCCAGCTCCCTCAGCCTCTCCTCATAGGGCTTGTGCTCAAGGCCTCTCACCAGCCTCGTTGCCCTTCTCTGGACACGTTCAAGCACCTCAATGTCCTTCCTAAATTGAGGGGCCCAGAACTGGACACAGTACTCAAGGTGCGGCCTAACCAGTGCAGAGTACAGGGGCAGAATGACCTCCCTGCTCCTGCTGGCCACACCATTCCTGATGCAGGCCAGGATGCCATTGGCCCTCTTGGCCACCTGGGCACACTGCTGGCTCATGTTCAGGCGGGTATCAATCAGCACCCCCAGGTCCCTTTCTGTTTGGCTGCTCTCCAGCCACTCCGACCCCAGCCTGTAGCTCTGCATGGGATTGTTGTGGCCAAAGTGCAGCACCCGGCACTTGGACTTATTGAACGCCATCCCGTTGGACTCTGCCCATCTGTCCAGGCGGTCAAGGTCCCGCTGCAGAGCCCTTCTGCCCTCCAACTCAGACACATCTGCCCCCAGCTTTGTATCATCTGCAAACTTGCTGATGACTGACTCAATGCCCTCATCCAGATCATCTATGAAGATGTTAAAGAGGATGGGGCCCAGCACTGATCCCTGAGGGACACCGCTAGTGACCGGCCGCCAGCTGGATGTGGCACCATTCACCACCACTCTCTGGGCTCGGCCCTCCAGCCAGTTCCTAACCCAGCACAGAGTGTTGCCATCCAAGCCGTGGGCTGACAGCTTAGCCAGCAGTTTGCCTTGGGGGACAGTGTCAAAGGCCTTGCTGAAGTCCAGATAGACCACATCCACAGGCCTCCCCACATCCACCAAGCGGGTCACCTGACCATAGAAGGAGATCAGGCTGGAGAGACAGGATCCCTCAGGTGTGCAGTTATTGCCCCCAAGATAACCTGCTCCATCAGTTTCCCTGGCACTGAGGTCAGGGTGACAGGTCTGTAGTTCCTGGGATCCTCCACCCGACTCTTCTTGTGGATGAGGATCACGTTGGCCAGTTTTCCTTAACTAGATACGCTGCTTTGTGTTCCTTTCAAAGAACTCTCCAGATAAAGAGCTTGCTCTTTGTAGAATGGCAGAATTTGAGTGTCCGTCAGCATACCTGTCATTCCTGCCATACTTAGTTTCTTACCCATGTTTCTTATTCTGATTTTAGTCTTGTGTTCTTCAGAGACAAATGGCTTGTCCTCTGCTCTTAGAAACATTTTAAATAACAGCAGTATAAGAATATCTGTGGGTCTGAAATCAGTAGAAGTGTAGGATTGTGTGTGTTCATCCAACAATACCCTTAGCAGACTGCAAGGAAAATGTAGGGAGGAGAACTTACTTCTATTTCATTTATTTGATATTACCCAAAGAAGGGAAGAAGGACAGAGACAGTTATAAAGTGAAGGAGGGTGGAGTTCAGGAGTAAGGTTGTTGGGTTGGACATGAGAGCTTCCAATGAGGAGAGTTCATGCTGGACTTTGATTACCACCTCGCTGCTAGTCATTTATTCCAACAGTCCTTGGAGGATGCAGATAAGTTTTGCGGATCCTATAATCCCTTCCACAATTTCTGTCAGATTCAAGATGACAGATGTTGACAACTTTATGTGACTGGAAGATGGTGTGTTTGTCACCCTTCCTGCTTTATTTTACCTTTCTGTCTCTAGAATATGGGAGCATGAGAACAGGCAGAACAGAAGGTGTTCTTTTAGTGGGTTCTTTTAACCTTCTATACATGCCCTTTTCCCTCCAAAAGGCTCTTTACTTCTAGCTTTCAGTATTGTCAGTGCTAATTGCCCATGGCACAATCAGTACATCATTTTTTATTCCTATCAGTGGTACTTTTAAAATAACTTATATAGTTTTCTTGCCATTGTTTGGCACAAAACCTGTGCATCTGGTTTCATCATGATCAACTTCAAATAAGAGAGAATAAATCGGGTTGGACTTCAAAACTCTTTGGGATTTTGTGAAACAAAGGTATAACATCCATTTCTCTGACTCTCTGCTTGCTGTTCATCAAACATAGATCTAATGTGAAAGGTACATATGTGCAGTAGCCAAATAAGTTATATTGGCGATTCATATAAAAATTATTTAAATATTATTAATGAATTCAAATATTTAGAAAAGCAATTTACATTTATGTAATATCATCAAGGTTTTTCAGTGAACATAGCAACAGGTGTCACAAGCAGTACATGGGTGGTAGCTCTGACCCAGCATTTTCACGTAAAGCAAAGACAACTGGAGAAGTATTTACTCCAGTATTTATTCTGGACTGGCTTAAAATGTTAAGGAGTAGTTGTTAAACTGAATCTTAATGCCAAGGCAGCACTGGTTTTACCCTTCAGGATTTTGTTACTAGAAAACTCTCTCTTTAGAAATGAGTATATATGAGTATCTTCATTTTGTTCTTTCATTATATTCAAGATCAGAACAGATATTAGAGACCTCCCTGAAGAAAAGAAAGTGCAAAAATATTTAAAGGATGTTTTAAATAATCTATTAGTATCAGATGTAGTGTTAACAGGCTACATTTTAATGCCTGACTTGAAATTTGTTATTTAGGGATGAAGACATGCAAAGCCTGGCTAGTTTGATGAGTATGAAGCAAGCCGATATTGGAAATCTAGATGATTTTGAGGAAGACAATGAAGAAGATGAGGAAAACAGAGTGAATCAAGAGGAAAAAGCTGCAAAAATTACAGGTTGGTTTTGCTACAGGGATGGTGAAATAGTTTTTGCTAATTACTGGCTGTGTTCTGTGGATTTTTTCCTTATTTGTATTTAACTTTAAAAAAAAATCCAACCCAAAATTTAAGGTAGTTTGATGTAAGAAGGACTCGTCAATAACAAAGTTTAATATTTGTGAATTTATGAATATTGATTGTTCTCATTGTTTCCTTTTTTTAGGAGAGAATACATTAAATTGGTGGCATTTTAGGGAAGCGGAGAACCAGTATAAACATGAGTGAAAAGATGGAGGGAAATGGGCAGTGAGCAGGAAGGCGAGAGGGATGAGCTGAGGTGAAATGATGAAAATGGTTTGTGAGAATAACTGTGAACTGACTTGTGCTGTGGGTAGGTGCTGAGGAGATTTTGCTCAGGAACCTGGTAATTCCAGGAAACATACTTCTGCCTTTGAATTGAGGGTGTCTTGTGAAAATGAAATCAGGAGGCAGCTAAAGGATTTTAATGAAATTTGATCCTAAAGTGGTTTGAAGTGAGATTGTATACCAACTTTTGAATTGCTGATGAAAATGCTCAGTGTGTCAAGAACAGCTAAACGAATCAGTGCGAATCAGGTCAGAATGTGGTGACGTTATGTTGTTGGTGGAGATTGTTACGTAGTACAGCCCCAGATGAGTTCTGTAGGAGCGTTGGTGCAAACGAATAAGGACTATCTGGTGCCAGCCTTCATGTCTGCCAGTGCCCTTCACAAAAGTCAGTTGAAATTAAGGGATCCTTTTTTAAGGTGGGGAGGAGTGTGCCAAGCAGAGAAGTGACTTGTCAAATCCGTTCTTGAAAATCCAGAGGAATGTTGGTCAATGTTACGAAATGTTACTTCTATCACTTCTAGTGAGCTTTTGTTGTAATCAAGAGGTTCAGCCTGAAGCAGTTATTACTTAGTTATCTTCAGTGTTGTGAAACTATGAAAATATGTTTTCTCCATGTTTTACATATTCAATTAAACATTTTGTGTCCTGACCAAACCTCTGGTTATGTTGTGTGTGTCTGGCACAGAGCAGATTGGCAAATCCACAGGGAAATACTCGGGAAGCAGATTCTGCAAGGTTGTCTTCTCCTTTCCCAGTGAAACCAGACTAATTCAGGTGCAGGTCACAACACCAAACAAAATCTGGCATGTGTACTAGGGCATCTGGTAACCACGGGATCATAGAACCATGTAGGTTGGAAAAGACCTTAAAGAACATTATGTTGAACTATTCACCCAACTGTCCCAAGGCTGCCGCTAAACCATGTCCCTAAGCTCCAGGTTTCTGTGACATTGAAACACATCCAGGAATGGTGATTCAACCAGAGAAGGGCACATAAAGACGAGGTTACGTAAAGTCTATAGAAATTGTTGTGCAGAACTGTTTTGTTAAGATGGGTCTAGGTACTGAGGACTGTGATGGGAAACCTTGTGCAGGAGGACAATAATTGAAAAGCAGCAGTTCTTGCTCCTCAGCTTTATGGATTTTGCAGGGCTCAATATCTGACAAAGCCAACAAACAGTTCCTAAACAAGCAAAAAGCTGGTGTAGACTACACTGGTCTGTCCTTGAGCTATGGAGACAACAGATGGGGAAGAGTGAGCTCTGTAGTGTGCAACACAAGGTTTCAGCTCAACTTGTTTCAGGGGCATTTCAGTGTTTCCATCTATTGTCTCAAAACCTCAAATTATCTGTTTTTAAGCAAACATTACAATATCTCCTGAAAGGCAGAAGCAGTAAATTCTTATGACCTACACTATACCTGCTCGTATTCAGTTTGCTTTGATACTGTTTTCTAAGGATGGGTCAGCCTTGGACTTCATAGGCTATGATAGCTGAGTTTCTTTGTTAGCCTAGATAACTCTTCCCACATTAGATGAGGAGTGGAGCAAGAGGGGTGTTGAAGGAGAATGTGCACACGTGATTTTCCCAAGCAAATGGGAGAACATAAACCATATGGCAGTAAATAAATGTCAAGGATCCTTTCTAAGACTCATTTCATTGTCATTTGGAGTGACTCCCTTGTTAAAAATGGGAAACGATGATAAAATGCAAAGAGAAGAGCTGACAAACCAAGGGAGACAGTGGTAGGAATCACTGTAGGAAAAGAGGAAGAAATACAGGAAGGAAATGGACCAAAATTGATGAAGGTTTCTTTCTGAAATTTCTTTCCAAAAGAATTGTGTTCAGAGAATCCCATAAAGCTAGTTGAGGAAGTTACATAACCCTTACGAGGCTTGCTGCTCCCAACATTTTCTCATCTGTTGCCGTGTTGAGGGTGTTGGCAGCCGAGCGAGCTGGAATGCCTTCACTGACTCAGAGGCCCCTACGGCAAATCACTTGGCCTCTGTGCCTGTTTTCCCGACTGTGAAATGGGGGTACTCACTACAGCGACTTGAGGGGAACAGTGGGAGTATTACATGGTTCATGTTTGTAAGTGAACTTTGAAAAAGTGAAGTGCAAGTAGTAAAGCAGCAGGGACTATTGTCATGTTTCTGACTGTGTCTTCTCAGTGCATTGGATGACCTGATGACTGTTATTCTCAAGCCAGAGTTGCAAGAGATGCTGCAAACCTTTATCGCAGGCTTTATTTGCAGTATGGAAAAGTTAATTTATTTTTATTGAGCCCAAAATTTCAGTTTTGTAGATGAACAAATACATTAACTGCTAAGAGAACGAGGGAGACCAGTTGAATGGGGCTGTAGATGGTGCAGGTGAGTTAGAAATTGCTGCCTCTCTTCCTCGAGGTGTTACCTAACTTTGGGTGTGTGTGCCACTGTTTCTTTAGCTGTGAACTAAGTGGTGCAATACTAGCCTACCTCAAAAGCACTGTGGAAGGTGCTGTGATCAACATGGAAGCTATTGCTGTACAACTGACCCTAAAAGCAGACTGAAGGATGTTTTCCATTGAAAACACTAATTTAAAAATTCCTCTCATTCTTGGGCTTTTCTCTCCTTCCTTGCCAGTATTTCTTGTTTACAGTTTTCATGTTTAAAAGCTGTAGTTACACCTTTCTGCTCTGTTTTATGTGAAGATGAAACTGAAGTTTGTAGCCATGAGATATTTTGTTTCTACATCGTTTATATAGATTAATTTAAACCCCACAGAATTACCCTATCTTGAGTCTTCAAGTGAAGGCATCCCACCTTACTGAAAGAAATGTGCCTCATTACTCACTGGCTTAGGGTAGTAATAAATAAATTGCTTCTCCTAATGTTTTAATTGATACTTAGAGCCTTGTGCTCAAGTCCTGGGGTGCCACATGGACTCAGTAACATGTCCACGTGCTGCCTGTTGCAGGAGCCTGAATCCCAGGCTTTGGAAGAGCAATATGTGTAACACTTTCTTGCCACTGGCAAGAACTTACCTCTCATGGAGCTACGCAAATGTTTACTCATTTTTTATTGGTAGCACCAAGCTGCTTAAAAAAAAACCCAACAAAGAACAAGAGAGAAGAATTAAAAAAACAAAACCAAACCAATGATTTATATGACACATAGAACAAGCTAATATATGTCTGCAGATAATGAGATTTTTAAAAAGATAATATAGGACATAAATCTCCAACCTACCATTTCCACACTTCAAAATATGACATAAACCATTTAATATTGTAATGAGAAACATTGTAGTGCAAAAGGGTGTTTAGGTTGGCAGATGGGACCAGGTGATTCAGACCACATCAAAGAATTCCCTCTTTTTAAAGCTCTGCACTTAATTTGTTATTTTCTGACAATAAAACCTGAATTGTAATTGTCTTGAGGTTGGTTTTTTTTCACGTGCTGGGATAATAAATCGTAAATCATGTCAGCATCTCAGCCTGTTTTAAATGAGCAATTCGCTTGTACTTGTGTTTTATAAGGTCAGTGCTGTTTTATTTGAGTACCACAAGGTATTCTCTGTTGTGTGTTGATAGTATGATATTGTCTGGATCTCTGAACTGTATTATATAATTTTAAACAGAGATTTGAGAGCAGTTTTGGTGGTATTTTTAGGACACTAGTCTTTTTGCTCCCTGTGAAGGCATGAAATGAAGAGTTCTGTCAGTGTGGCACATGGTGAAGGTGTTGCCCTGTGTAAAAGCATGAGGCCTCCATGCAAGGAAGTTCTGGATTGTTGTGGGCACAAGCATGATTTGGGACAGACTCAGTGCTCCTCAGTTTTCACCTCAATCTGGTATCTTGTTCCTTTTAGCTCGTTCATAGAGCAAAGGTGATGGAGTGAGTCAGTGATAAACGTTTGCTCTCCCCAATAAAAACCGTATGTGAGAGCCAAATAGTAGTGAGTAAGCTAGAAGCATCATGCAAAAGTAACTCCTTGTGTAGGCAAGAAATTGAGGTTTAAGGGAAATGCAAAACTGATTGGTGAGAGAATCTGGCAATAAAACTTCTAAGTAGCTTTTAGCTTTGCCAGTGACACTCTAAGGCATCATTCATGTCAGAGGGCAATGATATTCCACAAGCAGGATCCTCTCTCCTGCACAATTTTCTCCTTTCTGTTTGTCAGCTAGAAGAATGAGGAACCCAGGGTGTCCTCTCTCCACAGACACCAGTGTTCAAGGTCTTTCAGAGGTGCCCCAGGCTCAGTTTGTCAGATGCTGTGGATGGTACTATTTTAGGGAAGGATCAGAGGAATTTTAACCCTTGGGCCAGAAACCATTAAGACTTAGTTGGGTTTTGTTTCTTTCTCCTATAATGATATTGACTAGAATTAAACATTAGTACATTTTTAAGTTTTTGTTTGTGGTAGTTCAGAGCTCTTAGCTATGAAGTAGGTGAAATAGGATTTTACCAAACTAAGATGTTACTTGCACAGCATTACAGTGGCAAATTCAACCCCTATTGTATGTTCAATATTCGTTCCCAATACTGACAATTTCTTTTAGAACTATTAGATAAATTCAGCTTGTCATAGGCCAGAATTTTATGGTGGCTGATGGCAAATGTGATGATGGCTGTAGTGATAGGACAAGGGGCAATGGTTGTAAGCTGGAACATAGGAGGTTCCGCATCAACCTGAGAAGGAACTTCTTCACAGTGAGGGTGACGGAGCACTGGAACAGGCTGCCCAGGGGGGTTGTGGAGTCTCCTTCTCTGGAGATGTTCAAGACCCGACTGGACAGGTTCCTGTGTGACTTGGTTTAGGTGATCCTGCTGTTGCAGGCGGATTGGACTAGATGATCTTTCGAGGTCCCTTCCGATCCGTAATGATTCTATGATTCTATGATTCTATGAAATGTTAAATAATTAGAGTGTCTGTATAAATAAATAAAGTACATAAAACATACGTGTACATGTTCACTTTCTGTAGCCTTAAGGGTTTGAGAAGGGAGGTAAGTTGTTCTGGGTCTTGTTTGGTGTTGATTGACAATGGTTTGAAACTCACATTTTCTTTGTTAGCAGGTTAAGTCTTTAAATTATATCTGGTACATCTAAGTTTTGAGCTGATATGTACTCATCCTCATAAAACAAATTACTGCTGCTGACACCAGGAATCCAGCAAGGCTTTGTTTGCATCTGTTAACTGGGTTTCTTGTTAAATTATCACCAAAGCACCTCCACAGGTGCAGTGCTGTAGGTGTAGGGTTGTAAGGACTTGTTCTAACTGTATCCTTCTAATTAACTGTCTTCTCTTCTGCCCTCTCTCTCCCTCACGCTCTCTCTTTCTAGTAATGACGTTTGTTCCACTTCTGTTTCATTAAATGCCCCTGCCTTACCTTTGTCTTGACTGGCTTCTATTTACAGAAATTGTAAACCAGTTGAATGCTCTGAGCAGCTTAGATGAAGATCAAGATGACTACATAAAGCGAGCAAATATGCCTTCAGCTAAATCAGCCAGTTCCTCTGAAGGTCTATGAGCTTTCCTCCTTTCTTTCTGTTTCTGAGTGTCTGTATTTACTGTGACCTGTTACCTTTTGACTCCTGCTTGTATTCAGCTGTCAGTTTTATCTCTCTGCTTCCACCCAGCATGACTCTCAGTAATCTGTAGTGAATCCAACAGGTAACAATGTGATAGAGAAAGAGCCAATCTCCTCTACAGCTCTGTTGTCATCTGATAATGAACAAGAAAGAAAGAAAAAATACTAAATAAAAAAAATCCCAAACCTTAAACATTAGTTGTGCTGTTGGTACTTGACTTTTCTAATATGCCCCCTCTCTGATTTTATGTGCATGTTACATCCAAAACTTAAAATTTCCTGCCAATGTGTATGTGAACCACCACAAAGAAATAGCTGTATTTTGTTGGATGTTCTGCAGCATTTAATGAAGATGATAGTAGATTTT
Source organism: Rhinopomastus cyanomelas (assembly GCA_013400115.1). Lineage (NCBI taxonomy): Eukaryota > Metazoa > Chordata > Aves > Bucerotiformes > Rhinopomastidae > Rhinopomastus > Rhinopomastus cyanomelas. The sequence continues at coordinate 28,550 of VXBP01009713.1, forward strand.
CTTAGTAGTTGTTTCTGCCATATAATGTTCTGATCAGTGAATAGAACTTTCATTCATTTCACCTTTTTTTCCCCTTCTTTGTTGATGTTCTTACAGTTAGTTGTGCAGTTCATGTCATACTCTGATGCAGTGTTTCGAGGTGCTGTGCGTACGGGTGGGTTTTTTTTGAGCTTGAAATGTGTTAGATGAACAATTTGTATTGTAATTAAAACAGTACTGTAACTTCTTTGTAGAGCTTATCAATAAGCTTAACTTCCTGGATGAAGAGGAGCAAGACCTGGCAAACTCTAGCACGAACCCTTTTGGTGATCCTGACACAGCAGAATTAAATCCATTTGGGGACCCTGATGTAGAAGGTAATAGATTAGTTTTGCATCACTAATTGCAAATGATGAATGAAACATGATGGTTTTTTAGGTGGGGGTTGGTGGGTTTTTTTTTTACAAAATGAAAATAATGTTACTTTGATTCAATGCTATTATTGTATATATAGTAGCAAGGTGGCAATAGCGTTGATTCAGTTGCCCCTGGAGAAGAGATTTATCCTTTGAGTTCACATTGTTGTGTGTATTTGTCACTGGGAGCTACAGCTAAGGTGGAACAAGAGACTTTTGGAGTTCTAGATGTCGTACTAAACTCACCTCATGGTATAAATGAACAGAACATGCTGTCAGGTGCCTCTGTTCCACGTGGCTGCTGGTTTGTATCACAGCTTCCTTCACTGCAATCTTTACTGCATCACCATACCTGATTAGCACTAATCTGCATTATTATAATTTCATTGTATCTTTCTTAATTTTTCTGCTTTTATGGCTTCCTCAGTTAAGCTTCTGGCATCATGCCTTCCATGTGGTAGATGTTAATCTCCTCTCCAGACTAACATGCCCATTCTTGTTCTGTTTGTGTGAGAAATGTAACCCCTGTAAGTTTTTAATTGACCATGAGACCAGGAAGGACCACTGAAGCATCAGGTGTCTCTGCTGTCCTCAACTCTGTGTCCAGATATGTAGGTTTCTGTCTGCAGCCATCAAAGTAAAAAGGTGGTCCTGTAAGACTTCTTTTACAGCTGCTTAAAATACCAATCCATAGTTAATTCCAAAATTTGAACCTCTACTCACCCTTTACTGTTCTCAGCTCCCAGGATTTCACAGAGAAAATACCAAGAAGTGTTTTGCCCCCTTTTGACCAAGTCCCAGGTGGTGGAGAAGAACTGCATTCAGCAAAAGCAGCCCAGAGTGGAGCCATGGGATTTCCAGGGCCAGATCTTAGAATGCCGTTCTGAGCTGCCATTTATACCCATTGTTACTCTCTTTCTCCAGACAAGCTGAATGTTTTCTCACAAAGTAATTTTTCTGCATTTGGAGGCTGCAGAGGCTGATGTGGCTGGTGATCAAAGTTCTATCATAGTTTGGCTGTGGTATAGTCTCACAGATTGTATTTTTTAAACAGGAACGTTGCACCATCTTCTGATTTGGCTGTCCTGGGCCCCTTCTCTGTCCTGTAAAACTGCAGGTCTTAGAGCTGCAGAAGAGAGTGGTTTCAGCTTTGTAGATGCAAGTATATACAGATCAGGTTGTCATGTTTGGATCTCTGGCTTTGTTTCCTATGTGTTCCTCACAGAAGGAGGCAGAATAGCCAGGTGATGTAGAAAAAACACTTGTTCTCATCCATCTAGTTGTTAGTATACAACTTGCTGAAGGAATCTTGACATACATTCCTTCTCTATTTGAGATAGAAGAGCTGCCTATTCCTGGAGACAGCAGTACAAGTCCCATCTATGCAGACTGCTCTCCCAAATGCAGCTTTTCTTTCCTTTCCAGAGACAACCTGCCCTGGTAGAAAACAGCAGGTGTTCTGGCCATGAAAGCAGAGACTAAGAAGTACTTCCGTCTCGCCTCAGGGACAAAAAGATAAAGACTGTTGTTATGTCTTAGCTTGAAACCTCAAGTCAAGTCTGTTAGGAGCAGCCTGCATCCAAGAGACCAGCCTGCTTCTGGTTGTTCCCAAAACACTCCAAAAATATGTGGGGCATGCTTTTCTACTTGATACTGGTCCCATTGGTGGCATCTAACCTTTACGGCCACCTTCAGTCACAGTCACGGACAATTCTCCATTCCTCTGGGTCTGTTCTTTGTGGTGAGCCCTGACGTCTGGTTTCAGGGCTCACACTGTTGGGTCCTCATCTACACAGCTGCAGACAGCTGTGCGGAGTTGGGTGTGCATGCACTCAGTAGTCCTCCCACACATTGTCGCCATCATCCAGCAGTCAACATATAACAACGTGACAGTGATTTTGATAAACAGGGTGTCACTATGTTCTTCTAGTGTGTCATTAGGTGGTTTTTAATTGAGAGGGATGGAGCCGTCAGTTTCATGTGACAGCAATGTGTCTTCCTGGAACACCAAACCAAGTGGAAGATGTGAAGTGTTCCAGGCTATCATACCAAGAGTGGGATGTGTGATATGGCATTTATAAAGCTTTTAATTTATGATTAGTGGCTCCCCGGGGATTCTTCTAGTCAGCTTAGACACCAAAAAGTGCTGATTCATCCATTCCAGAGCTGTCTTGTGCCTTTAATGGGCACTGGTTCTGTTCATAGTTTCTCAGTTGGCATTCCTGACATGTGCCTTTACTCCAGCTGTCTTCCTGCACAGAAAGTTGAGAGAATGGGAGGTAGAAATAGTGCTGAGACAAATTAGATAGGACAGTTGTGGTCTTCAGCAACAGCACAAATCTGCTGTGTATGTCTGTGGCTAACTTAATCAGTCTCTACTTGGGGAACATCTAGACCTTACAGTTTTGGGGAGATTTTCTTTTGTTCGAGACTACATATTGAAGCTACACAGTATTGCTTCTCTTCTTGCTCTCTTGTCCTACCACAGAAGACTGCCCTGGTTTGTTCCCATTTGTCCGCAGGTATGTTCTTTCATGGTCTAGGACGTTTCTATGACGTTCAGCGGAACTTTCATGGCTGCCATCTCTTTTTAGGATACCCTTTACCCACTTGTTTGCTTTTGCATCCTTAAGTGAATATGACATTACTGGTGGCCACCTCAGAATCTGGGGAGCAGGAGTTTAAAGCAGACTTTCTCCTACAGGTTTAAAGAGTCATGTTACCTCTTTAATTTGCCTTATGGTCTGCTTAAATCAAGAGATTAACTTTTTATATGGGCAGGAATGAATTTTTTTTTTTTTGCTGTTTTTTCTTTTGTCTGGACTAGGCAGAATCTTGAACTTAAGCTCTGAAAGTTCAGTGTCTTTCCATAGAGTCTGTTATTTGATTTCTTCAAAATGTGCAGAGCAGCCATCCAGAGCCCCCTGCTAGGAAGCACAATGTGTCATTTGGCAGAAATATCCCAGGGATAGTCCTAACAATCCTGTAACCAGTGTGCTTAGTAAATCCTTCTTTCCAAGACAGGCATTTCTTGTGTATGTTCACAAACCAGTTACTTTCCCTCTGTCTTCCTAATCTCATAATCACTTAACCCTGGAAGTGTAGGGTGGACAGAAGCTAAAGGTATGAGTGCTCCTGGCAGTCCTGTGTGTACTACAGGCCTATTGCAGGGCAGAGGGTCACAAGCAAGCTGGCTGTGAAGGCTGCTCTGGTTTGAAAAGTCCTCAGCGTAAAAGATCTTTTATGCAGTGTGGAGTGAATGTGCAAATGAACAACTTGCCTCAAAAAAAGTGCTTCAGCTATGTTTCCTGGTCAAACTGGGTGTTGTTCCATCTGTACCTAATAAGGCAGCTAGACATCAGACATCTAGAAAACCAAAAATAACCTCTTTGGACAGTGTATCTCTCAGCTTGATACTAGGCAATAGGTACAGAACTATACTGGGACTGCCTCTTGGTTTGTCTTTTAGTCACATTCCAACAGAACTCTAAAATCAGTTAATTTTTGTGCAAAAGTATTTTACCTGGGGATGGAACTGGAGCATGTCGAACACACAGAACACGCTGGAACACATACAACACATGCAAGTAGAAAATAACACACTTTTGGTACTTCAGGATTGTTTTGCTTAGATGGGGAATGCAAATTTTGAAGTTCCACATGACCAACATACATTTCCTGCAGCATACCAAGAGGCACTGCCTCCCCTTAAATTTAAAGCGTTTGCTTTACCAGTGTATTTCTTTACCTTGTAGCTGGACTTGTGAGCTCCTTGCAGTGTGTTACACTGCAGGTGAAAACAATGCTTGCTATAGCACACTACTAAATCTCAGAATCACGGAATTATTTAGGCTGGAAAACACCTTTAAGCACATCAAGTCCAGCCATTACCCCAGCTGTCCCATGGCCACCATTAAACCATGTCCCTAAGATTCCCCATGACTTTGAAACATGTCCAGGGAAGGCGATTCAGCCCCCTCCCTTGGCAGCCTCTTCCAAGGCCTGATGACCCTTCCAGGAAGAAGGTTTTTCTCATGTCCGGCCTAAACTTCTCCCTGTGCAGTTTGAGGCCATTTCTAGGGCACTGCTAAGGAAAGCATTACAAGAACCAATCTAGACGAAAACCATTACTCTGTTGTTTCGCCTTGTATTTCTTAGTGGAATGGAACATGTTGCTAGTGTGAGTATTGGTAAAGGTAATGAAAAATTGTCAATTGTTTATAGGGATGCCAGTCATTTTGCTTTCTAGAAGTACTGGGAAGGCACATTTTTATTCTGTGCTGTTTATTACAGTGTTCACACCACCGTGACTGCCAGTTGTGCAGTAAATGGCATCACTAAGTATCTTTCACATGCAGGCTTGTCGTTTCATCCTCTGCCAAGGGGAAAGTGGTATGTGTTAATGTTTTGGTGGGGTTTTTGTTTGGTTTTCAGGGATATGTCACAATATGCTTGTGTTACAAACGGTAAGTGGGTTGAGGGGTAGGGTGATTTCTGGAGATCCTCTGGGAACTGAAAGGCTGATTGTGCAGATAGGTAGTGCTAGAGTGATTACTATCACGAGCAGTCTTTCTCAGTGGAGTTAGGGCAAGTCATGCTTCCAGAATCTGGCATAAGAGCAGCTAGCTGGTGCTGCTGCTGTAGTAACACCTCTACCTCTCCTCTTGTCACTCCTACCCCTGTGGCTTTATTACTTAACCATGCAAAATCATTGTGGGTTTCACCCTTAGAGTGCCAAGCTGCAAATGTCTGTTTGGGTTTTTTCCATTTGGGTTGTGTACTTTTTTCCTTCCATATACTGATGTAGAGAACTGCAATTAAAGAAACTAGTTCAAATAGAGACTGGAATCCTTTGTTTTCAGTTGTGATTAATGATTAGGAAGAAACAGGGGAACCTGTGTTTGTGCCTTAGTGTTAAATAAGCTTGAAGGAGGAAATAGGCCTCTTTTAAGCTGTTATATGCTTAACCCCCAAAATATACTAGGTCCCCAACATCATTAGGTGCTTGAGAAAATGTGAGAAGGCAACAGCGGCTGCAGCTCTGAGTGGTGTTGCTAAGTTGCTGTCCTAGCAATGCAATTTGATTTCAAGAAGCCAGTGAAGTCGTGACCAACATGAAAAAAGAAATAATATCCCCTAAAAAATTCTGTCTCTAGAAGTGTCTTGAAAATTGTATTTTTAGAAGCCTTTTTAATATTAGCCTGTATGTAGGATTTTAAGTAATTATTTAATAAGCAATAAACCAGAGATCTCTGAGCACTGTTCTGTAGTGCTGCCTGGGTGAGGGCAAACCTGTGGTTACTGCTGAGCTAATGAACAAGAGAAAGAATTGTGTCCTGGGCAGGGTTATAGCACTTGATCCACAGTGTTGAAATAGAAAGAATTGCAAAAACTGTTTGCATTGCCCCTTAGAATATATCAGATTTAAACATACATTAACTCATCCCTTCTAGGAGACACCAAAAAGCAAATTAAAAATAAGACTTTACTGTGTTAAGATATTGTTTCCCTGGAAGTGTTTAAGTTCCGGAAATATTACTGACTTTTCTTCTAGTAATAGGTGTTTGATTGGTCCTTCTCAGGGCCAGCAGGGGGGAACTTCTGCTTGCCAGGACCACCTGTAATGGAAGTATGGCAGTGTAGAAACTCTTTTCCAGTTTTAGCTCAAAATAAATGACAACCAAAAAAATCATTTACAATGTAGAGCTCTGCTCTGATTTATTTCACAGAATCACAGAATGGTTTAGGTTGGAAGGGTCCTCAGAGGTCATCTAGTTCCAACCCCCTGCCATGGGCAGGGATACCTCTCACCAGTCCAAGTTGCCCAGAGCCCCAGCCAACCTGGCCTTGACCACTTCAGTGGAGGGGCATCCACAACATTGATAATAGCCTGACCAGGTCCAGGATCAATTCTAATTATCAAAAGCTCTAATGAGCTGAAACAGGTACAGTGTGGGACTTAGCTCACCTCTTATGAGTAACAGACAAAAAGGGACAGGCTGCATTTGGGGAAAGCAAAACATTTTAATTCAAATACCAGAAAACCTCCATCCCCAGTACATGCAGAGAGCAGTCACAAGGTTCTTGCATGCCTGGGCTCAGCTTCATTTATCCCTTTTCCCTTAGGGGAGCCCTTTTCCCTTTGTCTGGGTGCATCTCAGGGCCAGGCTTCTACTCCACAGGCGCAGATGGGGCTCTCTTCCTCTGTGCACTTCACTGCAGTTTTGTTGGAAACAATCGTAATGTCTGAGGTTTCCAGAGACTCCCTCTCCCCTCCACCACCATCCTCCCAGGAGGACAAAATGGCCCCTGCACTGTGCTAAGCCTAGTGGCTGCATGGCTTTCCCAAGAACAGTCTGCTCTCAAATTAGTAGGAAATCTATTCCACAAGTTTTTTTCCCCTCCCCAAAATATGCTTGTCAGTAGAGGCGCTAATTGGCTCACACTTCCAGAAGCTTCTGTCTTTGAAGCCTCTAACAGAGGTCTGTTACAGTAGCCCCCTGCCCCAGCACCAAAACCACCCTGCCAGGCACTACAACACTGCCAAAGGGTGTTTCCTCTGTTTGATCATGTTTTCAAGAGTTTGTCTTGAATAATTTCCCGTGTTAGTTAAGTAGTAGACATTCAATATGATTTTGTTGTGACTTTCTGTAAAACGTCTTTCCTGCAAACATGGTGGCTGGTGAACAGATCACAGATAAACCCAGATGTGAGCTTAAGAGCCTTTACCCTCTTGGGATACCGCGCCCTATCCCCAAGGATAAGTGTCCAGTGGTTTATTCCCTTTTATTAAGGGATAAACATGTTTTATTTGCTCTGGGATAGGTGCAAACACATACACTACAGCTGACACCCTGACTTATCCTGTGGTAGTTACTCTGTGTGTCCATCTTCTAAGGCACAGCTGAGGTGTTGCTTTATGCCATTCAGATGAGCTTTGAACTAATTTAAGCAATCAATAAAAATGGATTTTTTAGGTTTAGCTTTCTGTAATAATGCAATTTTTTTTTTTTTTAACTTGTTCACTATCTTTGATGAATTAGTTATTTCTTGGAGCACATTTTGGTAGCACAAACATTGACCATAAATCATAATCATAATTAGTTGTGATCTTTCTTTACTTGTAAGTTGGTCTGGCTACATCCTGCAGTATTGCCTGTCAAAGTACAATTTTAGTTTCACCTAACTGTACTCACCCTCAGTCCCAGATGAATGATATGAGGAGTCCTCAGTGTCCACACTGGCCTTAAGTACAACTTTGGTTTGTTTCACTGACTCCAGCCAAATACATTTGGTTTTCACTTTCTGTCCAGAGGCTCTGTGAGGCTCTTTCAAAAATGAGACCTTTCAAGTCTCTGGTAGGTCTCAGTTGTCCTGAGAAGGACAGAAGTCTTTTCTACTATGAGACTTTGTCCTACTCCAAGACTTAAAGCTAAAAGTTACAGCTTGTCCAATTTAATAACCAGACATCTGAGTAAGAACCACTTTTTGTTAAGAATAGTGTGGGAGTTGAAAATCAAGTTTTGGTGACGCAGCATTGAAGCTCCTATTTGCATAGATTCTGAAAGTGCATCACATCTGATATTGAACTCTGCTTCTCGTGCTGAGGAAGAGTAAGATTAACATCACTAAGTGTCTTTGTAAGAAACATTGTGTTGCTGTGGGGGGGATTTTATTCAGTCCCCAGCAGCCATTCACTTTTGTGTAATGTTCTTCATTACTAATAACTTTTTGTTGTAGAGCCGAGATAATAGGTGGGTCATTTGAATGGCTGTCTCTTGAGGTTAATTTAAATTCATTTTTCATATGAGACTATTGTTAACAGGAACAGTTAGCAGTGAAACTCTGTATGTTTTCATATTACTAGTCATATCTAATGTTTAATTCAGTCATTTTAAGAAATTAAAAGACCACCCACTTACCAACACCATTTTTAATATCCAATAAAAGTAATCTTATAAGATACAGAAAATTTTTTATTAAAAGCTCAAATCATTAAGAACATTTTGTGAGGAGACAAACTGGCTGATAGCTTGGGAAATGTAAATTCTGTTTCAACGCCTTTTATATAGCAAATAACAAAACTAAGAACTAATTAGGTTCAGAGAGCTTTTAGTAAGTGAGGAAATGAAACCTATTGAATATACTCTAGATGAAATGACCTTCTGAAAGACCTGTTTCTGAATAAACCAGGTTGCTCTGTAAATAAATAAGCATGAAAATCTTTTAAAGCTAGGACTTCGTGTATGAAGAGTTAAGAAGCAGAACTTTGCATAAACCTTCAAAATAGAAAGATCTGATAAACTGACTTCAAACTTTTTCCATGCTAAATCTGCTTAATGGTTTTCATTTTCTGTTATTTGGTAGAGCCGGACACTGGAATAGCTTCATCTTCAAAGCCAGAAGAAAGTTTTTATGCTGAGAGTTACAATCCCTTCAAAGATGAAGATGTCCCAGAATACTTGAACCCATTTGATGAGCCAGATCCTGAGCCTGAAATGTTTGTAAATGTAAGAAATTCCCTTCCACAACCTGCAAAAAGGAAGAATACCAGACCAGTGGATATGAGTAAATACCTCTATGCAGATACCTCTAAAGCTGAAGAGGAAGAACTAGATGAGTAAGTATGATTCTTCATCTTTCATCAGCTTTAGAAGCATTAATGAGATCCCTGCCCTAATCTTGAGGTGTATTGGGTTCAACCATGGTGATCCTTAATCTCCTCCTTAGGACAGCCTGATCCTTAGACAGATCAGCATCAGGAAATACAGTACCCCCAAGTCATGCTATTCAACCAAACCTGATCGGTTAGGAAACTTTTCTCTGCCTCATTGATAGCAAATTACCTGATAAGGAGCAAGCCGATACCGTTTCTGGCACTTCATGCCTTGACAGTTGCAAATGAGCCAGAAATTAAGTAGCAGCAGAGCTTGGTCCATCCTGACCTTTTAGTTGATATTTTTAGTATATAAAATAATGATTTTTATGAGAGGAGTTTTTTTGTATTGTAATTGAGAGGAGCTTTTTGGTATTGGTGCAGTGTGTAAAAAGGAAGACTGTAGCATATTTTTGAGTCTCATAAAACTAAACCTCTAGAGGGCAAAGATAACATGAGTACTTTGTTCCGTTTATCATAATCACACATCAAACTTCCATAAACTCCTGATGTATATTATAGTACAGAAACCCCCAGCCAGGAGTGGGAGCTTTGTACAGTAGCTGTGCAGCCTGGGAGGTTGGAAGGTAGAGACTTTCTCCTTGTTTGTGGTCATTAGTCACCAACCACACCACTCATGAGACAGTTTATGGTTATTACTTATGAGCAGTTTTACAGACAACTGCAATTAACATTTAGTTTTACATTATTTAATGAGATTTATTAACTACATTTGTGTTGCTTTCACATTTGACATTAACCCACAACAACAGAGGTGTCAGCATCTTTGTGGTCATCGTCTTGGAACTGGAATGGTTCCTGGGTACAAAGGATCTTGGATTTTCCCAGTTTTGTATTTATACTCACATTCCCACTCTAAGCAAGTCTGAGCCAAATGGGATTGCAGCAGTACTGTACAAGGCTGTGGATTTCTCTAGCCTTTTATTTACAGCAGCTGCTTTCTTATTTAATGATCCCATTTGCTTTTTTCCTTTTTTTTTTAAGGATGAAAATAAGTCCCTATAAGCAGATTCTACTTGAACATAAATCTGATCTGTGTTTTCATTATAAAAGCAATGTCCCATGGAAAGATGAAAGGATAAGGAGCCAAAAAGCACTGTAAATTTTTTTTTTTTCATCTTTTACTTAAGATTTTTATTCCCTGTCTCCCGAAGTAGCTTCCTCTCCTTGTTTTCCTCACAGGTTACAGGAGCATCACATCAATGAGAAAGATGTGGAAACAATCTATTAAATATGTTGGGTAAAAATGTGGCAAGGAGATGCTTTGAGTCTTTATTCTCAAACTATATTATTCTGAACAACTATAATAATGGAACACCAGTCTAGGAACACAGGATTTTGGGATGCTAACTTACACCTACAAGGACTGCTATGGCTTACCCCTGATATCATTCAGTTTCAGATTTTTCAGTAGAAAGCTTCTGCTGAGATACGGTTCAGCAAGCACTAGAAGATTGCTTTTCACAAACAGTGCCAGTTGGTACATAAACCTAAATCATAGGATCATAGGATCATAGGATGTTAGGGGTTGGAAGGGACCCAAGAGATCATCGAGTCCAACCCCCCTGCCGGAGCAGGACAAAACTATCTAACACAGATCACAGAGGAACGCATCCAGGCGGGCCTTGAAAGTCCCCAGAGAAGGAGACTCCACGACCTCTCTGGGGAGCCTGCTCCAGTGCTCCGTGACCCTCACAGACGGTTTATGTCCAGATGTGGCTTGTTTCTTATTAATGTGCATACTGATGCTTTTATTGTCTACGTTAAGTGGCTAATCTTCTTTCAAATCCTATTAAAGTCTAGCGTTTGGTGTCAGTTTGTGGTAGAGTTCCACAAAAAACCGAGATCTTGTATGAAACTTGTTTTCTTGTATTGATTGTAAATAATAAGTCCCTTTCCAGTGCCATACACTCTCTCTTCTGCCAGCTTATCAAAACAGCAATTAGTGGTGCTGGATTTATCTGCCATAAATGTTTGCTGTGTTGTGTATCTCTAGCATGTTCACCGTTGCCTGTCACTTGTCTGAGTTACATGGCACTAACTTTCTCAATCTCTCTCTCTTCATGCAGAAGTCTCTTCATCTCTCTAATCATTTTCACCACACGTCTCTGGATCTTAGTTCTTCTCTGTTTCTGTTTTAAGATGTGTTGACTCGGCCTGAGCACTGTGTTCAAGACAAGGCTGAACAACTGGGTCATGTCACTCTCTCCTAACATCTTTTGATTATTTTTTTTGCTTTACTTTGTGTGTTTTTTAATCATAGTTGACTACTGCTGATCTAACACTTTCCCCAGGAGTCTTTTAAACCTGATAGATATCGAGCATGAGAAGCAGAAGGCTCCTGAAAGCCATCTACTGTTGCTTGGGAAGTACAATGTGTTTTTATGCCAGTGTCTTAAACCTTTCACTGGAGTTCACTTAATGCACCACCTGGCATTTTCCTCTTGTATTTTGTGTGTGATGTGATGATGTATTGTGGGAACCAGTTAGCGACAGGACCCTTCTCCCACTCTACTGTGGCTGATCCCTAGTTCTGATTCTGTACTGAGAGCTTACACAGTGCCCCAAGAGTTGAACTCTAACTCCAGTTTTGTAACACACTCTCGTTGTAATCCTGGAAAAGGTACTTAGCCTCACTGCACCTCTGTGAAGGGTTTATCTTGGGTAATTGGCTTAAGTAAAACGTATTTCACTAATGGAGATAACGTAAGATTTCACAACACCCATAAGCCAAGCGTAGTCATAAGCAACAGCGTATTGAGGTGTTGCGTGGTACAGAGGGACTTAGAGTCATAGACTTGGTTAGGTTGGAAAATACATTAACTCCAACAGAAGTCTACTCTAGATGATGCAGAACATATATTCTGCTGTAGAAATATGTTTAAATACTTCTGGCCAGAGATAAGAACGCATTGTCCTGTTGGTTTTTTTTTTTTTAGTAAGTCTGGCAGTTGAATGTTAGTATAAAAAAATCTGCTTTTGAATTCATATGTGAAATTTAGGTGGCTAAATAAAGGGCAGCACATCTTGCTGAGCTAAGTTTAATTACTTGAAAATAGCAGAGCTTACATCTACTCTACCTGAAGTGTAATGCTTTGAACTTTAGTGCTTGTGGTTGGCAATATTGCTTCATCTTCTAACCCAGCCATCCTGACAGCTTTGTTTTTTCCTTCCCAATCAAATGTTGATTTATTTTTCAGTTTACCAGTAACACCAATCACAGTAATTTTTGAAAACAGTTCAGAATAAAACTCATTTTCAGATATTATTTGGCTCTGTGGCTTCTTATCTCATTAATCATTGCATGGCGTAGCGTAATGCCAGTTACTTGGAAAGACTATCAAGTTGCTGTCTATTGGAAGCTGCCTATTGCACAAGAAGCCACAAGCCACCATGCTGCCAGAGACAGCTTAGTGCCAGGTAGCTCATGAGGTTTGGGGTTTTTTTAATTTTGTGGTGGATGGTCTGGTAGCTCTTCAGGCAAATCATATTCCGTAGATCAATTAGATGACTTCACAGAAGCAAAAAGTACGGAGGCTGTCCTCAGAGTAAGAAAAGGGCTTTCATATTTTTCGGCTAAGACAGTTTTTCAGACAGACATTTCCTATGCTTAGTTTCTTAGATAACCACATGGAAGCTGTTGGACCATCATGGATAAGACCCCCTACGACTTAAAAATTGCGACTCTTTGGGTTTTGCTATATTAAGCTTAACTTTTTCAAAGGTACAAAGCAGACAATATGTGGTTCTTGTCTCCTGTTGCATGCAAGACAGTTCTAGAGCATAAAGTCCCAAAGGCAGTTCTTTCCAAATATTTTTAACTCTGATTCATAAGGTACATTGAGGTAGTTACTTTCTTGCAGCAAGTGCATTTTAGCATCTTAAGAATATATCTTTTGAATTCCAGTGCACAGAGGTAAATAAAGTTTCTGCCAAACTCTGTGTCTGTTTGCTGCTTAGGAGGGTGACTTATTGAACTAAAGGAAACCTTGTGCTGTCCTGTAGAATGCATTGTTCTTCAGCCTTTATCTCTTTTATCTTCATTTTCACCTTCCTTTGAACTTTTTGGTGTCTGAAGACAGATGAGCTGGGCTGTCAGCTAAATTGGAGCCACTGACAGCTAGCTGCATTCTGCCTTCTGTCCTGAATACCCTCCTTTTTCTGCTGCTTCTCATGGAAAACACTCATCTGCTTCTGTTTAACTCATTGTTTTGATGTTGTCTTTATTTTTGATTGTACTGGTGGCTTTGTGCTCAATGAGCAACAAAGTGGGAACAACTGAAAGTTGCCTTAAGTCAGCAGATGAATTATTTGGTGTTGGTCTTTCCCTTCGGATCTGGGTTTAGATCTTTCCCTGTAAATAGCAGCAGATTATTAGAAAGGTCTGGAGGTTTTATCCTTGGACTTCACTTTTATGCCTTAATGAACATAGGCTTTCAGAAGCAGACTTGCTTTCTGCGGTGTGAATTACTGATTGCTGGCTTTTCCTTGCTGAAAAGGCACTAAACTGCATTAATATAAATTCTCAAATCAGTCCATGGGACTGAAATACTGTTTTCTTACTCAAAGTACACAGAACTGAGAGAAATTTTGTGTTGTGTGAAAGGAAACTTAATTAGTAGGTGGAGCTTTTTTGCTTGTGCCCAGATTTTGCTGTTGTAGTTCTCTAAAAACTGTGTATGAGCTCATGAGTCTAATCCAGACAGGCAATTTGTAGATGAATCTAGCTAGATTAGGCTCTTGTCTAATGCTGGATGTGTTATTGTTTCCATCACTGTGGTTATTTGTTGGGAATCGTTGGAGGTTGTTTGTTGGGAGTAGCTTTGTATAACTGTATGTAGATGGATCTTTGGGAATCACAGTGACTTAGTTACATAAACATAGTTTGAGATAGATGATAAGTATACCTTGCCAGGGTAGGTATGGACAAGAGAGGAGGTTGTTATCATATTGCTTTCATAGTTAACCATCCAGTTTTGGATTGCAAAATACAAAAAGCAAAGATTATGAATAAAATAATTTCAAGCAAAGAGGGCTAGCTCTTCTAAGTGTGAAGTAGAAGCCATTACTTGATGTATTATTTTGTTGACATGTGATATATCAAACCAATACATAAAATTTTTAAATACCGTGAAAGTATTTACTTGGAATGGAACAAATGTAGAGGAGGAATGTGAACGCCAGAGTCAAGAATAATAATACTTTTAGACTACATCCATGTGGTGGGAGATGTGTTCTGCTGTGTTTCTTAAATGAAGTTATTATAGAAAGCACTTTCAAAATAGGTAGGTGATGGCTGTTGGTATCTGGAGAGAAGCATATGCAAGTTATCTGCAGTTTTCTTTCACTATTCTCTTAGGCAAAAAGAGTCTTTGAGATGTTATGGTGCCTGTATGCAACAAAGATTGAAATAAACTCACTGTTGCCTGCCTAAAGTTTTCAGGTTTGGGTGGCCAAGAATGAGGCCTCCAAAGCCATGTTAAAGCAGCTTTAATTGTTGTAACTTACTTTTCAGTTATATGAAAACATAGTGTCTAAAAGCATGTAAAGGCAAACCATATTCTTACGTGGGATAATAAAAGCATTTTGGTCACTGGCTTCTCTAAACAGGTCTTATTTTCCATTTTCATTGTGTTTTCCTTCTTTTAATTAGATCAAATCCATTTTATGAACCAAAACCAAGCCCTGCTTTAATTAAAGCTGTTCCATTGCAAGAACCAGAGAAAAAGATGAAAAGAAAAGCTCCTGAACCACCAAACCTCTTGCCAAAGATGGAGATGGCCGTGAGTGAGAACAAGTCAGTTATTCCTGCTTCAAGGGAGCTTTCTTCTTCTCCTAAGGTAGGTTTTTCATACCAAAATTTGAGTTAGCTATTAACAGTACTTTTATATGTAATGTAGACATCCTATTTATTTCTGCAGGCCATATTAAAAGCTTTGCTTATACTTAAGGTGCTTGCTCATCTCTATTCACTTGATGGCTCTTAGGGAGAGGGCAACTGTGGGAGATTGTAGTTTTTTCTTTAAGGATTTAATGACAACAGCAACAGCAGTTTCAAAGAAAAGAGTTTTCTAATAACAAACGTTCCAGGACAGCTGGATATGCCATGGAGAAGGAACAAAATGATGCTGAATAATGCTTTGTCTTGATCTATTGTAATGACACTAAGCTTTGCCCCTATTGAAGAGTCTGTCTCCGTATTTCTGCTGTAAAGCTAGGTGTTAAGAGCTTAGCGCTGGATATACCGTGTATTTGTGCTGGGATTTATACATGTCTGATTCCATAGGTATGCCACAGTAATTTTTAAAAAACAGACTGTCGTCTTGAAATCAGATTAACTGTTTATTAGGACTGTCCAGATAAAGCTCACACATCACTGTTTGTCAAAGGACAGCATGGATTAACTTCTGCTGAAGAGTGCATAGGTCAGAGGTTCTTTAGGGTTGGCATAGCTAGCTTGTGTTGGCGTGAACTGCAGCACCAGTGGTTCAGCAGTTAGGACCAATTGTGCTTTTTTAAACAAAAAATGCATTTGATAGTGTTTTAATGAGCCCTTCTTAAAAAGGTGTCTGATACATGCTGACTACTCCTTTTGAAGCATGAATGGGGAGGATGAGGATGGAGTGTTTCTCTTCGAGCACATCTCACCCACTTTATGCGCATGATCATCTTGCCTTGTATTGGAGCTGCCGCATGTTTAATATAAGAATTGAATGAAACTGCTTGTCATACCTGTCATTTCATTGCTTAATTACTCGGATTGTTGATGTGTCCTTGTCTGCTTATTCTCTGATCTTGCTGTAGTTTTACTACTTGAGTAGTAAAGTAATTAGTATGAGACCAGAAATCTAATGTGGGTCTACTTGCAGTGAAAAAGACGACCACAGCAAAGCCACAAACACCATCCACAGATTATTCTTAAACTACAACTAGGTAAATACAAAATCAAAGTGGGTTTATAATACCTTGAGTAGAGTTTCATGCCGTTCACTGGAATTTCTGTATGAAAAACATTGCATTGTCCGTCTGGTCCTTGGATCAAAGTAAAGCATTGTGGTACAGCCAAGCAGAGAAGAGACATCTGTGACGAAGATTTTATCAGGGGTTTAGTGGAGGTTTTGCCCCCCCACTGCTCATTGTTTAAGAGGGTTTATTTGCAGATCTGAGTGCAAGGAAATAAGTGTCTCTGCTTTCTTTCATGTAGTTGTTGTGCTGAAATCGTGTATTACTTCTGGGTTGGATTGTTGTAGGTTTTGTCTAGCCTAGGCTAGGTTTTAGACGATGTGAAAGCAGGAACTGTTTAAGAACAGATGCAGAACTGAATTGATGAGAAGACCACTGTTATGATCAGTCAGCTAGCTCCTGCTCTGATGCAGGGTGTTGGTTTGTGAATATTTTGCAAAATAGTGCTCAGAGAGGACTTGCGCTGTTGCACAAATAACTTGTTTATTTATTGCTCAATAATAGTGATAATGTTTAGCAACTCTGTAAAAAGCCTCCCATCAAAAGGTATATGTACTATGCAAGCCTAAACTTAGTACACACCCTTATGTAGGGGGAATAGTCCCATGGAGGGAAATCTGTGTAAAGGGAAGTTAAATAACAAACCTTACCCAGTGTTTTACATAAACACTGTGCTATGCACAGAAAGCCTCTTGTCAGAACAGAATTGTCCTGACAGGGCAGTGTCATGTGCCTAGCTTTCCAAGGTCCAGCCAACTCTTCGCCTCATAATACTAGCTCAGTATTTGCTATATCTGTATTGGGAGGAAATTTAGTTTCCAAATATTATTACCTACTTGCAGTTCCTCATGTAGTATCTTAATTCTCTCCTGTCTTCCTTCTGTGTCTCCTCTAAACTAATCGGAGTCATCAGAGAGAGCTTAAAAATGCCTGAATGCCTGGAATGTCCCACAGTTAATCATCTCAACTGGATTGAAAACTGTGGCGTGCTGGCTGTGTTGAGTTGAGTCTGCGAAATTAGCTAGAAAGTTGTAATTAAGTTCTTCAGTCATCAACCTGCTCCAGTGCTCTCAAGCTCAGTGTAAGCTTCATTGGGCTTGTTAGCATCTTACACATGTTCTAGATGTTACTTGGATAACCAGGGTCTGCCTTTCACAGAGTTGATGGAGATTTTGTGGAAAAAATAAAAGAAACAAAGAAGTCGAGGCTCAGAAAGCAGCATCAGACAAGTGCACAGCACACCAATCAATGCCTGTCATTGCTTTAGTTGATTATCATAGAATCATTAGGGATTGGAAGGGACCTCGAAAGACATCTAGTCCAGTCCCCCTGCCACAGCAGAATCACATAAGCAATTGCTGGAGCTGAGAGACACAGGGCTGCTCTGTGCTGCTCCATGCACAGCCTGGGGGGGTGGCAATTCTGGATGTAGTGCCAGGACAGGGGATGGAAACAGGGTACATGGTGGTCTGGGTGGTCGTGGTGGTGCACTTCTGGCACTGAACAGATATCAGCAGGGCTTCAACAGGACTTCAAACACATCTATTAAACACATTAAAGCACATCTATTCCAGCTTCATAAGTGGTACTACATTTATGTGTGAGGTGAAAACATTTACTGGGGAACAGGAAGAAACAGATAATGACCATCAACCGTGGAGTTATTTTTAAGTCCTGAATGAAAGCAGCCCCTGCACTGGATTGGCATTGCTTTGGAAGATCAGCACTTGCCCTTCCCTTCAGGAAGCCATTAGGAGAGACTCTTTTCCTATTTTTGTGGTAGTTTCTGTTGGTTGCCACACTGCAGCCAAAGCTGATGTTGATGTCTCACACAAATTCCATCCAGATTCTAGATATTGCTTATTTACCTCAGCATTATCAGCCTTATATGACTGAGCAGTCAGACAAGCTCATCTTAAAAAAAAACAAATTTAGTAATATGACCAAGTAGAGAAACAACATGAGACTCCATTTAGTAGATTAAAAGTGCTCATTGTCTCTTGGTATCAGGAGTTGTCCATTCGCATGAGGATTTTCTGCCTCTCATCTGTAGTGACTTTTCTCCTTTCCAGCTTTACATTAACTGCAGAGGAACTGTGCAGCTCATTTTGCATGAGATCTTTGTCACTTCCTGTGCAGACAGATAGTTCAGGGAAGACTTGGGAGACAGTGGACAGCATTTTAAGGTATCTACTGTCAAGACCTTGTGCAAAAAAAGCACTCTGAGACAATCTGCTTGTGCATACAGCCCCAAGACATTTTATCTTTTAATAGGAAGGTGGACAGGCTGTACACATAATGTGAACAGAGAGACAGCAAGATAATCGTATTGAAGGACAGACAATTCATTACACTTGCAGCTTTTCAAGTGTTAAATAGTGAAAGAGGGTTCTATTTCATACAGTACTTAAGCAATTTCTTATTACTGCTTGCATGGCTTTTAAATGGTGTTTCTCAATTTGGATAGGTCTGTGCTTTTTGTGTTCCTGGCTATTAACCTGTGTTTGGACATAAACAGACTTTGTCAGAATATGCCTTAGAGTAAGGAGCGAATTGTTCTGCCCAAACGCAAGTACTTTCCCTCCTCGTCCAGCAGTTTTGTGTTCTTCTTGAACTGAGGGGCCCAGAACTGGACACAATACTCCACTAGGGCAGAGTAGAGAGGGAGAAGAACCTCTCTGTCTGCTAATGATCCCCCTTCTGATCCAGGGGGGGATGCTGTTGGCTGTCTTGGCCACAAGAGCACACTGCTAGCTCATGGTCATCCTGCTGTCCAGCAGGACCCCCAGGTCTCAGCTGGACATGGCTTGTACCGTGGCAGTTGTCACTGTTGATAGTGCTCTGAAGTTTGTTTCTTTCCAGATTTTGCTTGATTCCCTCTTTCTCCTTGAAGGTAGTCACTGTAAATTGGTGGATGTTGGTGTCTCTTGGTCTTCATGTTATTCACATGATTGGTGCTCACAGTTGATTTTTAGGCAAGTGTCTCATTGCACCCATTTCCTGAGGCGACTGGTCCCCTCATAGAGGTGCCAAAGCCATTTTTCTGAAATCTGTCCTATAAAGATCACAGAATCCCAGACTAGTGGGGGTCAGAGGGAGCCTCTGGAGATCATCTAGTCCAACCCCCCTGCCAAAGTAGGATCACCTAGAGCAAATTCCACAAGAACATGTTCAGGTGGTTTTTTTAATGTCTCCAGAGATATCCGTGAGGTGCATAAATGCAGAGAATAAGTTGGGAGCATTTCAGGAGTTCCTAAATGTCAATGTTTTCATGTCCCTGTTGATTTCTCTCACAGATGACAAGCTAGATTAGGTGCAAGCACTGCTGGTCAGGCGAGACAGCATTTGAAAGACAACGGCATTAGGTTAGCTCAAAGTGAGACTTGGCCTGGCTTCTGGGATATGTAATCTGAAAATCCTTAACTGCAACGAGGGTCTTTTATTTCCTTTAAGTTATTTGCCTTTGCTCCTGTGGTGGAGGGGAGCTGGGAGGAGGCAAGTGGGTGGTGCGGGACATTGCTGGTGGGGGATAACCACCTGCCTGCCAGTCACGGTAACCTTTGCAGAGGATGTGGAGGGCTTTGATTTGCATGCTTGGTTTCACAGGCTATTACTCCTGGTTAGTTCAAGCTCTGCTCTTTAAATGTAGAAGAAAGAAGGGCACTTCTAAGACCTATTTTTAAACTGCCATCAAAACAATGATCCTCAAAAACCTGATAAGCTCCATCCTTTTTCTATAGTTTTTACTCCTTATTATCAGGCTTCTTAACGATAGCCATGTGAGCAGAGCACTGGGCAGCTTTTAAATGGAAAACTTGTTTCTTTGCAGTGTTCCTGAACCTAATGAGAAGCTGAACGTAATTTGGATACGCTTATAGCATTCAATTTTCAGCTGTTACACAGAGCTTCATTGTGGTGTTGGTTTAGAGAAGTCTTGGGTGCCCTCTGTTTCATCTGCAACCCTTAGAAAGCTTCCATGAAGGAAGGAGACACACAATACTCCATTTCTCCGCTTGCCTCAAGGGTGGGTTTGGTTCATCATGATTGGCAGATACCTCTGGTTGGAAATCACAGAATCGCAGAATCAGTATGCATGAACAAATATTCCGTTGCTTCTGTCATGACGAGTTATGGACATACTACAAAAATAATTATCTTCCCCTCATAAATCACACTGATAATTAACTTGGCTTTGCTTACTAATTCACTGTTCTGCTCATCAGTCTTTGGTTTGGGTCAGAAACTGGAGTATAGAAATAAGTCACAGGTTTGAGCCAGAGTACTTCTATGTTTCTTTGTGGTTGCTGGGTAAGAAAAATGAGTCTAGAACCAAAATAGCTTCTGTTGAGCAAATCTACAAGTAGGATGATGGTCCTACAATGTTGTACACACTCACTAGCAAATACGAATTAAGTGCAAATTCTTTGAGAGAGAAGCGAGCCAGGCAGAAAGTAGCTGCTATATTCCTGAGTTGCTTGAAGAAATATGTTGGCAATTCATACTGCGGTGTAGCTCTGAGGACTAGGAGCTGCGTAATAAAGCAGGTACTTGAGAGATAGTGCCGGCACGCTGGCTGCGTGTCCTACAACAGCATTTCTTAGCCATGTTCAACAGTGTACTTGCTATCGCTCCTCCATTTGCTGAATTCAGGATGACCTTTGCATGAATAAAGTCAAATAGGATTAAGGCAGGAATTTTCAACAATGGGAAAGAGCAACAGATGTAGCCGACTTTGAACGTGGGAGGATTGTTGATGCGTGGGGTTGCCTAACGGGAGTGTCTGGTGACAAAAAAAAAGGTGGATGGGAGGGGGAAAAGCAACGATTTCCTAAAAAATTAACTGCATCAAGGAAAAAAAAAATAGAAAACAATACAAAGAAACTAAGTGATCCCAGTTTTTATCAGTCAAGCTACATGCCTGCATTTTTCACTTGCTGCCTCCTTTTAAATGGCTTTTTCTGAGTCCTTCATAAAAAATACCTGATCACTGTGACTGTCACTGTGTGAGCTATCTTAAGGGTTTGTGTGGTGTCACGTCTTTTGGATTCTCAGTTCTTTCAGTTATATTAAAGTACACAAGTTGGAATATAGGGGAAAAGGCAATGGTGTTTGTCTGGAGATACAGCCATTAGAACATAAAATCCAGATCCTGCTATTATTTTCTTACTTGATTTATCCTGTGCATAAGCACATAGATGAATCTCAATGCATCACACAGTGCAAGCGCTTTATATAGAGAAAACATTTGAAAATGTGTAAAAACCCATATAAAAACATATGAAAAAATATAGAGGAAATATATGAAAATGCATTTAAAGCAAGAACTGTTTCTGTTATATTGTAAGTAGTTCTATGTGCCTGTTAGATTACCAAATCTGTTTTTACCTCAGTGAAAAACCAACATGACCTTTTTTTTGTTAGATTTAGGTAAATACTGATATACTTTCTGGAAGTATTTGATTACCTTTTTAAAACGTGACTAATTCTTTGGGACTCACTTGGTTTCATTGTTGATGAGAGGTGTTTTTCAGTTTAGTGGGTGTGTTAATCCCTAAATGATACTTCATAGCTGGCAGTAATGAATAATGCACACATTTTAAACATAGTTTATAATTCGGACAAACGAGCTTTGAGAAGCATGCGTGGAAGCAGTTTTTGAACTGTGAATGTAATCATGTGCTCCAGCTCAGTGGAAGGGCTTTAAGGGAGCTAACGAGAAACTAAAGAAATTAAGGGAATCGTGTAAACATTATGAAAAATATTGGTGAGAAATTTAGTAGACCTGCAATGTTGAAGAGCCTGATGAAACACAGATTAAACGTCTATGTCACACTTTAAAGAGAACTATAGTGTTGCGAGTGCAGGCGCTCTGGAGAAAATAATTTGGATCCCCAGAGTTGTAGCATGGTAGAACATCTAATACAGCCTACACTGCCTCTCCCCATACTCCTCTAGAGCAGAACTTGATGAAATGAGCTGCAAGTTGCCAACTAGATGATGATGAAAATATTGTCATACAGGGTTCAGTATCTTGAAGAACACAGCTTCAAGTTCTGGAGGCTGCACTGGTATTTTTTTTATCCCATAGTGAAGATGCTATGATGTTTAA
This sequence comes from Rhinopomastus cyanomelas, assembly GCA_013400115.1. NCBI lineage: Eukaryota > Metazoa > Chordata > Aves > Bucerotiformes > Rhinopomastidae > Rhinopomastus > Rhinopomastus cyanomelas. Next base: position 50,694 of record VXBP01009713.1, read on the forward strand.
TTTTGAAACTAGGACCAACTTCATACACATGCCTAGCATCTTTAGCACTGAGGGCACATAACTGCTGTTTGAATTTAGTGGGTTCTTGCCCACCACAGCTGTAGGAATTAGCCATAATTCCATGTGGGCTCACAGTAAGGATAGGTGTTAAACTCACAGATGTGTAGATAGCTGCTGGCACTGATTGTGCACAAACAACTGTGTGAAAGGCTCTTGTATTCACAACCACAAAAACTTAGAAAACTATTTTTGAAGTAAGAGTTGGATGGTGACTTAGGCATTGGGCTTTTGGGAAAAACACTCATGAGACTTGAGACAGGGCTCACTGAAGCTGATAAGTCCTTCAGCTGACCAGAAGTTCCTGGGCAGTGAAACCTTTTCATCCAGGGTTGCCCAGAGTCTTTATCCCTGCAGATGATCAAAGATAGCTTGGATGAGGCTCTGAGCAACTCTACTTACTGCAGGGGGATTGGACTAGAAGACCTTAAGGGTCCCTTAAGAGCAGAGTCTATTTTTCTTTGGTGGGACAGTCAGAATCCCCATTCTCCCTCACCTCAGTAACATCTCTGAGAAGAGGAACTGTGATCTTAAACTTTGCAGGTCGTATTCTTTGGATTGCTTCAGTACAAAGAGATCTTTGAAATCCAACTCAGCCAATCAAACTTTAAAAATATCATAAAATCACCACCTGAAATAATGATAAATAGAATTAGTGTTGTGGTTTGGTATTCCCTTTTTTTTCCATTTAGTTTCCATTTTATGCTTCTGGAGCAGATTGAAAATAAATTTTGACTTACAAATCAGAACATATTTCTGCTGTTTCAAGTCACCTTAGTTATTTCTTTACATATGGAGAGAGAAATACGGTGTGTATATTTTGTGTATGTATATTTTCATATATAGATATATACAATGTTCTATCTTACTTAATATAGAAACAAATATACTAAAGTTATTCATTATATAGAAGATTATAGATGTCAACTGCATACGTTTTTATATAGCAAGTATACCTTTATTGTCTGTGTGCAGACTTTCTACAAAGTTAATTCCCACAGTAATTTGATGCAGGCAACTTAGCAGATCATGATTCAAGCCTTTTGTCCCAGAATCTGCTTAATTAGTCAACCAGATTCAGTAACACTGTGACCCTTTTTCATGAAGTTGCCAGAGTGCTCTCCAGAGCTCCCCGGAAAGCTGTTTTCATCAGTTTAATGCTGAAGAATTGATGCGTTTCTGAAGTGCTCACGCAGCCCTCAGTGCTATTGCTTAGTAGTCCGTCATGATTTTCACTGACAGCAGTGACTCAGTAACAGAATGCGACTTTTTCTATTGTTTTGAGACTTGGGTGTGTAGACCAGAACCCATTCAAATGACTTAATTATAAAACTATAGCAAACCAAATATTGTTTCAATAATCAAATTCTTATAACTGTCACTGCAACCCTTCTTTTGTACTTAACATGCTAATAGACTATTACTATATTAATTCGGACAACAACAACAAAAAAAAAGAAAATTCTTTTGCAGGGGGTTCCAGGGAAGAAATTGTTTTCTCTGCAAATGCATGTAACTGGTTTTGCATTTATTTGTCAGCAATATTGGGCCTGTACAATAAAAACTAAATTTAGGTTTTGTTTTAGTACATCGTCTTTTTATATTTACTGTTGTTTCCAAATGTGAGAACCAGGTTGTGACTTGGGTTTAATGGCTAGACTCGATTTTAAAGATCTTTTCACAGTTCTCTCATTCTGTGATAGATGTGAGTAACAGGGAATAACCAGAAGATCATTCCAACAAGAGCATTCCAAGTTTTCTGAGTTATTCTTTTCATTTCTGGTCTCCTTGGACATAAAATTGGTTGATTTAAAACCACTTTTGACCTCTTTTTGTAGTGAAGTCAGTTACAGCTGTAATGCTTATGATCTGATTTAGGATGTAAGAGATTTCTGGAGTTTTCCATAGTGCCTGGGCAGAGATAGAAACCTTAAAGCCAGAGAGGAGCACCCAGGTCAGACTTTTGCTCTGAAGAGTCTGCTAAAGCTGCAGTAGAGGTCTTGGGAGATGGGTCTCGCTGACCTAAACTCCTCTTTTGAGAGAGTCCAGTGCCCTCCTCTTACCCCTTTAGGCTTGCAGAAAGGATTGGAAAGGAGAAACAGGAGCTGCACTTAATATTACCACGGTTTTATAAATAGCAGGTAATAAAAATGATTGCAAAATTGAAGTATTTATATATGGTAAAAAAGAAAAAGTCTTACATGACTGTAATTTGATGAGAAGCTGCACTCTTGACTAAAGTATCATGAGCCCTGTTCATTTATCAATGCATCATTCCCCTGTGTTTTTATGAGATAGACCTTACATGTTTAAATAATTTTAGAAACTCATCCAACTTGGAAGTAATCATATAGTAACAAATTTTGTATGTTCCCCTGAAAGCTTATTTAGAGCAGTATCAACAAAGTGTAAAATGCGTTGGCACACAGGCATTTATAAACATCTAAATGTAGAAAATTTAGAAACTGCAGCTGGTTTGCTGTTACCTCACGTACACTTTCTCTCCTCTTTATTCTCCCCATTTCAAAGATTGTCATAATCATGTAATCTCTCGTTATGCAATTAGATATGTTGCTACACATTTATTAGCAAATGCACTATTGGACTAGTAGTAATGGTCTAATTTACACTTCCCAAAGCATGGAAATTCCTGTTTAGGAATGAAGGCTCCCTCCTTTTCCCTCCTCCACCTATCCTGAGGTGCTCATGCAGTGAGAAATGTTGCAGGAAGCTAAGATGTGTGGATGATAAGTGCCTGTTGCACCACTGGGATGTGATCAGACTTGTAAAGGATGATGTATGAGGCTTGAGTCTGACTTCTCTACATTTGTTGGTTGAAATTTTTCCACCCTAGAACTCATTGGAGTTCTTTGATAAATGTCATCTCATCTCATCCCCCTAGACCAAGGGAAAGCGATCAGTTCCTTCCCCCACCACTAATAGAACTGGTACCACAGCTGGAGGACTGAAATCTTCTGGTGTGGTATTTCCTAGCCGTGTCTGCAGACAAATATTTGGAGTAACAAACAGTTCACACCACAAACACATTAATCATTGCAAAATGTTCTGTGATCATCCTGGGACCAGCCTAGAGCTTTTTTACAGAAGGATGGCTTCATTCTGTTTAACCCAACCACGTACATGAAGTCCAAAGGACACTTACAAGGTAACACTCCTTCCATTTATGGCCTGTCAGCTCCAAGGGTGATGTCTCTTAAGGATTTTAATCCTTCAGACAAACGTATTAGGGATCTGGTCATGTCTGTCTTGTCACTGTGAAGCAAGTGACAGTTGATACAGATTAATGATTCAAATGGTATTGAAAGACTAGTGAATCATCTGATATATCTCTGGTACTGCCTTAGAAATAGCAACTGTAAACAATAAGAAGCCCCTATGAAGTTGTCTGTTGAGGAAAACCTATCAGGCCGTCATCTGTATAAATACTAATGAGTATTAAGCACATTACAGATCTCAGAGGACATGCTAAAAACCCTTTCAGGTTCCTCATGTTACCAGACTGTAGCAGCAGTTTTTTTCCTCTTGGCAGCTTAAAATATTTTCTTTAGTTATGAGCTGCAGAAATTTGTCCCTCAAAGCCAGAGTCAGCAGTTTGTCTCAAAGCTTTTCATATTGGAGTGTTTACCACAAAATGTTTAATTTTGCTTTATCTTAAACCTTTTTTTTAATTTGAGGGAGTTTAAACAAGAAGGAGGAGTAAAAAGCTGCTGAACAAGTTTTGTGGTTCCAAATTTTAAAAATATTGACAAACATATATCAAAATACATTAATATGAAAAAATCCTTACTCTCTATATAACTTTAAAATAATTTTAATGCAAAAATAATACAGTTTTATATAATTGTTATTTATAANATATTTTATGTACATGTAAAAATATGAACATAAATCTATTAAAATATATTCATGTTAAAATTATATTTATATAAGTTGTTAAAATACTGACATGATTATGTAATTATAATGATATATTAATATGTAATAATATTGTATTAATGTGGGAGGAAGCTATTGTTGCAGAAAAAAGTGCCAATTTTTCACTGAGAATTTCGTGAAGCAGAGGCTGAGGATCAAGAGTTTTATAATATGTGTTAAAAATGAAACTCAGCAGCAGCAAGTGCTGCGTGTAGCCATAACAGCCCTGGTGGAACATGGCTAACACCCAATTACTGCATGCTTAGACTTGGATGGTAATTACAATTGAGCTGTAAAATATTTTGACAGTTTCCAACTGCTGTGTGGTTATTAACCAGGCATCATCAGGGAATGAGGCACAGCGATTTGATTGCATTTATAGCACGATCTGCTCAAATAAGGGCATTCAAGATAAACATGTAGTGTAAAGCATTAATCAAAGGCAATACTTAATTATTTGTGGCTTTTCCTGACTCTTGCGGAGGAGAATTCCTTTCCCAAAGATTTTGGTTCTTTAAATGAGACCCGCCATACCTCTGTGCTTCAGCTTTTCATTTACAAGCTTTTACTTGTTGATTGCTAAAAGCATAACCGCATCAAATTTAATTTGTCTCCTGAAAATGGTGTGTGTGCTTTTCAAGAGTGGAGATTTGCTGGTGTTGGAGCTAGAAAAGCCTCATGTTAATTATGTATTATAAAACCAAAGGGATTGTTTCATTTCACATGTATTTCTGTTTTAGCAGTACATGTAATAGCAATTAGCATATTGGGATACAGTAAAAATTCCTGGAAAAATATTTGTTAAGCTAAGTGCCACTTGAACTGCTGCTGCTTGTACATGGATTTTTATTTTTAAATGAAAACCAATAAAACACAAATATTCAAACTACATGCAGATTAAGCTCCGGATTGTGCCTTACATTTATTAAGCTATTGAACCCTTGAGGAGCAGCTGTTACTCCACAGGGGCTATTCACAGCATAAGGTACTAGTCACTGAAGTAAACATCTGCCTTGCCACCATCGGATTCATATTTGTTCCACTGGGCTACTGGAAAAAAAATGAAGAATATGCAAGCTTGATAGTCCTTAATTTTTCACTTGTTTTATTTAATAATACTTTTGGGGTTCATTTGTTGCTCCTGAAGGCTGTTGCCCTGGATGTGACTTCAAGTCTTATGTTGCAGTTGAAATAACCTTTCTGACGTAGCTAGATTTTACAGTGGCTTTGAATTTGTGTGCTGAGTGGGAGAAAGCCTTTGGTTCTGCGAGTAGTCATGAGAGGCAGCTGGAGGGGGCATTCTGCTTCATGGTCAGTCTCCTAAACAAGTAAAGGAGAGAAGAAACACTCTGTACAGTTACTCCTTTGGAGACTCATAGAATCATAGGATTATGGAGTATTGTGTCCAGTTCTGGGCGCCTCAGTTCAAGAGGGATGTGGAGCTGCTGGAGAGGGTCCAACGTAGGGCAACAAAGATGATGAAGGAGGTGGAGCACCTCCCTTACGAGGAGAGGCTGAGGGAGCTGGGTCTCTTTAGCTTGGAGAAGAGAAAACTGAGGGGTGACCTCATTAATGTCTACAAATATTTGAGGGGTGGGTGTCAGGAGGATGGCACTGGGCTATTCTCAGTGTCATGTAGTGATAGGACGAGGGGCATTGGTTGTAAGCTGGAACCTAGAAGATTCCACATCAACCTGAGAAGTAACCACGGTGAGGGTGACGGAGCACTGGAAGAGGTTGCCCAGGGTGGTTGTGAAGTCTCCTTCACTGGAGATGTTCAAGACGTGCCTGTATGTGTTCCTGTGTGACTTGGTCTAGGTGATCTTGGTGTGTCAGGGGGATTGGACTAGATGATCTTTTGAGGTTCCTTCCAATCCGTAATGATTCTATGATTCTATGATTATTAGTAGAGGGGTAGAAGAACCTCTCTTGATCTGCTAACCACCGCCATTCTGATCCACCCCAGGATGCTGTTGGCCCTCTTGGCCACAAGAGCACACTGCTGGCTCATAGTCTTCCTGCTGTCCACCAGGACCACCAGGCCCCTTTCTCCTACACTGCTCTCCAACAGGTCAGTCTCCAGCCTAGACTGGTACCTGGGGTTGTTCTTGCCCAGATGCAACACTCTACACTTACCCTTGTTATACTTCATTAAATTTCTCTCTGCCCGGCTCTCCAGCCTGTCGTGGTCTTGCTGAATGGCAGCACAGTCTGCCAGTGTTGCGGTGACACCACCCAGCTTTGTGTCATTCTAGCACTCATTGAACTTTTTCTGCATTCTGATAGCTTTGTACCAGGAAAAAAAGCAAAATAATGTGATTTCCAAATAAATCAGATTTAACATCAGTGAATTGGTGCGTAGATTGCTTATGAAACACAGGCAAGGTGAGCCTTGAAATGTGAGCATCTGAAAAGGTCACTTGGGCCTTCTACTTGCCCAAAGTCAAGCTTTAGCCATACAAAATGGGAGATTACTTCAGCTTCTGGTTGAAGGTCTCCAATAAAGAAATTACCATGGCTTTCCAAGGCAGTCTGAGTGCTTCACTGTACTGTCTTACATACTGCTTTTCCTAATGTCTGAGCTATTGCAATTAAAGCATGTAACTTCGTTTTGCTAAACACTGTCCGGGCGTCAAAGAGTTTTCTTTCTTCTTCAGTATTTTACATTCTTGAAGACTTAGCACATTCCTTTCCTTTCTCATTTTTTTGTTACATAAATTACCTAAATTTGCTCCTGCTTTCTTCATGTGGTCTTTTCTTCTTTAGGGTTTTTCTCTGATCTTTCTTTTGACTCATCTTCCTTACACTCTGCATTAGGGAAAACTTAACATAAAACTTCTACCCTGACTTTATTGATGCAGAGTAGGGTAGGAGAGGCAGTACACGTCTTGCAAGCTTTAGTCCTGTCTGTACATAGCAGCATGATGTTTGTCTTTTTCACAACAACCTGATGTTGTTGACTTATATTCAGCTTGAGTAGACTGTTTTCCCCCACATCCTTTTGTGAAGGACTGTTACCTAACCAGTTCTTCCTCACCTTGCATTTATGTAAATGATTACTCTGTCCTATGTTGCACTTCTACCTATTGAATTTCATTCTGGTTTCTTCAGTCCTCATGGACAACACCTCATACAGGCCTGTAGAATCTGTTAATTTGGTTTCTACCCTTGGTTGAAAGGTGTCCTCTGGCCTTCAGAGGCACCGCATCAGGTTCTCTGTTAACATCAGGCTTAAAAATACTGAGTGCACAGATCATTTTCCTTTGTTAGTGCAACACCTGCACAGAACTGGCACCTGCATTCTGTTCTCAGGTATTGAAACCAAATATTTCTCATAGGCAAAGACCAACACTTCCATAAATCTGCTGATGTTTGTGCGTTAATATAGATGTTGTGGTTGGTTTACAAAACAGGCATCTATAAATTTCTGTGGAGCAATGTGATGATACAACCACAGAAGGTTGCCTTGAAAAAAGAATGTCTGTTGAAACATTCACAAGAGTGGGAGAAGGACTTACCTTTAGTTAATGACTAATGTTAGGTAGAGATTCCTGCAGAGGCAACAAGAGTTCTCTGTTTTTAGGAAGAATTGGCAGCGTCTCTTGTGAGTTTGCCTCACGTTTGCTTTTAGAAGAGATTCTTGTGACCTTTCCTGACAAGCTCTAATGCTTCCATTGTTTGCTGCAGGCCTTTGAAATGTGGCAGAGTAGCCTTGGGCCCAGGGAGGTGTGTTTTGCTAGTTCAGTTCACATTTAACAAAGTTAAAAGCTTTGAAAATTGCTATTCCTCATCTGTGGTTTAGGTTGCTTAATTCTGGCAACCTGCCTGAAACCCTGAATGTTCCCAGCATGGCAGAGAGCCAGGGACTGTGAACCAGCAGCATCCTGGTGGCTGCTCTGGACTTCCAGCACAGATTACGCAGGAGTGGATACTTCAGCCCGTGCACCACCGGGGCAACCAAAGGGAAGTGGACTCGAGGAGACTGCCTGTCTTCTGTAGTCAGAGAAATTAGGCTCTGTCTCTAAATGCGGCCTGTTCCCACTGTTACAAGTGTACATAATCGTCAAAGAATGAGCGTTTGCCTCTGCTTAATGGTATGAAGCATATACCTCTTCCTGTTGTTTGTTTCAGTGGAAAACACATGGGTCAAGACAAAGGTTTTGCAACTTCAGTGAAGAGCAGCTAGACGAGTTTTAGTTGATCCTTTTGTAATGGTTGAATCTGAGAAGGAGCTTCCTATGAGGGCTTTTTTATGGCTGTGCTGACCTTCAGGTGGAATTCCCTGCACCCAATTCATTATGTTGTCTCAGATTAGTTTCTCCTTTGCTGGCTCATTAACATAATTTTCTCCTTGCCATTAACTAATAAATTGAGGGCTTCTGTTGTTCTCTATTAGGAAAATGCTGCTGTTACTTTTTATTAAGAACATTCACAGGGAGAGGTAGTTGTCTTGAAATAAAACAATCTGTCTTAATTAATTCCCAGGAGCAGATGAGCGCTGTGTCCTGTTGCCCAAGTGAGGAAACTGCCCAGGAGTTGATGTGTTGTGGCTTGTGGTCTGACAGTTTAGAGCTCAGTTCCTGAACATTTGAAGTTTTTTATGCTTTTAATCCCTTACAATGAAAACCAAAGCAAAACTCTAAAAGACTGTGGTAAGAAAAAGTTAATTCATTACCAAACAAAATGAAAACTGAAAGGGGGCCACCAGATAATTACAGAATTAAGCACTTGGCATTTATGAATTGCCAGGTATAAGGTCGCCTGTTTCTGTAGCCTCTCCCGTGTTTGTGCACCACATGCCTGGAGGTCGTACATGTAAATTGTACAACTACGCACCAGGATTTTCTGCTGGACTACTTCCTCAGTGCTTGGAGCAAAAGTGGCCAGACCCTGGGATACAAGAGGCATTTTTTCTGTGTGTGGGAGTCAGAAGGTGTTTAATGGTCTCTTCATCGTGCTGTGTGGGTACCACAGAGGGCCCAGGCATAGCTCACTGCACAGAACTGGTGTGTGACACTGAACAGCCTACCTAGAGCAGTGTTCGAGGTTATGAGTGATGTGTTTCTGTCTTTGGGATCAGCAGGTATTCAGCTTCATCTTAAATTGGAAGTTGAATTTTGGTTGTTCTGGGTGCCGTCACTTGACCCTGGATGGGCAGGGATGTTGTGGCTGTTGGGGGGGTTGTTGTGGATGTGAACACCAGATTCATGTAAGATATTGTCTTTGAGTTCTTGTGATAGTCAACCTGCCCGAGCCAGTAAAGTGAATTATTTAATTCTGTTTCCCTACTTGTAAAATACCAGTTTTGAATCTCTTACCAGGTCGCTGTGTTCATCCACCCGTTATAGTGTGCCCTAACACTGTGTGATGGCTATTATGCCACAAATCCCAGGCAAGTTGAAATGCTGAGTTTGGTGCAGCAGTTGCATCAGACTGCTTAGATGAAGCCGAATGCCACAAACTGTAAGTTACGGGTAATAAATAATGAGCGGCAACATTTTGCCTTGAGCAGTGAGATAGGCACAGTGTGAGAAGAAATGGGCGGTGATGATTAGAATAAAAAAAACACCATCATCATCTTTGTGTGGTTGGACAAGTTAAAGTTACGTGAATTACTGAAGCATGAGGAACTTGCTAAACCTTGCAGGCTGGGACCAGAAGTGATGGCATGTTGAAGGACAACCATTGTGTCTATGATTCAGCCATGTAAAACATAGAATCATAGACTAGTTTGGGTTGGAAGGGACCTCAGAGCTCACCAGTTCCAACCCCCTGCCATGGGAAGGGACACCTCTCTTGCCTGAAGAGCCATCCAACCTGGCCTTGAACACTCCAATGATGGGGCAGCCACAGCCTCCCTGGGCAACCTGTTCCAGTGCCCCAGCACCCTCACACACACAACTCTGTAAGTTTAGCTGTGGGTTAGTGAGGGAGAGTGGGAAGCTGTGACTGTCTAGGAGGGTGGAGTACAGCAGTGGGGTCTTGCAGTGTGTTTTCCTGTCAGGTGTTCTCTTAATCAGTTCTCCTTTGGGTCGAAAGGATTCAGTTAAACACTAGCCAAGGATTTTACCTTCCTCCCCACCTTGCCAGGTTCAAACATGAGAGCATCATGTTGGCTCAGGCAGACGTCTAAGTGTCTAAACATGGACTAGTTTGGTTGTGCCAAAACTAAACCTCTAAAATGATAAGCAATTAAAAGCTTATGCCTAAGCCTTTTAAGATAAAAGTGTTTATTTTGCTGCACATTCATATTAGCTCTAGGCACATTCAAGAGAGTGAGGAAAGGAAAGTTTTAAGATGTCTGATGTTGAAGAAACCTGGAGGTTGGCTAAATACTTGTCATTAATCATACACAAAGCATTGTGTATGATTACACATTGTTATCTGTAACTCACAACAGGCAGCTGGAGGTTCTGTCTCCTTCATTTCCCTTTGCAGAAGCAAAGAGTGATGCCACTTGTATTTTGTTGTGATACTGAAGCCATCATAATGTTATGATGACAATAAATTAACAAGTATTTTAAAATTATTTTAAAATATGTAACCAGCTTAAAAAACATGTCAGCACAGCTCGATCATGAGAGTTGTTTTTCTACCTGTAGAATAAAACAGGAAGCAAGTTTATTCTGTCCTTGCAAACTCTACTACTTCAATATTCTAGTTCAGTCTTGGTACCAGTCAAAAATCAGCTTTTCATTTATGCCCAGAGATGCTCCATCCCTGCAAGTGTTCATGGTCAGGTTGGATAGGGCTCTGGGCAGCCTGGGCTGATTGGAAGTGTCCTTGCCCATGGCAGGGGGTTGGAGCTGGATGAGCTCTGAGGTCCCTTCCAACCCAAACCATTCTGTGATTCTCTGATTCCCAAGAGGAATAATGCATACATAAATCATAAATTGTTTTGATTAAGTTTCCAGAACATGTACAAGAAAAATTAACAAAATTTGGTTCTTGTGTTTACTATGAAACAAAGTTATCCTGAAGTAAGTGCTGACTCCAGATTATAAATCTGTCATGATAGAGGGGTTATAAAAGAGTCCACCCAGTTTGGGGTTGGACTCGATGACCTTTAAAGGTCTCATCGAACCAAATGCATTCCATGCTGTTTCATCTAGATGTGAACTGGATCCTCTGCCCTTGCCATGCAGTTAATCCACAGCTGGATACAAATCAGTTATATTAGATTCAATAATCTGTTGATGAAGCTACTCTAATTGTAGGTTAAGCAAGGAAAGCTTTGACTTGGGTGTGTATAAGAACATAACATTATCATAATATAAACTTTGCCTTGATACAAAAGACTTGGAGCACTGAGTCTGGATAGAAAGCAATAGGTAAGCTCTGCTTTATCAGCTAGATAAAACCATGTAAGTGCATTATGTACATCCTAAACCCTGCATGTTCCAGATAAAACACTTTGAGAAAATCTAAAGTAAACAGAAAGATAAACATGAACACAAGCACTCCAACTTAAATACAGATTTTCAAGGAATTGTATTCTGGACTTTAAAGCATGTGTAGCTTTTAAAGCAAATGCAGAATTCTGCTAAATTAATTAATTTAAAAGCTTTGAATGCCCTTTTGTAAAACCTGGTTTTAACATCAGTTGGTCCTCAGCTTGTTAGACATGTAATTAAGGCATTTGTATGCTAATAGTGCCTGAGGCTATTTCAGAGTTTACCAGAAAGTATTTAGTCGGTGACTAGAATAACATTTCTGTAGAGAGTTTCAGCAACAAGCACTAAAACTTTACACTTGATATTTAATAAATCTGGGAATAGTGTCTATGGTTGGAAGTAGTAGTTCTGTGCTTGAAAAATGTGTTATGATCTCATTTTTCCACATGCCGGTAGTGCTAGATGAATTATTTTATCTCAGCAGTGTTATTTCCGTATATTATATATATGAGTGTGTATGTGTCTAACTTAGATAGCAAATGCAGTTTTTTTAAGTCACGTAGTGCTTTAAATTTAGGGTCAGTGGTTAGTTATTTCATTTCGTTGCAAGCTGGGGAAAAAAAAAATTACAGAGAGAGGAAGAAAACCTGATCTTAGTTGCATCCCTTTGAATCTGCACTATCTGTCTGTCAACTCCTAAACAGTAATCAAATCTAATGTGTGGTGAAGAAAGTTTATATATAATGCTGCTTTTTCATCCTGGTTTTGTTGTATATCCCTGTTAAGGTATTCATTTGGTCTATTTAGAGGTACTTGTCTCATCCCTAGCAGATTTATTTATGCTGATCTCAGTCTTAAAAATAAAACACTTCTTAAAAAGCTATTTTCTACATATGATCGAGTATTTGAAAAAATCCCAACCAGGTTTACTTTCTACACTTTCTGAATGGGCTGGCAGCACTGCTATCTGATGTTGAGATAGGTGTGTTTATAAAACAACGTTTTAGGGCTGGCTGTCATAGGAAATAAAGAATTACTTTCCTAGTTCTGCATGTTTTCTCACCCAGAAGCATGGCTAATTGCTTAGCACTGACGAGCTTCAGTCAAGTGGGGGCATCGTTGGTCTTTCACAAAGAGAGAATATGGCCAGAATGGATTTACTTGTTAAACTTAAGTGCTCGTGATACAGAAAATCACTTGCTGTGTTTTTATCTTAATTTGAGAACTCTTTAGCTATGAGGTGCAGCATGTTTGTCATCACGTATATATATAATTTTTAATTATATAACATTGAAAAAATAAAGTGGTCTGTGTTCTTTTCCTATAATTCAGACTTGGGATTTATATAAATCTAATTCTGTTTAATTACATCTAAGAAAGTTTTTTTTTAATTACTATATTTTTCTGACGAAACGAGTGAATACTACTTGCAAACATCAGCTGCAGTCACTGAAGTTCACTGAGACGTGGCTGACAGGCTGACAAATGCCTGAAATATTTTATTGCATTTTGGCTCTTGGTTTGTGGTAAAAAAATTTTATTAAAGTGTCAAAAGTACTCTTTTGGGAAATGGTCATCCTTAGCTAATGATACTTGTTAGAAAACACCCTCTGAGAATGATTTAGGGCCAAAATCCCCTTTCCAGGTATTAAAACCAAACCGTGGGAGAGGATGGTCTTTGGGTATGGTTGGAAGTGGCTGTTTAGAAACACCCTACCCTAATTACCTTTGTGCAGTCATGGACAGCTGAAAACTCGTTGCTGGAGCCGATACGAGGTGAACGTGTTGATCAGATGTCACAGGCACAGCAGTGGCAGATCTCAGCTCGGTGTAAGCTCTGCCCTGTTGCACCTGACCTTTAATCCAGTTGCAGTGTTACCTATGTTAAAGGCAGAAGGGCTAATGGGGATGCTATTCCACGGCTGCATTTGGGAAATCTTTTTAAGGCTACGTGTCTCAAGCTGTGCAGGATTGTGCCTGAAGTGTTTAAGTGTGGTGTTGCCGCTGGTACAGTTCTTGGCCTGTTCCAGGATCTGGAATCCTGTATATCTGCATCCTTTGGAGAAAAGTGCTGAGGGTGACAACTTGGGGATAATAACTCTCAATTTGTGTCTTCTGCAAGTCTTCATTGTAAACTGACAGCTGGGAAGGACCTAAAATTGTATCAAAGGATGCAGATAATCTAGTTATGTCAATTACTGTTAATTCTCTCTTTCCTTACATTATTTTATCTTCTCTTTTTTTCCCTTTTGCCCTTTTTTTTTTTCCCTCAGCCAAGCCCGATACCGAGTCCTGTGTTGGGGAGAAAGCCAAACGCCAGTCAGTCACTTCTGGTGTGGTGCAAAGAAGTTACAAAAAACTATAGAGGAGTGAAAATCACCAATTTTACTACATCATGGAGAAACGGTTTATCTTTTTGTGCAATATTACATCACTTTAGACCAGACTTAATGTAAGTTCAGTACTCTTTGCCTGCCTAACTCTTAGAGAAATATGTCACATTTAGGTTTACCTACAATTCAGATTTGCTTCAGGGTGTTGAACTGTTTTTGCTCATTTTCTTTTAAGTTGGAAACTATCCTGTCTTAAAAAAACAAATTTATAGATGTTCAAACTTTATGACCTCTTTGCTCCCCCTTGTTGCATAAACAATTGTTTCTCTCCTCTCTTGCGATTTGTTTTTCTTCATTGTAATCTTATACAAAGAACTGACTTCAAGATGATTATGAAAATTGTGCCGGTGTTGAAATGAGATGAGAGGAATAAGCCTGTAGCTCTTTGTACGCTGACAAGGATGGATTACCTACTGGTAAATTTGGTTGTCAAGGCTAGTCTCTGGTTCCCTGCCTTAACTTCTTTTTTGAGATGGAAGGCTTCAGGCAATGAAACATGTAATCGGTGTTTATATATATTTATTTATTTGCTTATTTATTTATTTATTCCTTTAATTTTCCACGCTATTAGTTTTGTTGATTGAATTGCTATGAAATTGCTAGTTACTGGACGATATTGTTGTGCGTCAAGTTTTTAGATTCGGTTTGTTTTAGAACTACTGCTTGTTATCAAATACCCTCCTTACCCAACTGTGCCATTTTCCTCCTCAGTGACTACAAGTCCCTGAATCCTCAGGATATTAAAGAGAACAACAAAAAGGTAAGAACTGCCGGGAAAAAAAAGAAACCAACCAAAAAACCCAAGATGTACCTTCAATTTTGGCTTTGCTGCGGGTTTTTATTAATTCTGGGAAATTTGTAAGATCCTGATGGTGGCTTGCAGAAGGTATCCAACCTCCCACCATTCAAATCAGATGCATTATTGACTCTTTGTCATGGTCTTTCATGCTCACAACCAAGACCAGGCTACCATTAGCATTTCATATTTGTGTGGCCTGCACTAAACTGGAGAAGTAGGGGAAAGGGCTGGCCAGCTTCTTACTATCACTCCTCTGATTTTTCCAATCAGTCACATAATTAAAAGAAGGGGAAAAAAGACCGTAACTGCTCTTGGTTTGCTGAACATTAGACTTCTCTTTCTGTTGCTTTGCAGGGCAATGTGTGTTGGTCACACTTGGTTTTTATGTTTTTTAAAGATAAAATGTTACTTTCATACCACTCCAGCAGGGTGAGGTGGTGTGTGCCACAGGGAAGGTTCATCCTAAAAATGTCTCGAGACAATACTTAGCAAACAAACAAAAATATCACCAAAATAGTTCCTAGCATTGTGCTGAGCAGCTGTTTTAAACTGCTCCATGTACCTTTGTGGTGTAAAGATGTAAAATGTTTGTGTGAAAGAGGCAGGGTCTTGGTTTGGGAATCACCAGCAGACTTTTTTCATTCCTGCTCACTATTTGAAGCAGGTTACAAGCTTTGGTTGGGCCCTAGGGACATGTTTAGAAAAGATAGTTTTCATGTGAGTCACTGATAATAAAACTGTTCCTGAAGATCATCTGAAAATTGTTTTTAAGCAGCTGCCTTCTCAGCGTCTGGGTTTTTATTTTTATACTGTATTCAGAGCACTAAATTTAATTGGGATGAAGGTATGAAAATATATTTTGAATGAATTATTTTGGTTCAATATTATAGCAAATATAATTATATACTAGATATTAGAAATTAAGATATTAGACTGCAGATACGTGGAATTTCTGAATGTGCTTTACAAAAATTCACTTGGGGTTAGGGTAATTATATTTTAACGTGCCTCCACAAACTTAAGTGTTAGCCAAGGAGTTACTTGTCCTTAAATAACTACTTAAGTGTCATCAATAATAAAGTATAAATATGAAATAATGAAACATCTCGTTATCTAATGAGTGATTTGGCCAATGATTTTTTTTTCATAACAACATGGGGTCTTACTATGACCGAAGTGGATTATCCATGACATCACAGTTTTTTTCTGCGACACATTGTTTGGTACTTCAACTTTTATTGAGCATCTGGGCTAATGAAGCGGGATTATTAAAAAAAAAATTAGATTATGATTTAAAAAACATTAGCTGTACGATCAGTCATCTTTTCCTTATGAGCCTGTGATGGCAAGCGGTGAACTTTGTAGCTCATCTCTCTTAAGAGGCTAGAGTTCCCAGGCCTGCAGAAGTAATGATTGTTGTTATTGTGCAGTTTTTTTCTTTCATCACCTTGCAAGCCTTTGCCTGACAGCTGCATTGAGTATCTCAGTTGCTTCCTGCAGTTTTATTTCCTGGTCTCACACAGTTCTGCCTGATAACCCCACATGCCCTCACCAGGAGTGAACGTGGCACTGACAACAATGTCTGTCTATAAAGTCCATGCAGATGTGTAATGTGTTTGACAATGATTCCTCCTAACCACTTAAAATATCATCTAGGGATGAATAGGACAATTTTCTTTGTCTGAAGCAGCTTGTCCTTTTCTTCCCATCCACCCCACCCCTCCCAAGAGAGGAGGTAAGAGATGAGAGAGTCCATAGATTAGAGGTTAACCCATAAGAGTGTATCTCCTAGAAGTGCATGACCTTGTTTGTTTTTTAATAAACAAAGAAGAAATCTTAAAGGATAACTATAATTCTATGAACTTTTTCAGTGCAATTACTGTATATAATTGCACATTGCAATGCACTGATACAAAATGCATGTCCCTGGAGCTTCCTAGTGCAGGGCAGTGCTGTCACTGATGCTGAATAAAAAAGGGCTTTTACCTGGGACACCTGATCTTAGCTAATAAGTCAATGTGTTCCATAGCTGGAAAAGGGCTGAAATACTGCCTGTGCTACTTGTGCTGGTGGATCTCAGCTGATGTCTGTCAGTCAGCTTCTCAGTAAATGTACAATGCAAAAAAAAACCAAGAGAGAGGTAAATAGATTTAGCATCCTATATATATATACCCCCCCCCCCCCATGTGTATGTATTGTAATTTCAACAATATAATTATATATCTTGGAAAAAAAACCCAAACAACTACTCCAGGTTTCATTCATACCAGTCAGAATTCAGATATATTTGGGTGTATTTTACACTCTGCAAATTTACATTTCTGTGAGGAATGAACGTGAAACTAGTGCTGTCATTAGGAAAAGTAAAAACGTGATGGGGAGGTACCTTCCCAGAGTTGTGGTTCTACTGAAATGTCATTTATGTAAATAAAAAATTATTCATATGTCTTTACCAATAATGTTAACCTACGAATTTTAATTCCTTCCTCAATTTATTGGTAAAAAATTATTACGAATGTGTTAAAATTGCAGCCTTCTGGTAGTGTAGCCCCTTATCAAGAGCAGAACTTTTTTCATATTGCTAATAACATGTCATGCAATTTTAAAATGTGAGTTACTAAACTACACTTGGCTGCAGCTTGGAGGGGATGAAAGAATGAGAAGTGGAAGGGCACAACAACATGGTTCTAATAATGAACTTCTGCTTTTAATTACTTTATTGTTTAGAGAAGCCTCCTTCATTTGAGGGATTACTGTGTGGAAATAGTAACAAATATTCTCGGTGTTTGATTGGCATTTTTAGTTTTTCTGATTTATTCTATTTTTTTACAGGTTTTTTTACCTTTTCTACTAAATCACTCATACATTTGAACTCAGTTGTCTTGTCAAAACATTCTATTTCACAAGGAAGGAATCCTTTTAGAGTGTGTATTTGAACTGAAGAATTCATATTTACAAGGGTAGCATCGAGTCAAACCAGAAAAAACTCCTTACCTTTAGGCTAGGAGCCATATGTTTTATAGAACAGGCATTCTTGCTCTCTTCTGCTAATTGATTCCTCAAAATCATAAGCACATGTTTAATTGGGTGCATAGGATTTGCTTTTTGGCCTTGGTGGGATCACAATTAAACATGGGGAAAAAAGTTTGCAAAATCAAGGCTTTGTTATGCCCCTGTCTAATGAAAAGCAAAATTTACTCTGTAATCATTGTGTTACAAACTAGTTATCAACTAGTTAGAAACACTAAGCACTTACAAATTCCTTATAATTACAAGCACTCACAATTCCACTGTGCTGGAATTTGCTTACCAGTCTAGGTACCTTTTCTGGGTTAAAGGGAAGGAAGTGAGAACATTCATCACCCAGAATGAGAAAGAGAGAAGTTGGGAAATAAGCATCTGGCATCAGTGGGAAACTACTGTGTTTGATACCAAGCACCACTAGAAGAACTGGGCATCCAGTTCCAAATTCATCCTTCTGCAGCAGTGTCACCCATTCTTAGCAAGTGCCTTTCCTGACAGTTCCTGAATAGTGGCCCTGTCTTTATTTTACAGGCTCTGGGAGATACTCTTCATATTTTGTTTTATTAGCATATAAATAAGAACAGAAGAGTGTGAAAGAGTTCAGGTTAAGTCATGTCTTTGGGCTTTAGCTGCCGTGGACTGCTAAGCCCATCCTTAGGTCCTTTAATTCTTTGGATGGCAACTCCCAGTGCCTTCAGAGTGGGGTAACAGGTTATTTGTGGCACTGAATCAGCACTGACCTGCTTCATGGAATGATAAATCCTGGTACTACCTTTGGCGCACAGGATGGCCAGCTTGCTTTGCTGTCATACCCAGCCTGGTTTCTGCTGGCATATGGAGTGTTTCAATACCTACCATGGCTTAGCCTGCCTGCCCAACTCCCTACACTGCTCTGCTTTGGACTCTCATTCCTCTGTGCTCCTTGTGCCTTGTTCCCTCCTTCTCCTCTGTATCCATCCTGGTCCTGCTGTCGCAGCACTATGTCCCAAGACAAGGTGGATGACAGCCCTAATGCTTCTCCATCCAAGTTCTCTCTGTTCCCTCCCACTCATAATTTTCCTGCTCTTGTGCTCTGTCTGGAGCTTTGTATCAGCAAATGCAGCAGTCACATTTTCTGCTGCTGCTCCTGTATCTCACACAGCTCTGCGTTTATAAACAGCATAACAATCTCTCATAGTGAACCCAGAAATGATACCCAGCCAAAGACCAGCAGTGATTTTTGGCCAAGTAAATTCTTCACAGGAGAGCCAGAAGGGCTTAAAAATAAATTATTAAGATAATTTCTATGTCTGGATAAACTCTGAGAATCATTTGTTGTAGCAATATAAAAATGCTTTGGTAGGTTATACCTGAGCATGAGAGGATGCATACACAATTTCAGGAAGATAAATTCCAGTTCTCAGAAGTAGAGCTTGAAATGTGGATGAAATGAAAACTCTGTGACCCACGGCTAGCCAATGACATTGCAATGGAAGTGGGAGAAGTAAAATAACCAGGTCTGCTGGGAGCCAGCCAGGCCAGACCCATGTTCTAATTCACTAATGAATATTTACCACTATGGGAATCAAAAAGGTTAAAAAAAATTTCTTTTTTTTCCTTTCTTTCTTAAACCCTTCTAAAACTATTTCTTTGCAGAAGGGCAGGTTCTTACTGATGTCTCATATTTAGTATCTGTTCAAAATAGTGTAGGAACAACTGTGAACATTGGAGACCTGTTCAGAAGAGGATGAAAAGAAGCTGCAGAACTGCTGGGGGAGGAGAGGTCTGAGTGCATCTGTACTAACAGGAGGCCTTTTTAAATGCTTCCTTGAAACACAATATTGTCTTCCAGGGTTAATCCAGGATAGTAATAATTAATTGTAAATTGAGAAACAGCTTTAGTTCTTCAAAACTAGAAAAACCTGATGCATCAGGCCCACTGACTTAAAGGGCCAGCAGAGAGCAGACAGCATGGCCTCACAAAGTGGGAGGCTCACAAACTGGCCAGCTCTGAAAAATGAAAGTGGGTTACCATCTAAAATGTTTTTAAAGGCGTTTGTTTGCTGGATTAATGTGGTTTATGTCTTGTATCAAGTGCAGTCAGTGGTTGTGTTCTCTTTGGCTATCTGGACAGAGTTTTTCATCAACACAAATCACAGCAATTACATGGCCAGCAGAAGGGAGAAGGTTGATCACCAGTGATTAGATAAAACCCAAGATGGATTAGTGTCGTGTTTCTTCTATCTTTGCTCCTTATCTTTGTGGCTTTTTTTTCTGGTCCAACTCTTACACTTTTTTATTTGCTTGTTTCCTGCTACTCAGGTGATAGCTGTTTAAGACATTGGTAGGTTTTCTTAGTGCAAACAGAGAAGCCTTTAGCTGCAGTTTTACAAACAGCTTTTTACTCGTTAAAGAGGCCAAAGATTTTAGTGAAGGGTAGTATTGAGATTTGTTAAAAATATGTAACAAATGCCAGTGGAATGTCTTTACTGGTCATATTCTCTCCATTTGCATTGCCGTGAAGATGCTCTGGGAGATTCCTCAAAGCCATTGGGAAAAATCCATGAGTTGGATGTTGGATAGTGTGACAAAAACTAGTAACTACTATAATGCAGCCAAAAGTATAGTAAGTTATAGAGCTGCATCTGCAGAGTTCTTGTAATGCTTGATATGGTTTGGGCTCCCTTGATTTGACCAAAACTTCTACTTGAATTTGTTAAATTTTATGAAATGTAAGAAACTGCTGCATCATAATCTTTACCCTGTTTGTTTTTAAAGGCTTATGATGGGTTTGCCAGTTTAGGAATATCACGATTGCTGGAACCTTCTGACATGGTTTTATTAGCAATCCCTGACAAACTGACTGTTATGACCTATCTTTATCAAATACGGGCACATTTCTGTGGCCAGGAACTGAACGTGGTGCAGATAGAGGAGAACAGCAGTAAAAGCACATACAAAGTGGGTAACTACGAAACGGACACAAACAGTTCTGTTGACCAGGAAAAATTCTATGCAGAGCTGAGTGACCTGAACCGGGAGCCCGAGCTGCATCAGCCAGACAGCAGCTTGGCAGACTTTGCTTCCCAGGATGACTCCGTATTTGTAAATGACAGTGGCGTTGGTGAATCTGAAAGTGAGCATCAGACTCCTGATGACCATCTAAGCCCAAGCACAGCTTCACCATCTTCTCGCAGGACCCGGAGTGATACAGACCCACAGAAATCCCAGCAGAGCTCCGGAAGGACTTCTGCTTCTGAAGACATTGGGAAGTGTAGCAGTGGAGACACAACGCAAGCGCAGCCTACTTTGGGAAGGAAGAAACTGCTGATAGCTGACACCTTAGACTTAAGTGACTTGGCACATGTCAGTGACCAAAAAGAGGATGTGTCTCCCTCAGTTGCCTGTGAAGATAATGACAAGAAAAGACACCAGAGCTCAGAAGGTACCATTGCTTTCTCAGAGCAAGAAAAGCTGGAATGTATAGGACCTACAGAGAGCACAAGAGCAGATCCCAGTTCACCTGTCACAAAGCCGAGTTTATCTCCAACTTCTAAACTTGGATACTCCTATAACAAGGATACGGATCTTGCAAAGAAACCACATGCTTCTCTGAAGCAAACAGAATCTGATTCTGATGGTGATGCCAGAATGGCTTTAAATCATGCAGATCATGCCGCCAAAACAGCCCAGGTAAGACAATAAAGCTTTCCTATGCCTGTGAGTCAGGATGGAGATGCTGTGCAATGTCTGTCATTTACACAGTATCTTCAGTGTATGTGGCAATGTGAGCAGGATTCTTTTACTGTTGGGCAATAAACACTTGGCTGAAAAGTGGGTGGTGCTGGAAAAAAGCCATTATGTGTGAAAATCGTGCACAGGAGATGTCCTACTGCTCATCATCCCAATCCTTCTCCAGTTAAAGTTGCATTTTCAGCTGTCTCAAAGAAGATGGTTCAAGGCTTTTGCTACTGAGTGTGGCAGCACCTTTCTTCCAACTGTTGAAGCAAAAACTGGAGACATGTTAAGTAATTGATCCATCTCCATAGAGTTTTGAATACTTTAAAATATACCAAAGTCTTTTAAAACCTTGGCTGAGAAGACAGACTGCCTTGTGAATGTAGCTGGGATGATGAGGTAGAAACTCCAGAATATTACTAAGTTCTGCTGTTCAGTGAGTGGCCTAAAGCACATTACTTAACCACAGTATCATTTGCCTTTCTATAAAGATAAAACATAGACGCCCACCTACCTTGCAGGTTTTTATTGCAAGGATGAAAGCTGAATATTGTATAAATGCTGACTGTTATCAGTGAATCATATAATCATAAAAATATGTGGAAAATGTTACCAGCCCTGTTTACAAAAATGTTGAAGCAGATTTATGATTTTGCCTCCTGTGAAGAGCTTTCTTGAGCTCTGGCTTTCTGGGCTCTGTGCCATTAGGTCTGGTCAGAAAAGAGTACAGCCAGTCTTCGGGCAGCGTGCATTGCTTCCAATATTTTTATGGTCTTTCCTGAGTAAGTGCTGTGAAGATTCATGTCTTTGCAAGAGAAGCAGCCCACAGGTGGGTGATAGTGGCCAAATACTGATTCCATAACCAGGTAAATAATCAACGAAATTTCTGACATCATAATCTTTGTGCACTGGGTGAGAAACTAATGACTTGGCTCATACAAAATAACAGCAGGAAGAGACAGGAAGAATGTCTTCTCTGCGAAGATTTTCACATGTAGGGATGTAACAGGCCAAGGAGAGAGAAGGGAGATGTGTCTTTAAAGGTGGTTTCGTGATGTTAGTCATGGTAATAAAATCTCAGATGTGAGCCTCAATCTCAACCTTGAACGCTCTGCTGTTAGTTGGAGTCAGCCATCAAAATTTCCACACAGCCTGCAACACCTGTCCCATGTCCCTCATGTAAAGGCCTAGAGACCTATTTTCTCTGGTCTTCACACTGACCTTTACTAACACCTTCTACTTATCTGTGGGAGCTGCTGCCTGTGCAGAGCCCTCCTCTGTTATTTCTCCTCTTCTGTTGGTCATGTGTATGAAGAAGAGATCTTCTCATGGATATTCATAAGTAAAGTAGAAGCAGATGTTTTCACAGGTTTTCGGCCTCATACCCAGTCCCCTTTGTGTTCAATTTAAGTTATAAATGAGCGATACCCATATAAGTAGCCAACGTAGCACAATATTTGCATACATATTAAAGTAAATAAACCCGTAGCACATTTAGCACAGCTTCCATGAAGCCAATTAATATTTTTTCCACAGTTGCAGTTTAAAGGCATTAAAATGTTGATAGAAATTAAGTTTTATGGGGATGGGAGAGAACTCTTATTTACATTATAAAGGCCTCTGACTTTTTTTAATTTTATATTTTGATCATCTTTACTTTTCATTTCTACAGAATGTTCTGTCACTTCCTGAAGCCCTAATCCATGTGACTCCTGACCTTTATTATATAGGAAGGCTCCTGGCTACTACCTACTGTATAAACGTTAAGTACCCTGAGGCTGCCTTGCTGTTAATTATATTTCTTTATTTTTAAGCAACGTATGTTGTCAAGACAGGAAGAACTTAAAGAACGAGCAAGAGTTCTGCTTGAGCAAGCAAGAAGAGATGCAGCTTTAAAGGCAGGGAATAAGCAGCTAACCAATGCCATCATCCCAGCCCGCAATAAGCAGCTGAATGACGTAAGAAATATTGGCCAAATGGCACTTTTTGTAGTTAAAATTTATTGTATCTGCATGTGCTTGGAGGGGGGTGTCTTGTGGCATAAGATTTTGTTTTGATGCCAAATCCATCTGTGTCATGTAGTTGATTTTTAAAGCCCATTGCTTCTGCCTTGTGGCCAACAACAAGATGCCTTAGACTTGATTGGAAGCAGTGGCCAGGGAGCACCTTGGCTGATTGGCACCATGGTTTCTAATGAGCCAAAAAACAAAAGTTACTTGTTAAATGATAGCGGAGTAATTTATGCTATTTTTGATTACTCCTCTTTTCTCAGTCAATGTAAATGCACTCCCGAAGCCTGTGATGTCACCTACTTGCTGCTTCATAAGTGTCGGTGCAGTGAATGAAGCTGTTTGTGACAGTCTCGTAAAAGAGTTGATGGAACAATCCTTTTTTATCACCAAAGTTGATTGTACTGGTGAGATGGGAAAGTGGAGCTGGGGAATGAGCTCCAGTGTGGAGGCAGCTCTGGCTGCACCTCGGTGTGACCTGGGAGGATGCAGACTCTCTGGAGATGAAAGCTAATTAATTTTTATGCAAACCTTGGCAATGAGGGTTTTGTGATTCTAACTATTGCACATTAGGGACTCTGCTGGCAACTGAGAATGTAAATGTAACCGAAAAATAATGATACAGAGAAAGGCCTGGATCTTTACTGATTCGCATCTTTCACAGCCATAAATGGGATTGTGCAATTAAAAAAAAAGAAGTCAGTGATTTCCATGTCTCATTTGACTCTCTTAACTGTCTTGGATCCATGCTGAACTTTTTTCTTCTGAACAATTTATTTCTCCAGACTTCTCCCTTTCTTTTTTCTGCAAAATGTGTTCCTATGTATGTAGACCAGTCTTATTTGTGTAATGACAAAAGAGTGCTAAAAAGCAGTTTCTTTATTACTTTGTACTGAAGTTTTTCTAGGTAGTTTTGTGTAAGTTTCACTTTGACTTTTTTTGTAATTAGTTTTTTTATAAATGGTGTTAGAGGAGGAATACTATAGGGAACTACTAAGGCAGGAACAATTAATGCTACATAACATTTCTGTTTTATTACAGACTTCTATTTTTATGACTTTGCTAGTGTTTCATTGCTTGAGCTGAAATTTTCCCTATCAGCTCTCTGCCTCAGAGTCTTTACTTTTTACTTAAAAGAAAAACCCTGTCCCACTGTTACTCTGTATTGAGTTGGATAAAACATTGTTTTATTCACATTAAAAATGTCTTGGGGGAAGAAGGTTCTATCCCTTTGAAACATCTGTTTGAAGCAGTTAAAGTTGAGTTAATGGCACAGTCTTGTCTCAGAGCCTTGGAGTTCTGAAAAGGTGGTGCCAGTAAAAATTGTTTGGTCAAAGCACAGCAAGGACACCTTCTCTTGTTGCTCTGCTAAAGATCAGGGGCCATTCTGATGCATATTGTAGCACTGGGAAGCAAAACTTTCTCTTTTACACTCAAACTCCTGCCAGTGAAATCAAAACTGAAGAGGAGAGGTGGCTCAGGTAGATAGTAAGAGGGTAGATGGCAATGTGAAATTGGAAAAAAAAGAAAGATTCCCCATAATAGAATCATAGAATTGTTTAGATTGGAAAAGGTTTTCCTCATGTCCAACCTAAACTTCCTGTGATGCAACCTGAGGCCATTTCCTCTTGTTCTATCACTTGAAGAGACCAATCTCCACCTCTCTACAACGCCCTTTCAGATAGTTTTAGACAACAACACTGCTTATTTGATTTTAGAAAACAGTGCACACTTACTTCTATTCAGTGTTTTCACGTCATTATGGTTTAGAATTGGGAATTGGTCTAGGCTCATATTTGGGGATGGATTGAGAGAGATTAAAAATAAAATTATTTAAAATAGGAAGATCTGATTTTTAAGATCAATTTTAAAGAACTAGTCCAGGGCCAAAGTCACTTTCAAAAATAACTCATGAAGTTTGGAACTGCACCTATTTTGATCAAAGGCTTCCAAAATGCTTTAAGCAGCCCCATCATTCAGAGCATGTCTGAAGATCAGTTGCCCCAGCTAGACTCAGCCTGCAGAGTCATTAGTTATTTGTGAAAATTGTGTCTCCTAGGTCTTACTGTTACCACTTTACCTTTGTCTTACAAGAATATTGACTCAAATTTCTTCGTAAACAAGTGAGAACAATATACAGTGTGTGGGATTGAGTTGCTGCTTCAGGTTAGCAAAAGGGAGAATGATCAGAGTGAGGAAATTGATGAGGTCTTCTGCAGGCAGTTGACAGCAGCCTCACAGCTACAGGCCCTGGTTCTTATGGTGGATTTTAACTACCTTGATATTTGCTGGAATTATAGAATCATTACGGATTGGAAGGGACCTCAAAAGATCATCAAGTCCAGTCCCCCTGCAACAGTGAGATCACCTAGACCAAGTCACACAGGAGCACATCCAGGCACGTCTTGAACATCTTCAGTGAAGGAGACTTCACAACCCCCCTGGGCAACCTGTTCCAGTGCTCCGTCACCCTCACTGTAAAGAAGTTCCTTCTCAGGTTGATGTGGAACCTTCTAGGTTCCAGCTTACAACCATTACCACTCATCCTATCACTACATGACACTGAGAACAGCCCAGCTCCATCCTCCTCACACCCACCCCTCAAATATTTGTAGACATTAATGAGGTCACCCCTCAGTTTTCTCTTCTCCAAGCTAGACACCCAGCTCCCTCAGCCTCTCCTCGTAAGGGAGGTGCTCCACCTCCTTCATCATCTTTGTTGCCCTACACTGGACGCTCTCCAGCAGCTCCACATCCCTCTTGAACTGAGGCGCCCAGAACTGGACACAATACTCCAGATGTGGTCTCACCAGGGCAGAGTAGAGGGGCAGAAGAACCTCTCCCGATCTGCTAATCACCCCCCTTCTGATCCACCCCAGGATGCTGTTTGCCTTCCTGGCCACAAGAGCGTTTTGCTGGCTCATAGTCATCCTGCTGTCCACTAGGAACCCCAGATCCCTCTCTCCTACACTGCTCTNGACCCCTGGGGCACTCCACTAGATACAGGCCTCCAGCTAGATTCCGTTCCATTGACCACTACTCTCTGACTTCTACCCTGTAGCCAGTTCACGATCCACCTGAAAATCTAGGCCACACTGCCTGTTTGTCTGCAAGGATGGTGTGACAGACTTTGTCAAAAGCCTTACTTAAGTCAAGATAGATCACATCCACTGCTCTGCCATCATCCATCCAGCTGGTTACACCCTCATAAAAGGCTATTAGTTTGGTCAAGCATGACTTTCCCTTTGTAAAGCTATGCTGACTGTCCCTAATGACCCTCCTGTCCTTGATGTGCCTGGAGACAGCCTCTAGAACAAATTGTTCCATCACCTTTCCTGGGATGGAGGTGAGGCTGACCGGTCTATAGTTACCTGAGTCTTCCTTCCTTCCCTTTTTAACGATTGGGGTAACATTTGCTATCCTCCAGTCCCTAGGCACCTCTCCTGTTCCCCAGGACCTAGCAAAGATGATGGAGAGTGGCTTAGCAATGACTTCCACCATGTCCCTTAGTACACACGTGTGCATCCCATCTGGGCCCATGGATTTGGGTCCTTCAGCAGATATCTGGGTAGTTAAAATCCCCCACGAGAACCAGGGCCTGTGGGTGTGAGGCTGCTGCCAGCTGGCTGTAGAAGACTTCATCAACTTCCTCACTCTGATCTGGAGGTCTGTAATAGACACTGACAACAGTGTCACCCATGCCATCCTGCTCCTTAATCCGCACCCACAAACTTTCAACTCTCTCCTCTGCTGCCCCCGGACAGTACTCAATACATTCCAGTTGTATTGTTCCAGACCCACTCGGCCAGCCACCCACAGTCCAGAAGGTTCCTTCAGTGCATTGGTGACAATTTCCTGATGCAGATGGTGAAGGAGCCCACTAGGAGAGGAGCGCTGTTGGATCTTGTACTCACCAACAAGGCAGGTCTGGTTGAAGCAGTGAAAGTTGAGGGCAGCCTTGGGTGCAGTGACCATGAGATGGTGGAGTTCAGGGTATTGTGTGGTAGGAACAGAATACCTAGCAGAATCACAACCCTGGACTTCAGGAGGGCCAACTTTGGCCTTTTCAAGCAATTGCTAGGGGAAATCCCATGGGACAGGATACTGGCAGGTAAAGGAGCCCAAGATAGTTGGTTAACATTCAAAGACCACTTTTTTGCAGCACAACACTAGAGTGTTCCAACAGGTATGAAGTCAAGGAAGGGAGCCAGAAGACTTGTGTGGTTAAACAGGGAGCTGCTGGGCACACTGAAGAAGAATAAAGTCTATAGGTCATGGAATGAAGGGATGGCCACTTGGGGTGATTATAAGGCTCTGGTGAGAGAATGTAGGAATGCAACTAGGAAAGCCAAGTCCTCCTTGGAATTAAACCTTGCAAGAGAGGTCAAGGGCAACAAAAAGGTCTTCTTCAAATACATTGCAGGTAAAAGTAAAACCACAGGCAATGTAGGCCCCTGCTGAATGAGGTGGGTGCCCTGGAGACAGAGGCTACAGAGAAAACATAGATACTGAACACCATCTTTGCCTCTGTCTGTACTTCTGGGGGCTGTCTTGATATCAAGGCCCAGACCAATGAGACTCCAGAGGAAGTTCAGGCAAGAGAAAAGCCTGCCTTGTTTAGTGAGGACTGGGTTAGGCATCAGTTGATCAAACTGGATGTACATAAATCTGTGGGCCCTGATGGGATGACCCGTGAGTGCTAACGGAGACAGCGGAAGTCAATCCTAATCCACTCTCCATCATCTTTTCTAAGTCCTGGGGATCAGGAGAGGTGCCTAGAGACTGAAGGATAGCAAACGTCACTCCAATTTTCAAAAAGGGAAAGAAGGAGGACCCAGGTAACTACAGACCAGTCAGCCTCACCTCCATCCCAGGAAAGGTGATGGAACACTTTGTCCTTTGATGCTGTCTCTAGGCACATCAAGGACAAAAGTGTCTTTAGGGACAGTCAGCATGGCTTTACCAAAGGGAAGTCACGCTTGACCAACCTGATAGCCTTTTATGAGTGCATAACCAAGTAGACAGATGATGGCAAAACAGTGGATGTGATCTATCTTAACTTGAGTAAAGCATTTGACAGAGTCTCACATAGCATCCTTGCAGCCAAACTGAGGTAGTGTGGTCTAGAAGATCGGGTAGTAAGGAGGATCATGAACTGGCTACAGGGGTAGAAGCCAGAGAGTACTAGTCAATGGGACAGAGTCTAGTTGGAAGCACATATCTAGTGGAGTCCCTCAGGGGTCGGTGTTGGGACCAGTCCTGTTCAGTCTATTCATTGATGACTTGGATGAGGGATTGGCATGCACTGTCAGCAGGTTTGCTGATGACACAAAGCTGGGTGGTGTTGCCGACACCCCTGCAGACTGTGCTGTCATGCAGCAAGACCTGGATAGGCTGGAAAGCTGAGTAGAGAGAAATTGAATGAGATATCACAAGGGTAAGTGTAGAGTCTTATATCTGGGCAAGAACAACCCCAGGTATCAGTCTAGGTTGAAGACTGACCTGTTGAGAGCAGTGTAGGAGAGAGGGATCTGGGGTTCCTAGTGGACAGCAGGATGACCATGAGCCAGCAATGTGCCCTTGTGGCCAACAGCATCCTGGGGTGGATCAGAATGGGGGTGGTTAGCAGATCAAGATAGGTTCTTCTGCCCTAGTGAGACCACATCTGGAATATTGTGTCCAGTTCTGGGCCCCTCAGTTCAAGAAGGACACGGAACTGCGGGAGGTTGTCCAGCATAGAGTGGCGAGGATGATGAAGGAGACACAACACCTTCCTGATGAGGAAAGGCTGAGGGAGCTGGGTCTCTTTAGGTTGGAGAAGAGGAGACTAAGAGGTGACCTCATTAATGTCTGTAAATATGTGAAGGGTGGGTGTGAGGAGGATGGAGCTAGGCTCTTATCGATGTTATCTGGTGATAGGACAAGGGGCATTGGGTGTGAGCTGGAAGATGGGAGGTTCCATATAAATATGAGAAGGAACTTCTTCCCAGTGGAGGGTGGCAGAGCACTGGACCAGGCTGCCCAGGGGGGTTGTGGAGTCTTCTTCTCTGGAGATGTTTAAAACCTGCCTGGATATGATCCTTTGCAACTTGCTCTAGGTGATCCTGCTGTGTCAGGAGAATTGGACTAGATGATCTTTCGAAGTCCCTTTCTATCCTTAATGATTCTATGATTTCCAAGTCTATTCCGTGGTCATAAATAGCAGTTCCTGGGGCTGTGCTGCCTGATTTGTTTTGGTAAAGGTCCTTTGGAAAAAACAACAGTGTTCCTGTTTATCCTCTAAGCACAAAACAAATACCATAGACCTTCTTCAGCCTAAGCCTTACCCATGGTAGAACTGAAATTGTAAATTTTTTTTCTGGGCTTTGTTTTCATTTTCTTTTTCTTTTAAATATCTTTTGTCTCTTTATTGATCACTGTCTGGCCTCTCATGAAGTGCTGAGTCTTCCCATTCTCCTGGCTCTTTACCCCTTTTTCTTAAGTCTTCTTTGTTGCTGCAGTGTGCTTCTATCTCATCAGGTTTGTGCTCAGGGTTTAGTCCCATGTCAATATTTTGTTATCTCTTTAACTCAGAGATTGATGAAGTTGTGGGATCAGAAGATTAAGGCACTGGACTTGTTCATATACCTTAGCTCAATCCCATTTTCATCTGAATGACGTATTGCTCGTTGCATCTCACACTCTGTCCTCTTCCCCTTCTTTAGTTTGTGTGTTCTTGTTCTTTCGTCTCCTTCAGACTGTATTTCAGCTCCACCCCAACCATTTCAGCTATCATTCTTCTCTTTTTGAACTTCTCTTTCCTGATACCCTCTCTCTTTACAATTCCTTCCCTTTGACACCTTTCCTCTGTGCCTTCTGCCCTGTCATCTTCCATTCCTGTACAACCGACCTGATTTGTAGGACTGTAGTATTAGCCCCATTTCTTCCCTGCTTGCAGCATGGTGGAAGCTTTTTCACTCCTAGGTCTGCTCATATGATGCTTCTCAGGAGCTTCTGCTGAGCAAGTGATCCGTGTGCCAGCCTGCACGGAGATGTGTAAGCCTCTAGACAAGGATTTGAAGTCTAAGAGGAGACTGTGTTGATCAGAAACTCCTTGACAACGTGCTGTGGTTTGGGAGAACCATAGATAGGTCCTCAAAAATAACACAGCCTTTTGCAGCCTGTAAGAATTAGCTGAAAAGCTCTGTGAACAGAGTTACTGATCCCCTCACAGATCCCTTTCTCTATGGTAGATTTGTACACAGCTCAGCCTTTCTTCTGGTTTTCTTGATGTGGGTGTGCATGTAGTGACTCTTTTACGAGATGCTTCTGTCATTTCCAATCTGGTGCAGCAGCTGTAATCACTTTGCTTTCAACCAAGAGAGCCTTTTTATTAGCTTACTCATCTCTATTTAACTCACCTTTTCTCATGATGAATATCACAGGGCTAGAAGGGACATATCTGCTCCCACCAGATGCTGTTAAATAGCAGCAACCTGTGGTGATGGTTGTTAGCAGTAGTGGCTTGGCTGGAATGTGATGTTGTGAAGGCAAGGAGACAGGACGAACAGGCAGAGTGGTTGGCTGGAAGTGGGACCACAATGGGAAATATTGAGGAGTCACAGGGCTAAAAGATGTTACTAGGAGTCAACTCTCGTTTGCAGACTGTGGCGTAGAATCCTCAATTCGTGACTCTCAGCATAACTGCACTGTCAGCAAGTATCCACAAAGGCTGGTGGCAAGATGTTCATCTCTTCTCCTTTAATGACCAGTCCACATAAAGAATGGGAATTTACTGCCGCTCTCCTGTGCTCTGTAAACTCCAGTGGCTCTGGTTATGGAGTCAGCATGATTACAGAGAATGGAATTAGGAGTTAGAAATGCACAGGCAGCTTTAATTAACCTCCTTTGTGTATATGCATTATGAGGCAGCCTTTAATTATGTGATCACGTACTATTTTCCCCAAAGCCATTGTGTCTCATTTAGTTCAGAGGATTGAGGTGATGGAGAAGGCTGTTTGTCCAGGGGACCTTGGTCCTTTCAGTTGCAGACTGCGGAAGGTACTTGGCGAACAAAGTGGGGATTGCGAGGACCAAGATGATGGGGTCATGGTTAAAGTGCTTGGAAGGAGTAAATGCAACATTCTTTTCCTCAGAGTTCCTGATCAGTGCTGCCAAGTCTTTTGAACTAGACTTACTCCGAGTAGTTGCTAATTCTGTACCTGACCTTCTTGAATCGCCATTTGGGGCCAATGTTGGAGTTGCTGGTGTGTTGACCATATAGGTCTGTCAGGGAAGTCAACCAGAGCCATGCTTG
This sequence comes from Rhinopomastus cyanomelas, assembly GCA_013400115.1. Taxonomy (NCBI): domain Eukaryota; kingdom Metazoa; phylum Chordata; class Aves; order Bucerotiformes; family Rhinopomastidae; genus Rhinopomastus; species Rhinopomastus cyanomelas. The sequence goes on from VXBP01009713.1 coordinate 82,319, forward strand.
AAACCTATAGAGGGCTGTATAAAGCTTAATGTAGTGAAAAAAAACCAAACCAAACAGGTAATAGGCTTCCCAGAGCAAGCACCCAGTGTTAGATCATTTTAGACTCATCTCACTGTCTCAGTTCTCACCTGGAGAATAGGATGATAACCTCCATGGAGTGTTGGAAGAAGGCAAATGTGATCAATGCTTTTGAGGCATTTAAATACGCTAGTGCTGAGTGCCACAGAAAAGCCTGTGAAAAAATAAAAAATTCTGCCTACAGAGCAGGATTTGAATATTGTGGAGTGAAAATAAACCGAAGGAATGGACACCACTCAGATCTCAGATCTGTGCTGAAGACTTGGACAGTAGTGAGAGGTGGTGTCACCAAGGATACAGAGAAGGACCAGATTTAGGATTGAGCCCACTAGCTTTATTTGTTGCATCTCCTAAAGTGTGTGCCTGATTCTTTTAACTTACTCTAGTGAGGTAGAGCGCATTAGGAGAAGAGTATTGTGCAGCATGGCGTTAATAGAAAAAGCAGCGCGCATAGTTTGGCAAAGGATGTGTTTTCCTTCCTACCACGGGCCACAGATCCTTCCTGACGTTATTTCGGTTTTGCTTGAGCTAAGTATTCCCCCTTGATGACTTCAGGTGCAGCACATATGGATTCGGCCAAAAATTTTGCACAGTTAGGTTCTGGGAGGAAGGAGTTCAGTAGCGTAATACCTACAGGGAATTGCTCTGTCTTTTGCCTCTTGTGAAATATGATTCTTACTTCACAGCAGCGCTCCAAGGAGCACTACACTAGAAATTGTGAGGAGCTTCATTTCAAACCAAATTAATATAAATGGAAGGAGTGTTTTCAGGGAGCAGTTCTGCCGCTGTGCTTAAACCAACAGGCTTTCTGTAAAAGAAAGATTATCTCTGATGCTGTTAGTTCAGATTTGTTCACATTGAATGACAGCTAGAGCTGCCTAAATATTAAAAAGAAAAAATGAAATAATTTTTTTAAAAATCATAACGCCCCCCCCCAATAAAAATTAAGAATAAATACTATTAAAAGAGCAGTGAGGAGCATTCGGCTTCTGTGGTAGAATCTGCAGACAGCAAGTAGCTCACCAAAAAGCTGTTAACTCCATTTCTGTAAATGATGTCTGCATACAGAGGGCAGCAGTAACTGGCTGCGCTGCGAGATTGTTCCTTTCTGCTCAGAATCTGAGGTTTTATTGCTGCCCTGCTCAAAGAACTTGTTGCAGCTGTATCTAATTCATATTTAATAAGCTCTTTCTACTTGAGGTGTCAGGCTGTTGTGCCCATTACTTTTCATTTTCGTAAAGATCTGAGTGCAAAATGGTAACTTTTTTTTTTGCATCTGCAGTGGACTAGTGGAAATGAGTCTTTTAGAAAAGCTTTGTAAAGTGGCAAAAATCTGAAAGGAAATGAGTTTGTATACTCTTACTTTAGATTTTGGTACGTGTATTTGCAGATATACGGGATCTGCCGGCTGCAATAAAACCAAACATAAGCATGATTTTCAGAATTAAAGTTTAAATAAATAATCCTATTTAATTGATCATGCCCTGCAGTAATTTGTTGCCCCTTGGAGCTCATAAACTCCAAACTGACTTGCTTGAATATGTGACCAAAAAGTAAACTTGCGTTTAGAAGTGGTACTGAATGCAAATTCACAGTAGACCACAAAACTAGGTTATTTGAATCTGGTTGAAAGGTGGCTTCAACTCAAGTCTGTGTCGCATGAATTCTTTCATCTGAGTATTTTACCAGGTTTCATGACAAGAAGCAGCAAATAGCTTTATTGAGTAATTTTTATTTCTACCTGAAAGCAGAGTCCCTATTTCTGTTGCTTTAGGAAAGGTATCTGGCTCATCAGTGGATTTACTTTTATTTTTATAGCCTCTTCTGTTGGAAAATGAATTCTAAAAGCACAGAATGGTTTGGGTTGGAAAGTTCCTGCCGTTGGTCAGGGGCTCCTCTCACTAGAAGGACTGTGCTTGAGGTGGTGATGTTAATTCATTTAAGGAACCTGCTCTCACATTGTTTTTTCTTTAAAAACCCTCAAAGAACAAAGAGAAGAGATGATCTTTATTAGTTAAACATATATCATTAATTTATTGAGGTGTAGGACTTTGCAGATGACAGCCTCAGTCCTTTTAATATTAATTATAAAATATCTATTTAAAAAAAATACGAGTCTGTCATGCTGGTAATTGTGACCAGATTTAGATGTGACCACTAGGTCTTCCTGAGATTACACGAAAGCAGTTACTATCTAATTGGTAAAAAAGATGGAACATTATTTTGGTAATCTCTGAGCTTTGGTAACTTATTCCCTGTTGTTTGTTTGTGTGTCTTGTCTGTATGTCACTATAGAGTGGTTAAATATGGTTTAGGCTGATAAGACTGTACCATGTAGTATTTACATTTCATGAGGATTCCAAGTTTTATAGGTGCTCGAACAATATACTTTCTTTAACCAAAGGTTAGACTTGCTGACTGAACACTTCAACCCCCCTACTGAACTGATATTTATTTCTTTATAACGACATGCTCAGGCCGAGATAGCCCCATCTCATTTCCTTGATGGCAAGAACAAACAAGTAGTTTTATTTTAACATTATTCAAGACATTAAAAATAAATAATAATCTACAACTTTACAAGAAGGTTCTACATCTTTTGGTTTAATAATTGATTACTTTAAGCACTTCCTTACTCTGAAGCTGTGGTATTTCACTGTACAAAAATACTGCTGTAGACAACTCCCTGAAAAATAAATCCATTTGTGCGAGTAAACTCAGTTTTTAAGAATTAGTAAGCACTGCCAGCTTTATAGCAGAGGGGATTTAATGAATAAAGTGTAGCCTTGCACAGTGCAACACAAATATTATGCCGGATTTGAGGTTTAATTGTAAAAGCTTGAGATCTGAACTGTGCTGGTATGATTTCTCTTTACACGTAAGCAGCTGCCCTAAATAAGCAAATAGATGGTTATTTACGTGCCTGGGAATTCAAGGTGCTCTGCAGTCGGCAGCCGTGACGTTAACTTCCACATTCACAGAAAGTCTTCTGGCAATTTATTAACTGAATTTTAAGATGGAACAGCATTAATTCAAAACCTGAAGCACCTTCTGTCAGTCTTAGAAGTAATAGCAAAAGAAAAAAAGTCTTGGTGTTTTGGAGCTCTCTCTTTGTGTATGGAGTGAGACCCGGGTCGCTGAGCACCTGAATGGCTTCTCTTCCGTCGCTGCTGCTAACAGTGGATGTTATCTGTGTGGATGTTTGGTGTGAATCCTAGGATGGTCCAGCCACTGCACTGAGCCGCATTTTGCATTGCCTATTCTGTTATTGCTCAGCATGCGCAAGGGTAGAGTTAAAATCTTTATTCATTTCATTTTAAAATGTTTCTTTTGTTCTCCTTATCATGTTCTGGCTTTCCCAAGGATATATGCCTTGAACGCAAAGTCACATGTGCATTACTAATTGTGTGCCATTGTATTTACAGTTCCTAGTGGTGGCACTGTGAAGCTACTAATTCTTTTGCTTCACTTGATGTAAAATAATCTGAGTGTCTTTGATAGCAGCGAAACAGTATTAATTGTTTTGTACATTTCTTGGTCACTCTTCTTAGGTGGTCTTCATAATCTATTAGAACTTTCAGCCAGATTTTTGTAATGTCATGCCTCCAGCGGCGATTAAATTGGTAATTAATGAACAGTCCTTGGCAACATAAACCACATCCCGTTAATTTTCCCTTTTGAGTTTTTTAGAAGTTGTCGTCTGTGTCAGAAAGCGTTGCGCCACCTCGCTACGGCCCCTTGGCATGAAACCACGACGGCTTGATTCTTTGCAGCCATTAGTAGATCAGAGCAGTAATTTCACAGTATTTTGGTCAGGGTAATTATAGTACCAAGTACTGAGTAGAGTTGGGAATTCACACAAGAAGTCCAGAAATACCAGGTGAGCTTCCTTGTGTTCACTGGGACGTTATGATTAGTTTAATTGGGCTTTGTTTGATTTCAGCCGCAGAGACTCTTTGTGCCACTGCACCACAGCCACTTTCCACTTTAGTGTTTCTGACCCACATTGACAGGAACTGGTGCAAAAATGAACCCTTTGAAGTGGGACCCTTTGGAGGGGGCAACTCAAGAAGGGGAAAAGTGGTGTGTAAAGAGTTTACTGTAGCAAAATTTGAAAACGGGCCGAATTGCCCTGCGCCTTGTGGGTGATGCAACTCAAGATCTTTTATATTTTCAGCTGGAAAACAGAAAATATTTCTGCTACACTGGTGTAAACTTTCAGTAAATTCTGAAGTTTTTTTAGTCTCTGGCTTTTACGCAGCACCTGCTGTTCCACCTTCCTTTGAAGACACCGTTGTCTCTCACGCCAGAAACGCTGTGGATCTTCTCTTTAGTCTCACAAACAAATCTGAGTGTTTGCATTAATGAGGAGAGCGCAGCTGCGCTTGGGGTAGTTCCCATGTCACAAAATAGTGGTAACAGCATTCATCCAGCCCCAAGTGACTGGCTGGAGGTGCAGCAGTCTCCGGCCCTACGTTGTGCACATTAAAGTTTAAATAGTCACTTGCCTGTTGGCTTCCGAATGAAAGGACTGTCACTGGTCACTTCTCCTGAAGCCTTAATGAAACCAAATAGTTTTGCTGCGAGTTTGGGCCCTTAACCATTGGGGTGTTTCATGCAGTCTTGTCAGTTGATGTTCATGAATTGACTTGAACGGAGATCAAAGTGTTTCTCAAAATGGAGAAGCGGGGAGAGAGACAGCTCCTTCAATTGCACCACAAGAGCTAATCAAGCCATCAGTTCTTTATGCACTCTGTGTGCCTTTAGAATTTAATACCCAATGGTTTGTCAGGACAAATTGAAATTCAGAGGTTGGGGGGGTGGGGGATGAAGGGGGTGGGTGTCCCTCCTCAGCCCACACTTCGCTCTTCTCACATACATTTTATAATTCAATGTAAAACTGCAGCACTGATGAAATATTTGGGCTCAGAAAAAACCCAAAGTTGAGGTAAAGGATCAAATAGTCATTTTACGCCTTAACGCCGATTAAAGGTTGGGGATTAAAGTGAAAGAGAAACTTAACTCAGTGTAATTTTCCTTTTGTTTTGTTTTGTTTCTTTGATTACTAATGAACTTTTTTTTGCTGAAACATTTTAAATTGGATTCAGGAGATAGTTTTCTGAGTGTCAGTGAAGACAAAGTCATGTGAAAATGCCTCTCTCTCCCCCTTCCTCCCTCTCTCCCTCCCTCTCCCTCTCCCCCTCTCTCTCTTTTTAATTGATATGATTTAGGCAGAGGAAAATAGTAAAGGGGATTTTTCTATTGCAGAAGCAATTTTTAAGGGATTTAGTCTTATTTAGCCTGAAGGTCTTCACACTAATGAGAGCACTTAAGTTACGTCCAGGCGTTGATTAGACAGCTCATCTATCAACTGGAGCATGAGAATATGTATTTTTGGTATCGTTTATATGTTATAAATCTACATGCTCTTTTTTATTTTATTACATCAGACCGTATTTTCAAACGGTTTTTAATTAACCTTCTTTCCGAGACGAGGTGGCTGTAATGCAGCCGGCGGAGTGCAAACACGAAAGGGGAGATACTCCCTGTTTGCTGAGGAATAACATTGAAACTGTAGCTGTAGACATTGGCAAGCTGAATGCAAATCGCTACCTGGACACATTCCTTAAACTCCCACAGACCCCGTTAAAGCCTAAATACATTTATTCAGGGAATGTGGAATTACATACCTATATTTAAAATGCCCAATCACATCCCCCCCCCCCAAATCCCCAGAACTGTAAACACCCTGTACCTGTGGGTTATTTTTGCAGTGCTTAAGACACAATAGCATCTTAATTATTTCCCAAGCCGTTCCGGAAAGTCCAGCTTTTGTAACTTTTTGACATTTCAGATTAAAAAAAAAATTAAAACGTTGCCACCAGCTTGTGCTATGAGCAGCCTGTAATAACAGTTAAAAAAGGTTTCTGAACTATTTGACAAGATTTCTTAGTGCCGAGGCCATATGCTGTAGCCTTTAAGCTATTTCTTCCTATCAGTTTCATTATCACCTGCCTCTGAGTCTCCAATATCATCAGTAAGCACATGCAGAATCATAATTATGCCATGTACAAGTTCTTTGATAACATGTACAGTTTTCTTCTTAATTCTTTATCAAATGCATTGATCGTGGCATGTGTGCATTGATCCAGGTCCACCATCTGGCTGTGTGTGATAAGCACAGTGGCATCTTTGCATTTCCACTGTCATTCATTGCGCTACAATTTGGCTGCAGGGGAGTAGTGGCTGGGATTAGCCCTGTTCTGCTACTTACTTGCATTTTAAGTTGACACCTCTACAGCGGCTCAGACCACATTACAAACTGAAACACATACGCACGACTTAGTGATGTGACACTCCTCAATAAGCTTACTCCACTAGCTACTCAACAATCTGTAATTGGATTTGTAGGAATAACAGCAAAAGATTTCCTAAGAATTGCTGGGGACAGAAGGTGAAGTTTTCTCATTATTGGCAAACGGCAAGGTATAGATCCTGGGCGATTGGTATTTTCCATTAAAAAAAAAGCTGCCAGCAGTTTGCAGGACATTCTCAATAAAAAAAAATACCCCACAACAAACCAGTAAAAATAGGATCTTGGGAGGTGTAGAGTTTATGCTTGTTCATTTTGTCCTCACCAGGATCCCACCATCTTCTCCTGAAAATTAAGAGAAGGGTAGCGGGAGAGTACCCAACTAGGAGTGAACTGGGAGCGTTCCTCAGGAGGGCATGTCTTCCTCCTGACCAAGAAGCTTCACTACATGGTAGTGTGAAAGATGCTGTTCTCCAGCTTACACATCCAAAAACTCTTTTGTTTTATAACACCACTTTTTTTTTCATCCTTTTTAAAAAAAATTATGAAGTCAAGTTTACACAAGAGAAAATCCCTTAAGTGGAGCTTGACAAATCTTGCCTCATCTAGTCCTACAGTGAGCAAAGAGTTTTTGTAACTTGTGTCTGCAGTCTGGCAGTAGAAAAGAACAGGAAGTGCCATTTCTGGACCTACTGACCTCGGTCAGGATGTGGTGCCCTGCCTGGGTGGTGGTGCTGGTCCAGAACCACTCTCAGCCTGCACGCGTGCGCCAGTGATTGTGGGCGATGCCAATAGCACAGGACAATTGTGGTGACAGAAGTTACAAATTCCTGCATCCCAGCGCCTTAGGTGATTGTTGTCCTTAATTTCACTGCCCAGGCCGGGGAGAGCACAAACTTGCCGAAGCAGAGTTGAAATTCCAGGCAAGAAATTAGTGGAGATTTTTGTGGCTGCTTTTGCTTCAGATGGACTTTGTTGATGATGTTTGCTGTGAGCCCCATAGGCAGGTAGAGCTGCCTTTGCATTGTTCACCTTTGCTCTCTGCGGCTGTGCGGATGAGTGAGAAGGAAGGGAAAAGCTGAAAAGCGCCTTTGGGATTCCGTCTTTCAGCCTGTCCCCCAAACTTGCTGTTGAGCCAGGCACAGTGTGAGATAGAAACCTTCTCCTCAACATGCAGCTCCTCAAGGGTTAAATGGGTTAAATCTTACTTATCTGAATAGAACTGCAGGGCTGTTTTGCAGAGTGCCCCAACACAAATACCTACGGGTTGCTCTGACGTTACCATTTTATTTATTTAAATTTTTTTTGTTGATTTCTTTACTTTAAATACTTGAACTGGTGGACCTTTTATTTTTTCCTCTGAGAAAGATGTATTTGTACCAGATTAGAAAAGCTAAACTGTTTCTTTACATTGAATAATCAGCCTGTCATGACAAATCTATCTCCTTCTGCATGAGTAGGTGCCAGTTTGACTAGTTTCTTTTAGGCTCACACTGGGTTTTAAGCTGGATCCATGTGCATGACTGGCAGTGCATTTGTTGGGCCAGATCTAAGGAGCCAGAGAGCGTTCAGCTCCTTTTTGCCTACAAAAGAGCAGCCAGACAACCAGCAAGAGGCCTTGGATGTAGCACAAGGTGATACTTACTTAGTCAGCCATTTGTTTTTGTTGTTTTTTTCTTGTTTTCCTTTTTTCTTTCTCTTTTCTAAATATATATGTATTTTTCCATGCAGTAAACTAAGGGTTTCACAATTTCACAAGGAGTTCAATTATTGATGGGTTGTTCTTCTGCAGCCAGCATTCTTCACAACAGGAATACCCTACAGAGTGAATTCTAGGTTTGCCAGAACAACTTAGATTATATTAAAAAAAAAAACCAACTTGCAGCCTAACATTTTTTTTTTTTATCTCCTGGGTTTTAGGAGATGTTTTCCATTTCACAGCTGCACAACTCCATTTTATTGTGAATTCTGGGGTCCTTTTTCCTAAAGGGCGAAGCTTTGTGATTGTTCCAGCTGTAGACTTGGTGGTACTTCTGTTTTCATTGTCTTCTCAATGAAGACAATGACTTCATGAATGAAGACTTTTGTGTCCATCAGTGCCATAGATCATGAGCCAGTAGCTGCTGCTTTATGACAAGTGGTCTGACAGTTTTTATGATCTGAAAATATATTTTCAAGCTATGTTTAGTTCACTGACACAAGGTAGCTGATGCAGAGACCACTCAAAAAATATTGGAGATGTTTCTGTTTGACTTTACTGACCGCTTGCTATGATCTGACTAGCCACAGACACTCAGAGCCGTTGCACTTTTGTTTCTGTCTGTTGTTTTCCGCTCAGCGATTCTCATTTTGCAGCTACCTGTGTGTTTTTTGAGCCCTTCTGAAACGGTAGGAGCAAGCAAACCATAAATGTGGTCCCCAGGGTGATCAAAGATTTAATCTGACCAGATGGGACAAACTTGAGAAAGATTTTGACTTTCCACTCTGGTTTGCAACAAGAAAGGCTGATTATTTTTTTACCCCCCTTCCCATCCCTTTCTTTGTTAGAAAAGGCAGAGATCAGGCCATCCCCAGAGAAATGAGCAGGTGTGGCCATTTACAAGCATGTCTGGTTATATTATAAACCAACACAGGAAAAGTTTGAAACGCTCTGAAAAGATCTGCTAAACACTTTTAATGTTTCATCCCAAATCCTATTTACTCAAACAAGAGCCAATCAAGGTCGCAGCAAAACCCCGGCCTGCCCAAACCTTTAAAGCTCATGTAATTTTATTTTTTCTTTTCTTTTTTTTTTTTTTTAAATTCTGTCTTCCCTAGTAACTGAATAGGTACATTTTGGTAATCCTCGCCTCTGGACAAGCACAGAAGTCTTTTTCTTTCTGAATGGCTAATAAGAGAGCTGTTCTTCCTGTCTAATGATTAAAGAGGGGGCAGTCAAGTTCTTTCTCTTAGATGTGCTGTGCACTCGGGGCACACCACAGACCATTCTGAATCCTCCAGCTACAGGAATTGCTCCCCCTTAGAGCTACAATCCTCGTTTAATTGTGTTGCTGCAGAGTATCACTACTTTAGCATATTTTGTCTGCAAAGAATTTCCTTTTTAAACGTCCGCTAAACGCAGCTCATGGGATTATAGGGTTTTTTGTGGGGAGAGGATAATATGTTATAGGACTTCTTGTGTAAACTCAGTATGGATCCTCCCAAAATTCTACCAAAGGATAAGTGAAAATCCCTGGCTTTTGGGGATTTTTTTTTGTTTTGTTTTCAAAATGCAGAATTTTTAGTGATCTAGGGAGATGAGTTTTATGGAGATGGTGGTTGTGGGATTTTTTCCCCTCCACCACTCTCTGTTTTCTCAAGTTGGTCAGCTCTCAGCTGCTCAGGGAATGATGTCAGAAAGTGCCCTCCTAGCGCTTCGTGTCCAAATTCACCTTCCCAAACCCACAGAACCATGTTTAGCCAAAGTCCCATCAGTCACCACCGTATGTGGCGAGTACAAAAAGGACCCCCTAAAGGCAGCCATTTTGATTTGCTCCTTAAGATCCAAAGGCTGCTGAAAGAACAATTGGATGAAGTTGAGGATTGGAGAAGCTTGATTTTCTTGTTCCACTGAAATGAAAATCCCCTCCTTTTTTTCTTTTTTTTTTTTTCCTTTCCATCCCCTTCTCCCCTTAAAAGCCAGAGTCTGTGAGGGGGTTGTAGCTGTGTCAAAGCCGTTGGGATGCCACTGCTGATCACTTTAATTACTAGGACTAAGGAGGATAAAATTAAAAGTAGCACCATTGAAGCAGTGGAAGAAAGCTTGCCGAGATGTCGCTGAACTGTGAAATATAAAAATTGCTTACCAACACATTTTTTATAGGAGGGAAACAAGGAATTACATTACTTATTCTTCAAGAGTTTGTCCTTAAATGGCAAAGTTTGTTTTCTTTCCCCTGACTGTGCATCCACCCGGCAGATCTTTAGACCACCGCAAAGTAATCAGGGTTAAAAATAATGGAACAAACTTTAATGTCTCTTTGGTATGTTTGTGTCAGAGAGTGAAAGATTTTATGGAGACTTTTATTCTTTAACTGTACAGAGTCAAAAAAGCTCAATCACTGTGTTTTTAAGGTCCTTTCTTGGTGCAGAACTTCACCTTGTGTCTCTTTCTTGTTTTAAGATCTTTGTGTCTATTTTTTTTAGGATCCATGGTAATTCTTCCATACCTGTTCCAAGCATCTTTTTTGCCAAAATTTAAGGGATTGATATGCCGTTGTATAATTATTTTCAAACTCACTACTACTTCTTTTATGCTCCTGGTTTACTTGTGTTTCCTCTGCCAAGCTCAGGGTTCAAAGACCTGAACTGAACATAAGCGAGAACTAGGCTGGTTTTTCTCTTCACTCAGTAGTGATGATTGGCTTAATCAGAACAAACACAAACTCCAATAATCTGTGTTTGCGTGGAGAACCCTGGCATGGTAATGACTGTGCTCAATGATTCAGAATACAAGTTCTCTTGCAGGAGATGAGGGAAATCTGCCTGCTCAGTTTAGGGCACAACTGTCACAAAGACGTACTGGCCTGATTTTAAGCTACCAGGATTTACATCAATCCACGTGGTAATATAAATTTTGGAAATTTTGCACATCCCATGCCTAAAATCATTGAAACCAAACCCACAAGTTCCTGTATCCCAGTAATTACGAGTAGCAGAGATCTGCACGGTTTGGTTTCAGGTAAAAGTCAATGGAATTAACGTTGCCAAATCAACTGATTGAAATAAAATCGTCTGCTGTGTCAGATGGTTGGTTAGAGATTAAATTGAGTTGATCTATTATAGCACGTACAGTGCAGGGTTGTCAGGGAAGCTTTCTAGTTGTCTTCCCAGTGTGTACTTTGCTAGAAAAGTTTTGGGTAGACTGTTGCTCTGTGCCTTCTGGGAAGTTAAAGCGTGAGAGAGCAAACAAAGCCCATGTGCCATCCTGCAGGCAGAATTGCTTTGCAGGGGGAAGGACATTAGGAGAAAAGCAAATCAAGGCAATCTGATAGGGAATTAGGGTTCTGTCACTCAGAGGCAAGATACGGTGCTGTGTCCATACGGTCTGTTTACTGTAGGGTTTTATGAGTTGTAACCTGCCCATGCAAGCTGTTAATGAGGCTAAATCTTGCTGCTTGAGGATTGAATTACAGCACACCTCTGGGCTAATGGTTCTAAACACAAAGTCCCATTAGGGCTGCATTCGCATTCAGGCATTTGCATTTTTCCCATTGTGCCAGGGACAATGCTGAGTAAATAGCTACAAACAAATAATTTGCATGGAAATGGGGAAAATGTACCTAATTAGTATTTTGCAGCTTGTTTTATTAATGATTGCTTTAAACCAAATAGCACTTAAGCAGCAGCTCTCAGCGGCATCTGCAGGTGTGGGATGCTCAGTTGGTGGGAAGGCTGCCAGGGTGCCTTCCCAAAATTAGGCACTTTGGGATATTCCACTTAGGGCAGGTCAACTGCCCTTATCTGGGGTTTATCCTGTCCCTGTGTAAATAATGCGAATTTATTCTCAGATTTGTCTGAAAGCCAAACACTGACTTTGTGGACATTTTGAGCCTTTTCTAATATTAATGGGGGGCCGAGCGGGGGAAGCTTGGTCTTAATATTAAAAAAAACCTCCAACATACATGCACCTTAAATAACTATAAAATCACCTTAAATAAACATATAATAATCAGAAATAAATCCATGATCATCTTGAATCTATAATCACCACAAATAAATCTATAATCACCTTAGGTAAACATATAATTCCCTTAAATAAATATATTGTCTCCTTAAATAAACGCATAATCCCCTTAAATAAAAATGTTTATGATGAAAACTTAAATTGTTTCCCATGTTATTCAGTGGATTCTTATAGATGTGTTTAAACACGTCTTTGTATTGATTTTATTTTGGGGAGGGATGTGAAGTATGGTGAGGTTAGTCTTCCGGAATTTCATGCTATGTAGAACTTTGCTCATTTATGTAACTAAAGTATTATTGTGTTTCCGATGGTTGGACTAGATGATCTCAAAGGTCTTTTCCAACACAGGTGATTCTGTTGTTCTAAGATAGTCCTGAACTTTATTGAGGTAACACAATCTGCAGTGGTTCCTGTATAATTTCTTTAGTTACTGACCAAAATTCCACAATTGAGATGTTTTAAAGTGTTGCAAAGCCTCTTGTGCTCCAGCATCTGTTGATCTTTCATTGAATTTCATTAGGGTTTGGTTGCTTTGATTTATTTTAAAGATGCACCCATAGAAGTGGGAGGATTGGATTCCTTTCCAAACTTCGGAATTGATGTGACTTTATGCTTTTAAAGCAGCTGGGTGATTGGCGAAACCGAGAAGAACACTCCTCAGTTCTTCAAGAGAATATCACTCAAACAAGTAATTCAATTGACTAAACCATTTTGGAGGCCACAGCAAAACTTTTTGTTGTCATTACTTTGAGCACCTGAGCATTTTCATCGAGGTTTTTTTATAGAACATCACTTAAATGGCACATAATTAAGTTTGTAATACATTAATCATTTGGGGAGCACTTTCAAAATAATCCGAGTTGCGGATGTCTTTAAAAAATTGTGGTGTGACACCCAACTGATACCAAGCATCCTATTTATAATGTGGGCCAAGCACTGTGCTGTAAACCAGTTACTATCATGATGATCAGATTGAGAATGAAATTGCATTTCTGTCAATTACTGACTTGGCAACTGTTCAATATATCTTAGCAGCAAGATGAAGAGCGGCGTCGGCAGCTGAGAGAGCGAGCTCGTCAGCTAATAGCAGAAGCTCGATCTGGAGTGAAGATGTCAGAACTTCCTAGCTATGGTGAAATGGCTGCAGAAAAGTTGAAAGAGAGGTCAAAGGCATCTGGAGGTGAGCTGGTCAACCTTGTGAGTCTCATTCCTGTGGCAACCTAGAAACCAGAAACCTTTCTGGGGTATTATTCACGCTTCAAAAATGCTGCTGTTCCTCAAGTGCACACATCGGAAAACCTCGCTGTAGATAGGTTTCCTAAATCAGTGCTGTAGCACTTAACTTTCAACAGTTAAAAACGTGCATGTGATTAAAAGATGTCATAAAAACAGATCATATTGGCCCACTGTTTAGAATTTTATTACTACTTACAGATTTATTTGTCATTATTTACAGTTTATCATTACCCAGTTATTTAAATTTTATGACTGTTGGTTAAAATCTCCTCAACACAGATTTTTGTATACAACTATGAATGATGTTTAAGGAAAAACAACATTAGAAATACATAATACTTCATTTTGTATTACATATGTCAAAAAAACTGCCTGGGAAGAGAATTGTGAAGTTGGCCCATGGGATGTGGGAGTAACAAGCTTCTGATTTGAAATGGCAGTCCTTTGGCGTAGCACTTGCCTTTACAGGTTTTGAGTTGTAATTTTGCTATAATGTTATTAAAGTGACTTTGAAATGTCATTAAAATTCATATACCTGCCAGTGCTATGAGCCGGGGTAATGTAATGTCACTCAAACTCCAATGGGTGCTGAGCACACATCTCAGCAGAGTCTTCTAGCTCTTCTACTGTCTTCTACATATTTTAAGCGGAAATTGTGTTTCTCGTACTAACATGTAATTGTAAACTGCAGTGTCAGGAAAATCCAGCTTTTTGTCCACGGTGCATGTAGATTCAACAACAATATTTTATTTTCTTCTCTACTACACGTATTTTATATGCATATATATTTTAATGCAGCCTCACTACACCCTAAACCCTACCGTTCTGCCAGCTTAACTCCCTTTCAGCATAAACAGTTTATGAACAGTCTCAGGGGTGACTGTGCACTGCAGATTTTATTTATTTTTTTTTAATAATGTATTTTTTAAAATAGATTGCAAATGCAGTCAGAGCATTTCAGTGACAGTAAAAGGAGGAGACAGCATCAGCAGAGATGGCAACTTCTTTATGAAATTGTCATTAGTAGACCTATTGGGTTTGTCCAGTTTGTTCCTGCTTTCTGCTTCCACGTGTCCCTTGAGTTCTCTCTCTGGTTTGCGTTCCCTACTTTGATTTTTTTCTTTGTCCATGCAACAGATTGACCACACTGTTTGCCCTTCTCTTGGACTTTCAGCTTTCTTTCTCTGTCTCATTTTATAACTCAATATGCACTTCATAGCACTTGCTCTTCGTTTCTTAGAATGACTATTCTCAAGAAATCTTTCCTTCTGGCACATCTTTCCAGAGGCTACTACCACACCGCTGGCAATGCTGGGTGACACTCCAGGGCATCATTCTTCTGAAATGGAGTAGTTCTTTGAAATGGCACCAACGCTTTATAAACCAAATCAATTACAAATATTTCTTGGTTCAGTCTTTTTCATTTTTAACTTCCCAACAAAAGTTAGAGTGTAATAATCTCCTTATTACAACTGGATTCTGACTATTGTCCATGTCTGTCTTCACCTGTAGGTTTTACTCTGTGTGTAGTCATGTATTCACAGAATCACAGAACATCAGGGATTGGAAGGGACCTTGAAAGATCATCTAGTCTAATCCCCCTGTCACAGCAGGATCACCTAGACCACGTTGTACAGGAACATATCCAGGCAGGTTTTAAATGCCTCCAGAGAAGGAGATTCCACAACCCCCCTGGGCAGCCTGTTCCAGTGCTCCGTCACCCTTGCTGGGAAGAAGTTCCTCCTCATATGTATGTGCAACCTCCTATGTTCCAGCTTAACACCCCTTGTCCCTCGTCCTATCACTAGATGACATGAGAAGAGCCTGGCTCCATATTCCTGACAACCACCCTTCACATATTTGTAGACATTAATGAGGTCACTCCTCCATCTCCTCCAAGCTAAAGAGACCCAGCTCCCTCAGCCTTTCCTCATAAGGGAGGTGTTGCATTTCCTTCATCATCCTCGTTGCTCTGTGTTGGACTCTGTCCAGCAGTTTTGCATCCTTCTTGAACTGAGGGGCCTAGAACTGGATGCAGTATTCCAGATGTGGTCCCACCAGGGCAGAGTAGAGGGGCAGAAGAACCTCTCTCAATCTGCTAACCACCCCTCTTCTGATCCACTCCAGGATGCTGTTGTCCCTCTTGACCACAAGGGCACATTGCTGGCTCATGGTCATCCTGCTGTCTACCAGGAACCCCAGGACCCTTTCTCCTACACTGCTCTCCAACAGGTCAGTCCCCAACCTAGACTGGAACCTGGGGTTGTTCTTGCCCAGATGCAAGACTCTACACTTACCCTTGTGATATCTCATTCAATTTCTCTCTGCCCAGCTCTCCAGCCTGTCCAGGTCTTGCTGAATGGCAGCACAGTCTGCTTGGTTGTTGGTGACACCACCCAGCTTTGTGTCATCAGCAAACCTGCTGCCAGTGCACCCTAATCCCTCATCCAAGTCATTAATGAACAGATTGAATAGGACTGGTCCCAGTACCGACCCTTGTGGGGGACTCCACTAGATACAGGCCTCCAACTAGACTCTGTCCCATTGACCACTACTCTCTGGCTTCTATCCTGTAGCCAGTTCACGATCCTCCTCGCTACCCATTTTTCCACGCCACACTGTCTCAGTTTGGCTGCAAGAATGCTGTGTGAGGCTGTGTCAAATGCTTTGCTGAAGTCAAGATAATGAAGAGAATATCATTTGTGCCTCAGACTGTTGTACCAAACGTCCTAAGGCCTTGAAGTCTTTTGTCATTTCCCTCAGGCTACGCAGTGCAGCTTCCTCCCCACCTGTCTGGAAGATCAGCAGTGGTAGTAGTCAGCTGATCCCACCAAGTTAGGGAGTATCCTAGTGATATCCCTGATTCAGGTTCCAGGTAGACTGCAGACTTCCCTATGATGAGGGTAAACTCAGTTCTCTTCAGGAGCGAGTCTCCAATAGCTAGGACCCTTTTCTTCTCTGAGGATGAGGTTGTCATACTACTGGAAGACATCTCTGATTTATATGACCATGATATACCTCCGGAATAGGTTGCCTATCCTCTATATCCTTATTAGACCGGCTGTCTTCCATATCTGTTTCTCAGTGGCAGCTGGGGATGTGAAGCAGGCAAGGGGGGTGCTCGCCTTCTGCCACAGCCTTGCACTTGCTTCCACTCACCCCTTCTACTTGGACTTCTGTCGTCCATCTGAGAGGTGCAGGTTACAGGGGCCCGTTTATTCTGGCTCTAATTTGACTGTTGTCCAGGCTGCTGAGCCTGGCTCCAACAGTCTACCTCTGTTTCAGCCTCTCTAATGCTCCTGAGCCTTTCTACTTCTGCTTGTAGCTTTTCAACCTCATCTTGTGGCTGTGCCACTCAGTTAAGCAGATAATCTACCTGCTNCGGCTGTCTTCCATATCTGTTTCTCAGTGGCAGCTGGGGATGTGAAGCAGGCAAGGGGGGTGCTCGCCTTCTGCCACAGCCTTGCACTTGCTTCCACTCACCCCTTCTACTTGGACTTCTGTCGTCCATCTGAGAGGTGCAGGTTACAGGGGCCCGTTTATTCTGGCTCTAATTTGACTGTTGTCCAGGCTGCTGAGCCTGGCTCCAACAGTCTACCTCTGTTTCAGCCTCTCTAATGCTCCTGAGCCTTTCTACTTCTGCTTGTAGCTTTTCAACCTCATCTTGTGGCTGTGCCACTCAGTTAAGCAGATAATCTACCTGCTCATATTGTACACTGCCTGGGAAAAGTGAGAAACTGTTGCATTCCCTGAAGCCTGTCACGTACACAGCCTCATCTTGCTGAGAGACTTGTTTGGATTCCCATATCTATGTGCCATGGTGACCATAGCCTGGTCTTCCTCTGCTGCTGGGCTGACATCCTTTTTTTTTTTTTAATTTTCTCCCCCACAGCAGCTAAAAGCAGCTAAAGCAACTAGCTCTGTAACGTTTTTCACTGCGTTTATAGATCCCACATTTGGAACTCCACCATATTTCTTCTTGGCTTTTCCTATGAGAGATTCCAACACCCACCAAGTCCCTCTTACCTCTCCCGAGGTTCCCTGTTTAAAGAGACCTCCAAATCAGCCAAAATCCTCAATAAACAGCGTTAGTGGACCAGGCACCAGCTCTGTCGCTGCTCCGTGCAGCAGATTCCCTTTACAACACCCAGACAATCTAGTAATAGTAGTAGTAGTAGTAGTAGTAGTAGTATCTTACATCTTTCAATGCAGTCTTGTCCATTACGCTTCATTAATATCTTCTGCATTGATTGCTACACTTTAATTTACAAAAGGAGGGTATTTTCCTCTCTCTCAGATCAGTTCCTCCAGAAAAAATGTGACATTTTAGCTTTGGGATTTTGGAATTTGTACCGACTCACTTCTTGTAGGTGAACACATGATCTCTTTCTGTGTTCATAAAGAGCTTCATGCCTTGGCAATGGCGCTACATTCGCTGCTTAAAAGGCTTGATTTAATCACGGTCTGAAAAACTCAAATGCCTGTGGCAAGCTGAAAGTTTCCTGGATAAGCAGCATCCTTCACTACAAAATTCAGTCTTTTTCATAGGTGATTTGGCATGTGAGACACAAAACACTTCTTCCTGCCTACTGCCGGAGGGTTTGGGATGGCAGCTCAAATTTTTTGGATGTCCTCATAGTTTAGGCTGATAGGCAGGTACCTTGAGATAGATCTGGAGGCAGCATTGAGACAGGAATCCAAATATCTTCCCTTCTCCCAGCAGCAATGGAACAAAGGCTTTGACATCCTATCTAGGTAGTGTCCCCACGCAGTGGGACACCTGTCTGCTATTTGGAGGTTTGGATAGTATGTTTTCCTTACTCTGGCACATCTCTGTTTGTTCTTTCAAGTGACATCTTTGTGAGGGACATGACTTGGATCAGCAGAGGGAAGGAACAAGGGAAAGGATGGAGGTGGGACAAGGATAGTGTGAAGAGGTTTTGGTGAAAAAAAGTACAAAAAATAAGCAAAATTTGGAGGGGAGAGGAGAATGAACACAAAACCAGCCCAGAAGAGAGATGTTAGAGGAGCAGGAAAGGGAAAACACAGGAGGGAGCAGCAGCCAAATATAACACAAAAAGTTTTAAAAACTTTTGGAATTAATAACAACAGCTGGAAAGGTGCACTGCAGTTAAAGAACTTACCCAAGAGAGGAGCCAGCTGGCATCACATTGCACTTGTACAACAGAAGTTTTCAGGGAATGTTTCAGATTCTGCTTCTGAGGCAGTGATTTGGATGGAATGTATGTGGTAGCTCAGACTTACTCGTCACACTTTGAATCCAACTCATAAAACAGTGTCCAGTCCCCAATTTAATATTTTAACAGGCAGATTTGTATCTGTTGGTGATCACAACAGTGTTTTCTTGTCTTCACATCTGATCTCTTGTACCCTCAACCAGTATTTCAACTGAATTGAAGCCTTTGCTTCATGTCTTACTGTTCAGGTGCTCCTGTCCTGTCCCCTAGCCTGAAAGTGAACTCTGCACCTGAAAGTAGATAAACTCAGCATCTCAATATACACCAACTTGAAGTATTTCCCAGAGGCAATCCGGGAGACATCTTGATCCTACAGAGCAAGTTCTGTTTGCACAACTTCAGTAGCAGCTCGCATAAGCTGACCCAATCCCCACCAGTGCTTTTACCTCTCTGTGAAAACTGTTCTTTTTTAATTATGTCTAGAAATCAGTGCTGCCCTCTCCTCTGCATGTGGATAAGCTTAAACCAAATCAACAGAAACTCAGTTTAACCACAGATCAAGCCTGACCTTAATTTCAATTTTATCACTCGTAATACATACAAGCTATAAAATTCCCACTGATATTTTTGCATTTTCATCTGGCTCCAGAAGATTCTGGTTCTGCTCTCGTCAGCACAGACGAGATTGTGTAACACAATGGTCAGTTCAGTTCAATTCAGTTGTTGATGCAATCATTTCATGTTGGTCATTTCTTCCTGGTGTAGTAAAGTTGTGCTGACTTTCTAGGATCCGCTTTTCCATACTTTCCAGGGAAACTCTTCTTCTAAGCACATGCCCTGGTTCTAGATCAAGTGCTTCAGTTTTTCACACCAGTAATTTGTACTTTCCATAAAAGATATGTTATCTCTTCGTCATGTTGCTCCTTTTATCATCTATAATTGCAAAATCTTGTTGTAACATGCTCCCTAAACACATTTCCCTTTTTAATACGGTGGAAGAACGTTGGACTGGAAAGAAAAAAAAACCCCAAAAAACAAACCTAGAGCAGTTTAAAACAACTTTAAGGTTTTGAAAGATATTTGACAATTTCTGAAATTGCTATGAATGCTTTTAATTGATTTTTAGTTCTTTAAATAAAGTGTAATTGTCCTGATAATTGTTTTCAGTCAAAGCCTGACAACTTCAAATTAAACACTAGGTCAGGTAATTCATTATCTGACAGTAGGAACTAGTGTCTTCGACACTCACAGCTCTTTTGTTACTAAAATGGTGGTGTCAAAGATGGGGCCTGTGATCTCATCTGGCTATATTAAATTAAAGAAAATCAAATCATCTGCTCTAAGCATTCCCTTAGTATCCAGCAGTCTTCAACCGTGTCATCTTGTTTAGATTCTTTTGACACGCGCAGCATGTTGCTGGCTAACTGGTAGTTAGGAGCGAACCCTGTGAGCTGACTTATTTGGGTGCTCTGGAACATCACCACCTGCCTCTAGGCTCCCAGTGGATTTGGTTTCCTTCTGCTGCAGTGCTGTGCCTCTTGCTTTCTCTTCCACCTCCTCCACATATCCATGGCCCTTGGCTGCTGGCAGCCCAGTCATGCTGTTGGTGTAGCACTGTGAGCTCCAGGATGCACCCAAACTGAGTGACACTGAATTCGTCTGACACATCATGAAGGGTTTTAACTCATGTGAGGAGCTGGGTGTCTCAGCGGGAGAGGAGGCACAGATGCTTTGAAGAAAACTCAAAACTTGGCAATTGTTGCTGTTTCTGCTTTACTATTGTCTGTTTTCTCTTCTGTGTGTTCACCTCATCTCTGTCACCACATCATGGTGATCACACTGTGTCCTTCTACTTTGTTCACCTGACCCAGCTAGAGTCCAGCTCACAGAGCCATCTGTCTGAGCTGAAGTGAGAGCAGGAAGGATGTTGCAGAGTCCTCAGCGTTTCTGCCCAGTCTGCTGTACACCTCAATCACTGTCTGTCTGGTTTGGCTGGGGAGAGATGTTCTCCATGGTTCTGGCTCAAGTTGGGGCAATATGGTATGTCCCTGTCTCTTCCAGGGGCCACTGAGAATTAGTAGAGAGGAGCCCAGGGAACTCGCCGTGGTCGGTTGGAATGGAGGGGTCCTACTTCACATCTCTCTGCTCCATTGTAGAGTAAGAGACTGAACTGGAAACTTCTTTGTTCCTGTTTGTGGCAGCAAGAGCCTTACTCCTATTTGGGAAAGGTCTGTGAAAGACATTGATTCATTATGGAGGACCTGAGGGAGCAGCAGGTTAGAAAAGAGTAGTAGACACATAAAAACATCCACAGGCTCCTAAACTTGAAATTACCGGGACTGTGGAAAGAGGGAAAGAAACAACTGCATGACCTTTATGGCAGCAGCATGGACCTGAGGTGCAGACTTAGGTCTGGGGATGGGTTTTATAGTTTATTTCCAAGACAGATACTGAATGATCAGCCCCATTCCTAGCTCAAGCTTCCCCAGACTTCTGCTGTTCAGGATTATGATATCTTGGTACTATGTTTAGGACCCTTTTTGTTTATACAGTGTTTGAATGTACCAATGTCCTGCAATTCTACTTTTTTTCTGTTGTGAAGTGTTTTAACATTCCTTTAGTTACTGTCTGGCCCTCTGTCTCCAAACATAGCCCAACCTCCTCTTTTTTATCCCTTTTGCATGCATACATGCATAGGAAAAAATGTTTGTATAAGTCTGAACAAGTGTAGATAACATTTGATACGAGACTTAAAAGTGAGTAAATACAATGCAGCTACATACTTTGAAAGTGCTAATCTAGCTTTTATGGACTTGAATTTCATTCTGTATTTGTACTGAAAATGTGAGTCAGGATTTTTTTCTGGGATCTGCTTGACAACTCAGCACTTGCTATTTGATCTTCCTTGGGTTACTTACTCTTTCTGCGCCATAATTTACCTACATCATAATTGTAATTATAATAATCGGCTGCTTCATAAAACATTATGGGGCTCATTTACAAGTGATATTCATAAGCTGCTCTGAGAAACTCAGTAGAAAGATCCCATTAAAAAAAATGTGAAGCATAATTACAATTATTATTTCATTAAACATGTGTGTAGCTTACAAACAGCAGCGATTCAAGGTGGTGCAGCAACCTGTGCCTGTGCTCTTGCTGCTCCAGAGTTCAGTCTTTGCTAAACCTCCTGTTGCAGGTGGGAGTTCTCTATCAGAAGAGGTGTGAGACTAACACCTAAGCAAGGTACTGCAGTCACTGGTCTGTGATATATTGTGCAAAGTAATCAAAGGTTGGACTTCATGATCTTATGAGTTTCTTCCAACCAAAAAGATTAGGTGTTTCTGTAAGGTGTAGCAAGTCTCACCAAGCTGAGAACTCAATCTCCAGAGGTGCTGCCTTTCTCAAGAGACCACAGCTCTCAGGTCCTTCTGGCCAGACCTGTCCAAAGCTGTCATACGCCAAGTCAAGTGCCCGTTCTGCCTTATGGAGAACTGGAAGCCATCGGGAAATTAGTTTCACTCATGCTGTAACGAAAAGCACATGAGCTTTTCAGGGTTAACCAGAGATTCAGCGTAGCGATGAGCCACTGCTGAGGCCAGGCTTTGCCTTCATTGTAGCCAGAGTTTCCAACAGGGCCCCCTGTGTATGTATTGAATTGTGTCAGTTTAACAATTAATCCGTGAGTGGACAGA
Source organism: Rhinopomastus cyanomelas (assembly GCA_013400115.1). NCBI lineage: Eukaryota > Metazoa > Chordata > Aves > Bucerotiformes > Rhinopomastidae > Rhinopomastus > Rhinopomastus cyanomelas. The sequence continues at coordinate 104,561 of VXBP01009713.1, forward strand.
GGGAAATCTCATCACAGTCTTATCTAACAATTTGCACTTTTATCATACCTCAGCTTGGTCTCTGAAGCGTTTGTGGTGGGGGATTTTTTCTGATGATGTGGTGCATGTTCATAAGAGAATACTAACCTTAATGCTGTATGTTCCTACAGATGAGGATGAGGATGATGATAATATTGAGATAGATGCTAACGAGGAGGTTCCTGAATGCTCTGTTGCTGGAGGTGGAGATGAGCTTACTAACCTAGAAAATGACCTTGATTCAACGGGTAATTTCAATAATGGCTATCTTGTGTATTTTGCATGACTAACACACCATTGTCATAGAAGTACTGATGCGCTGCTTCTTTCTGTCACACCTTTATTCCTTTGTGCTTTCTCAGGCCTTTTAAAACTAACAACTGTTCTTTTTGAATAGTTTCTGTTTGTCTATAGTTGAAATTTAAAATCAGCCAAAAAAACCCCCATTATTTCCTGACATGGCAGATTTAAATGTAAAATGGGGAGGGATACCCCAGGCCAGATCTGTAAACCAGAGCTATTTAAAATCACCTTGCCAGGACTGTCCTCCCAAAGCAAGACAGGCAGAGAGAGGGGTGAGCAGTCACGTTGGTGAAGAGGAGTAAGCCTGTCTTTCTGTTTCCAAGTAGGTTTGCATCCCTCTGGTTCCCTTCTGAGGACCATTTTGTGTATTTATACCTTGTGGCTCTACTGGGGACCCAGAGGTATAAATTTAAACAGAATTAGTCCTATTGCATTACACAGTCCATGCAATGGATTTTTAACAACACATTTTAAAGCATGTGCTGAACAAGTAACAATAGCAAATCACAGCAGTAGTATTTCCCCTCTGAAAAACTGTCTTTGAGCAATACTGGAGTTCAGGTTCCTTCATGGATTGGTTTGAAATATCAGGACCTTACTGGGGAAGTGCTTATTTTCGAAGGTGCTGTGTCAAAAGCCGTGATGTTAACTGCCCATGAGGAAGGGGCTGCTGTGCTCACAGTGAGCTGATGGAGGAGTCTATTCTCTATGCAGATGATTCCTGTTACAAGCAACTCCCAGGAATGCCCAGGGTGTTTTTGCAGCCTGAGGTGCAGCTCTGCCAGGTTGTTTCTACTACTTGCAAGTTAGCTCAAGCCCAGAGAAGCGCAGGAGGCACAGGACAGTTTTGGGTTAAAAGGCAGTGCAAGAGAGAACTTCTTAACAGCATCAGAGAACTTCCTACAGCATCCTCTGATTTTCGTGGCACTTGGTGCCATGGTCTGGCCTTGAGCTCTGTGGTGACAGGTTGGACTTGATGATCTATGAGGTCTCTTCCAACCTTGATAATACTGTGATACTGTAATACTGTTCTGCCCATGCCACCTGAACCCAAGTAGCCTACCCACTATATGAAATCAAAGCTCTTCACTTAGTATTTACTCTTCATAAATTAAAGCAACAATGATGAGTTTATAGCACTTCCTTTCCAGTCTTTTTTGAATGTGAAAGACTGGAGTCATATCCTTTGTATTTTTATTTCAGGGTTTCCAAACATGTAAGAAATAATTCAAATGCTGGAAACACTAAAAATAAGTTGATTTAGGGCAGAACCCTGTCAAATAATTTTCCTATGAGGAATAGAAGACAGTAAATGCATATTCCTGTCACACCTCCCCAGTGAATTACCAACATTGGTGTCTTTGGGCCATTTTCCCTGAGAGATGCTTCGGGTACACAAACCCACTACCCAGCACGTCAATACCACCATGGGAAGATGTTCTGGAGGTAAAAGTGTTGGCATGACTTTGCACTTTACAGTCTGCATAGTTGCCAGAGGTATAGAGGAGTAAGGAAGAGGCAGGGCAATATTACAGAAACCATTCTCTGCTGATACAGAAGACAGTGATAGAAGTCAGTGTACACAGGTTTCAGTGGAATTTTGCCAACGCATACCAAGTTCTAGGGAAAGCCAAATCTCCTGGGAGCACCTAAATGCAAAAGCATAAGGAATGTTTCAATTTGAAATCATTATTGACCATCTTAATTTGAACCCTGCTGAGTCTTAGTTGCTATATCTCTCTTGAGAAAACTTTCTCATTTTTCTTGCCACTTGTTGCTTTTAAATACTCTCTCTGCCTCTCTTTGTCAGTGATGCTATCATTAACGCTGCTGTGAATGTGCTTGATAAAATGTGAACCTGTTATATCATCACTATTACATGGTGCTGGTGTAGAAACCCATGAAAATGTGCATGTACTTACATGTAAGCCTCAGTTACGAACACCCTGGCTGGGTGTGCCAGAGGAAAGGGAAACTATCTTTTGTCATAAGCCAGCTCAGCCTGGTGCTGCTGGAGGCAGAGGCACCATTTGATTGCCAACATGCCAAAATATTTTGGCTAATAGGAACTGGAGCACTCCAGAAGGCTCCACCAGCTACTTGGAAGGAGCCATGTTGGCAGAACAGTCATGGTACAACTTCCTGCAGCAGCTGTAAGGAAAAAACTTGGGTTGTGTCTATGGGCAAACAGCACCATCTCTGCTCTCTGCAGCTGACCCAAGGCCCAGATGTATGTGCATGAAACAACATAGGCAAATTTGGGGCAACTGCATATGCAGCACCTCTGGGAACTTCATTGCTCATACTGTGCTGCTTTCCTACCCAGGGCAAGCTCTGTTGTTACTCCCTTTCTTCTTATCACATGCCCTATGTGTGGGGAACTGGGTGTGTAAGTGTGTTACAAATCCATAAAGTCAGTTCAGAAGGAGCCTTAATGGGAGGTATTGGGCTCTGATCCAAGTTGCTAAAACTGATGGGGGGAAAAAAAGGTGGGGGTTTGGTCAGACTTTGTCCTTTGATGCAGTTAGGAAACATTCTACAGCTCTCATGGCTTCATCATATTCTGTAAATCTCAGTAAAGTATTGCTAGAAACCTTTCCCTTTTGATAGCAAAACCTTGAGGTTGAGAAGCTGTGCCAAAGAGCCTTAGGATGAATTAGCAGTTCATAAACTTGAGGGGTTATTGGTACTTACAGTGTGTGATAAATTGTTCAATGTCATCTTAAAACAAATGTCTCTTTAAGTGTGCTCTTACACCAAAGGATAGGCACCAACAGGTTGGGAGTAACTTAAAGTAAACATTGCCTGTTCTCTCTGTTTTGTCATCTGCTGCCTTCAAGCACATTTACCCATCCAGCTGAGTGCAGCTTGGATTATTTGGAGGAACTCAGGCATTATCTGTGAACATGGCACAAATCTACCCCAATCACACAAAAAAGGAAATTTTCCTTCTGGATTTTTGCCTTTTTTTTTAGTTTGAAACAGTAAGCAAAGCAAATGAAATCTACCTTTTCAATTCCTACATTGTTGTAGAGCCTCTGCATTTAAATGCATCTCACTCTGTTGTATGTGGTATTTGCATATTTAGCAGAACAAAACAGTAAGTTGGTGGATTTGAAGCTGAAGAAGCTCCTAGAAGCTCAGCCACAGGTGGCAAATTCACTCTCCAGTGCTGCTCAGAAAGCTGTAGCCGATAGTTCAGAGCAAGACATTAAGGTAAGTTTTGATTAACGCTTTTGTCTCACTACCTCCGTATTCCCATTTTGGATTTGTACTTTGTATGATTTCTTGCCAACCCCTCTGTGGTAAGAAATGCAGAAAATCTTCATGGGGAGTGCCATTGCATAGTTTGCAACACACTGGGGGTTTCTCCCTGGTGGTTAATCAACACATTTTCCTGTTTTATTTATCTTTTTGTTACTTGTCATTGGCGTAACACTAACGTTGGGAGAGTCCTCACTGCTCAGCTTGTCACATAAATCAGAAACACCGCGCGGGCTCCATCCTGCTGCTGGTGCAGTCAGCAGTGAGACCCCGTCTGACTTTTCTAAGAGCAGGATTAGACTCTGTCTTGGTGATTCACTTCCCTGCCAACCCTGACCTCTGTTTTTTCTCCATTAAAATGAAGCCATGTCACACTTCAAACCATTCTTGGGTGCTACTCTTCCTTAGTGCTCACCACTCTCACCATAAAGCACACACCAATCAATTTTCCATTTCATTTTCTTAATTAGACCCCTTGTGTTCTTACTTTTTTTTTTATATAGTCCTTGCATGTCACTAATATCCGCATGGCTCTGGGGCACTTCCAGTTGGGTATAACTTTTCACCCACCTGCAGTCTGAGGGGAAAGCACTGCTGACTGAAAGGATTTCCTTCCCCAGATACAGAGATGCTTTGAAGTCCCAAAACAATGACTTTCATTGCTTTTGCCTTACACTGTCGGTTCCTATAAATTGGTGATGAAAGTGTGTGGCAGCGGCAGAGGACTTTCGGTCTCTATCTTTGAACAAAAGGAAGCCTGGATCAAGTCTGATTTTTTGCGTTCAATTTAGCTTTCTGCAGTGGATTTAATGCAAAATGAAGCTGGCCCAAGAATAATACAATGGATTGAAAAGGCTAACTGAATTAGTGGGCTTAGAGGAATACATTTGTAAAGTGGCAGAAGTCCCCAGTCATAAAAAGGTTTCTTAAAATGGGATTTACTGGCTAATCACACTGATATTTTAGCATGCTGCCAGGCCAAATAAAATAAAATAAATTAGTTGTTTGTTTATTTTGGTAAGGGCTGTGGGTTAGATTATTGTGTCAGATGGTTATTGTGCTAATAACAGGAAACCATCTTTTACTTAACCAGAATCATAACCATCCCATTAGTGCAGCTGAAAAGTCATCTGGGGTGGGAGCAACCCTTTTTTTAAGCTTAATGCAACCCCATGACACACTTTTAGGGTAACTTGGTGTCACCTAACCTGATGAAAATAGGGTATTTTTCTTTATGAAAACCTGGCGTGAGGGAGTTCTGCGTTGTTTTTTTTAAGGTGCTCCCACAAAAGGTGCAACTTCACAGTTTATCTCCGCCATGCATCTTTCTCCGGGCGGGTTGGCGGTGCAGCTTTCTAAGGAATATATGGTGTCCATCTGTTCTCCTGGAGCTCTTGGCATTGAGGTGGATTTGTGCTTTTTAATAAAAATGCAGTTTACATGTCTCTAAATGAGGCATTCTGTGTTTGTGGAAAAGGATAAACTGTTACCTTCCCCTGGGGATTGTGTATCCCCGGCCTCCTTGAGGCTAGAGAATGGGCCATTGGAGAACTCCCTCATTACCAATTGTCTCAATGCAGAGGAAGGGCAAAGTCTTGGTAGCTTTTGATAACCAGTTTCAGCATTCAGCAGGCTTAGCTATTAGTCATGCATCTTAGCCTTTCCCTATTTACTTTCAAAACACTTAATAAAAATAATAAAAGATTAGGTATAAAATGAAATATTTGTTTGGTACACAGCCCCCTCGGTATCTGCAGCTTCCACACGCCGTGGCAGTTCGGTCTTCTGGGATATTTCCCGTTGATAGAATCATTTGAATTTGTTACCGGTATTAACATAGGAAGCCCTGGAAAAAGATAATTGTAGTTTCCTTCGCTGTAAAGGGCTTACTTACAAATCTGGCTTTGGGAAGTTAGAGCTGATGAAATGCAGTTCAGTGGGGTAGGATTCTAATCCTACCTTTTAGCCTTCATCCAGCATTAGTGGTTTATCTCAATGGGCATAAAATTAGAAACTAGTTCTTCTTGTCGTACAAGTCTGCGGGACTAGAGAGAAACGACAGATTTCTGTGCCGGGCAGGTAGACGCTTTTAAAACGATATGGATCGTGTTTGGGGGGTAGAGACGCTGCAACTTGGCAGCAGCACGCGCAGCACTTGGCAAATCAAAGTTGCAAAGGAGGGATTTTTTCCATTTAAAATGGGCAAACGCCGGTCACAATTAATAGGTCTGGCTCTTAAGGCAGCTGAGAGGCCTGCAGGAGGAGGGTGCCCACGCTTTGCTGCGTGTTTCCACCTGGTTGTTTCCACCACACATTAAATAAAAAGAAAAAAATAAAAAAGGAAAAGTTAATCCCTCTCCTCCTTTCCCCCCCCCCCAGCTGATACTTTCATACTATATAAACCTTAGTGAATTCATCTTTGCAGAAGCCATGTAGTGTCCTCTCACTCAAACAAACCTTTCCATTTCGGGGCTTCTTGTTTATAAACAAAAGAAAACTGTTTTGTGTCTCTGGGTTTGTTGTTTTTTGAGGGTTTTTCCCCCCCCCCCCAGCAGAATGGAACAGAGGAACATAGCGCTGAACGATTACAAAAAGCGGCAGAACGGTTTAGAAATCCCGTTGTGTTCAGCAAGGACTCTGCCGTCAGGAAAACTCAGCTCCAGTCTTTCAGTCAATACGTGGAGAGCAGACCAGGTAGGAGAAAATACAACCCCTGTTTTTCCCACCTTATGATTTAATAATATTTAACAATAAATATATGAAAACCCGATAACGTACGTCCACTTTTCAATACATAAATATCAAGCTTTATAATAATTTTACATGTCTCTTCCCTTTTTTCAAGAGATGAAAAGGCAGAGATCAATACAGGAAGATACAAAGAGAGGAAATGAGGAGAAGGCTGCGATAACTGAGACTCAGAGGAAGCCATCAGAAGATGAAGTGCTTAATGTATATTAATTTTTTTGTCTGGTTTCATGATTGCTGATAATTCCAAACTGTATGTGGAAATGGTGCCTTTATTTGTTAAAATGAGATGTTAGGTTTTTTTAGATGTCAATCTCCAGTGCATTCAAAGCAGAGTGAGAGGGGTCCACTGTTGAATTAGTCTGCAGTGTGGTGATAATTGTCAGATAAAAAAAATGAATTTTTCAGAGTTCCACAGCCCCAGCTTCCTTGAGACATTTCCATCAGGGCACTTCCCATAAAGAGATTCCAGTATTGATCTACCGGGAGGATTTTAATTATTACAATAGCAGATACCGCAGAGCTGCAGTTAGAGGCAAGAGTCACATGAGACCTGCTAGAATTTCTCAGCCAACCCATTTTGTTGGCTTGGGTTAATGGGTGTTCAACCTTTCCATTATCCAGATCAGCCGTGAATTACTAGCTGAATGATGTTTGCATTAATATAATATATATGGTAATTTCTTCACTTAATTAACGGGGAGGTTCAGCTCAGTAGGGGTATGGGCTGATCATGTGTAAAATTGATTTGTGAGGGAAATATTTGATAGACCGCAGGGAGAAGGCTGGGTTTGATGGACAGCTGCGGGACAGAAGCAGGAGGAACAAGTTTTAACCTGAATTTATTTTTTTTTGTCTGAAAACACAACATAGCCTTTAATGGTGCTCATGGAGAGCTGCTCTCCACACTTTATCGAAATACATTTGTTGGTTTGGCTGGAGCAGTCTAGAGCCCAGCAGCAATTTTTGCACCACTGCACTGTCTTATCTGCACCAGACCATCAAACATTTTATGAGACAAAGTTATTTTTAGCCCTGCCGTACTTTTGCAGAGCCAAAGGAGGGCTGGCACGTTAAGTTCACATTACATATGCAGATGATACACAGGAACTCTTGGGATATTTCAGCCTGACACAGCATTTCTTTTCATCTTCTAATAACAATTGTTAACAATTATGCATGCTGACATTAGGGAAGTTTTCATACTATTTTCAATTAATTATAGTTAATGAAAGGCAATATATTGCACATCACTTCAGCTCCCCTGGCTGGTTTATTTAATCCTTCAGGGGTTGCTCACTGGGAGTTCTGTTGTTTTTTTCCTGGCCCTACGACAGGTAGAAAAGAGATCTCCATTACAGCTGATAATGTAGAAAGAGAAGGACCATATTACCGAGGACATAATGAGCTTAAATTCAGATAGCCCCAAAAATTCTGTGCTTCTTCCTGGTACTGGAGCTCAGCCATGCTACTAGCCTTCACTTTGCAAATGTTTTTATTTGAAACAACATGCTGATGCAAGTGTCAAACCTGTTGCTTCAACGTGAAGCTGAATTGATGATTATCAGATAGTTCTACAGAAAACCGGTGGAAAACCTTTTGATGGAAGTATCTGAGACCCTTATGCAGCAAGTTGGCCTTTAGTGGGGAAAATCAACCTCACAACCAGTCTGTATGTTTGTCTGTTCTCAGAGGACCCTGACTTCAGCTGCACCCCTTAAAGAGTGCAGATGAAACATGGAATCACTTTGCCAGGGTTTTGGTGTTTGTTACCCAGTTTTAAACCATTCTCCAAAGCTCTGAAGTAAAAGGAGGAAGAGATGGATGGGTTTACTTAAAAGGAGTAATTTTGTTCTTCCTTACTTAGCTGGAAACATGTTTCAGTAATTAAATTTCAGTGTTGTCTACAGTCCCTAGTAACTCGGTAGAGTCAAAACACCTTGTGAAAGTTGTTTAACCACAGGATAATGATTTAGTAGTTCTTCCTGGAGATGGCCAAACCTCTTCAAAATGTTTGGAGATTTGAGTGGTTACTTGCAGAGCAGTGCTGAGAAGTTATAGGGTACAAGAGGGCAGACTTGACTGATTAGTTTTCCACAGCTTTCTTGGTGGTGTTCGGTAGGGTTTATCAGCTCCTGGTCAGGTGTGAACTGGCACAGAGGCTCCAGCTCCAGTTAGTCCCAGTGCACCTGAGCATCTGCCAGGTGCTGTTTGTCACCACTTCTCAGGATAAGAATTGCAGTTAGAGTAATTAGTGGTATTTGTACAGATCACAGTGGAGAAGGGCAGTTGCCTGCAGTGAGAGAAACCCAGAGAGTTATGGTAAGCCTCAGCATTACCGTTGACCCAGAGGAGCTAAGCAAACTAGGGAGCTTGTTTTGGGTTTGGTTTTAATCTCAAAACTCCACTTTTTAATTGTCAATAGGGACTCTCCTGCCAGTTCTTGTAGCCCCTAAAGTCAATGTTTTAAAAATTAAGACCAGAGTGGAGTAGATATAACACTTGCTATTACCTTTTCTGCTTCATTACAGCAGCTTTTATGTGCTCAGAAATAAATCAGAGGAAATTTTTCTAAAAGAGGAATTTAAAAAAAGAGATTTTTAACAGAAGAATTTTTTTAGAAAAGAATCTCAGAAACCCACAAATTTCAAGAAGTCAGCCACGTAGTAAAAAAAACACAAAATCACATGTTCCCTAAAGAAAAAAAAAACTCAACAAAACCCAGGGTGTTTTAATAAACAATTGAGGACATTTGGCAAAATTGTCAAGTTTATGAAATGTAAATGTTGGCTCTTTTTTTTTTTTGGTAGCGAGCATGATATTTGGTTGTTTAGGTAAGTGCCTTAGTAAGTGTTTGTGGAAAGGAAAAATGCCCCTTACAAGTGATGTTTTTTCTTCTTGTTTGTTCTCTTTAACAGAAAGGGTTCAAAGACACCAGTCAGTATGTTGTAGGAGAATTGGCAGCACTAGAGAATGAGCAAAAGCAAATTGACACCCGTGCCGCGCTGGTGGAGAAGCGCCTTCGCTATCTCATGGACACAGGTACGGTGCCCAATTACACTGTAAACAGTTTTGGCAAATTGAGCGTTCACAAACTCTTATAGAGTTTTGGAAGTGTGAATCTTTGAAGCCTGAATGTTCAGCAAAACTGCCTTGAAAATAAAAAGGCTGCGATTTGCAGCCACCTCTCTGGGCCCTGGTGATAAGAGTGCCTTCATGGGAAGTGATAACTTGCCCTGATACCGTGTGAGCCAGCACTATTGAACAGTGTGCTCATCCATGCAGAGTTGGAATACACATCTGTGCCTCATTGATATGCCACTGCTTAAAAAAAAAAAGTAAAAAAAAAAAGTAAGATCTTCACTGTTCTACTGATTCAGTGAGGGGAAGAAAAAAGATTTGGGCAGCTAAAGCCATGTACTGCGTGAAACAGAGCACAGTGCATGGGGGAAGGCTCCATTGACTAGATCACTGAAATTTGAGAATCCTATCAAGTTACCGAGGTGCCACAATTATTATTTTTTATTTATTTCTTTGCAAGAGAGTGGGTTTTAAAAGTCTTGGTAATACTCGGGGTCGTAGGCATCATTGAAATGATTAAAGCTGATGGGCAATTTTTTGTATTAAAAGCAGTTTTGACTTTTACAATGAATATGAGATGGATTATTAAGTGCTGGTGGGCATCTGAGATGATGATGATGATGATTAAGTGCTGGTGGGCATCAGAAAACAAAGAAACAAGTTGATGCTTTGATATTTGAAAAATAAATAGTGTCTTAGGTCCCAGCTGCGTTCTTCCTCTCCTTTGGGGGAAAGAAGTTGGTTACTTGGTGGACCTTTCTGAGTTAGTTGTGTATCTGAAGTTACAAACTTGCAGCCCCCCTTTAACTGAAAAAACAGATTTTAAAGCAGATTGTACTGCAATGTTACGTGTTCAAATACTGACAAAGAGACCTTAGTTAAAGTTTGGAAGTTTGGTACTTGAAAGCGAGTTGCCCACACATCCAAGTGTTAGGGTGGTTCCTTAATCGTGTTCATTTCCTCGAATGCTCAGGTGATTCAACTTTTAATAATAGTTTTACAGATCAACATAACTTAGAAACTGTTTCTGCATCATTTACTCTATTTGAACAGCCTTTATTACATTTCTTCCTCTTTATAATTCCTTGTATTTTTGATGTTTGGCAAATATTGCTGGATTCTTCATGTCATGTGCACAGTGAGATTACATTTCCTTTAAGAAAACATAAAAAAGGGGAACCTGGCAAATGGCTCTAGCACTGTATCCATAAGGGTCATAAGAGAAATGCTGATGAATACCCATCACTTCTTTTACCGGGGATAAGGGGGCAAGTTGTGCAGCTGTAACTAAAAAAGTGATTATTCTTGATCATTTCCTGCACACTCAGGTTTTCACCTGAAACAAATGATTTTCAAGTCCTTGATAAAGATGCTGTTTGTGTGCTCAGCTTTTAAAAACATTATTTAGGAGAAAATATATGGAAAGTGGAGTTTCTTCCCTATAGTTATGACCTTAAAATCAGGGAATCTCAAACGTCTCTAACTAGAGTGAGCGTCTTACCTGTGAGTCCATCTCCTGTACCACCATCCCTGGGAATCAGTACCCCATCTGTCATCAGACAACATCCCTGTGGCAGCAACTGCAGTTGTTTACATACACTAGTAGTGTTAGTGGAGTTGAGCTGTTTGAGGGGTTTTTAACAGTCCTTAATGTGATATGGTAGTGGGGAAAAAAATCTGCATCTTTTTGCTGTTGTATCAGCTCTCTTTCTATGCCCTATGTGCCCTTCCACAGGCTCTTCATCTGCCTCACTTTCCTGCAGGCTCTTCTCCCTCTCTGGTACCTCCTGCAGTCGCTTCCAAGGATCTGCTCTATCTTATCTCATTAGTGGCTCTTTTTGTCAGGATGGTGCTTGAGGGTTTCCTCCCTACCTCTCCTCAGGAAATAACTCCTAATACAGACAAATAAGCAGCTTGTATCTCTGAGACCTTTCTGTAAGAATCTGTGCTGCTTCACCTGACTGTCTGTCAGAGAAAGAAAGCCGAAAACAAAAAAGTTGAGGCAACACTGTGTGGCCTGCAGCTTGCCACAGACCACCAAGCTATCTGTACAGCCAGAACAGAAGGGAGAAAGTAGCCACAGCCTGATAGCTAGAAAAGCCCGAGAGGACTGTTGATTATGATCTCAGCGTTTTGCAAATACTCCCCTGCTTGTTGGGACATAGCAGAGAGATGGGAGTCATGAACTGCAGCTGGCTGTCAGAGGTGTGTGGCAAAGTCTTCTGATATTTGGGGTTTCTGAAAATGCAGGCTTTAGGAACCAGGAGGTCACATAGGCAAGCGTAACAGAAAGATGCTGAAAGCACAACACAAAGGGCAAGAACCACACATTAATTGGTTTTAGAATTAACCTCTTTGAAGCACATCTCTTCATTTTGTACTGCTTGGCCTTATAATAATACTGGAGAGTCCCAGGCAACTAAGAGTCTCTGCTGGCCCTGTTCCTCAACAGCTGAAGCAAGGTACTGTCTTTGTACAACTGTAGAGGGAAGGGCTCACACTGAACTGTCCTAATGAACATTCTCAGGACAATAGCCCACACCAGCATATGAACACGTTTTGTGTTGAGGTTTCCAGCTTTGTTTCCACATGTGCCAAACCATGCAAGATAAATGAAACAACTCATGTTGAGACTCAGTCATTGCCTTGAAATTAAGTTCAAGAAGAAGGTAGAGTGTGATCTGCTCATCCTCGTTGAACTGGGCACTGAACCATCTTTTCCTTCTCCACTGTGCTTGGCCGTGCTCTTTAGTAGTCTTGTACTGGGAAGAAGGCTCTCTTACTTCCTTCTCATCATGCTCCAGCACAGAACTAGGGATGGTTTTTTTACCAGTGGGGAGACTCTTTGCCACCTGGCAGCTCTTCACCCTCTGAGTTTGAGTCCTTTTTGTTGCTCAGCCGGGAGGAATTGTTTCAGGCTGCAGCTTGAATGTCTGTTCTGGCTATGTTAATTTCACAGAAAAAGACTTTGTCTGCTGCTTCTATGTATCAAGACATTAAAACAGGTGGGAAATTTCCTTACTAGGGGCTGATGGTAAGGCCAGAAAGACAGAGTGACCAACTCCTAGACGGCGCAGCTTTGGTAAATGGGGAAAACTCATAGCTGTCACTGAAAGGGCAGCAGTTGTAGCTATAGCCAATGTATGCTCTTTGTGAGAGTCCGGCTCGTGGTGCTGTTTGACTTGATTACACACGCTACTTAGTTTTTAGTGAAAGTTGCTGTCGCTTAAGATTGCAAATAAAAGTTTGAAAATACGACTGCAGCTTTACTTGGGGTGACAGTGGCTGTGGTTAGCTGCAAGAAATGAATGGATCTTGGGGGTTATCCATGCCTAACTCCCTTTCTTCTATGGTCCAAGAGGAGAGGAGTTACTGACAGAGAATCAGGGAATGTTTCAGGTTGGAAAAGAATTTGAAGGGTCAGAGTCCAACCATTACCCCAACTGCTAAACCCATTGCTAAACCATGTCCCTAAGCTCTAGATCTCCACAACTTTGAAACCCATCCAGGGATGGTGAATCAACCC
>VXBP01009713.1:125000-148066 GCA_013400115.1 Rhinopomastus cyanomelas
TGTGATGCTTCAACAAGCTCAGAGAGATGCCTGTCTCTGTGTTCTTTAGACCTCCCAAGGTAGTTGCCTGGTAAGGCAAACTCCAAACGGCATGGAGAAGCAGTAACTGCCTCCCACCTGCCTTCTCCAGCCCACCTGCCCCAATGCCAGCGTGCCCAGCCAGGCTGCCCTGGGAACCTGTACCATCCCTGCCCACCCCCACGCCCCCCCCTCCACGGAATACCAGGACAGGATAGTTGTGATTAGTTTTCTCTTTTTCAAAACATCATTAGGATTAGAAAAAATAAAAGAATCTCTTGCTGTCCTGTTTTGCATAAATACATGGTAAATTATCAATTGATGTTCAAATGGCTTAATTGAGTTTGAGGGGGGGGAAAGGTCATTTAATTGGTCTATTGAAATGTTAACAGAAACAGATACGGCAAGGAATAGACTTTAATGGCTGCAGTGTGGCACCGGTGTCTGCATTCACTTGCAAAATTGTTAATTAGGGCACTCTGGTAGTTCATTTGCTTTTGTATTGATGTGCTTAGTCCGACAGAGAAAATGGGGTTGTGTATGGTTTTTACACGAGGCAGCAGACTCACCAGGCTCTCAGGAATAAGGGAAGATACAGTGTGAGTTCAGAATTGTTCAGTTGTTTGTGCCAGTCTCCCTTAACACCTTTCCCGTTCCACAGGTCATTTCCTAGTGGCCAAAGCCCTTGTGATTAAGTTTGATACATTTGGCTTTGTTGTTTTCAGTCATTGTAGTAATGGACTTGAATGGAATCATAAAATTCTAGAATCATGTATATAGAGTAACAAAATAACAGGGCTTTTTTTCTAAAAAGGTCATGCACGTGAAGTTTTTTAAATGGGACTAAACCAGACTGTTCTGCAAAACAAGAAACTGGAATACCAGCATTCCCTGAGCCCTGGAAGAAGGTGTTACCTCCTTAGCTGCATACCAAAAGGACATACATTCAGGTGCAATTCCTGGCCCACAGTCATCAGTGCCAGTGAAATTCCAAACCCAGCCCTTAGAATAATAAACCTGAGGTCCATGGAGCTTCTCTTGCAGAACATGAATGGTGTTGGTGTTGGCATTTGTTAGGTGGGAATGGCCAACACTGAGCCCAGGGTCACGCAGCAGTTTTTTATAGGGTGGTGATTGCAGGAATTAATCCTGGTGCTGTTTACTCATAGACGGGCTGGATGCAGCCAGTGTGGAGTAACGCCTTCTGCCTTGGGTACCCTTCATGAGAAACAAGAGGCAGCAAGGGAAAAAAACCCCAAACTAAGTGCAAAATCAAGTAGCTCTGAATCATCAGCTTGGCAACAAGAACTCCTGTTATCCTGCTGGACCAAGAACAGGTTAGGAAGGAAGGTAACATTATGCATCAAATACAGGGCTAATCTTAACAGCTTCCAAATGAAAAGGACACTTTTTTGTCTGTTATATCCTACTGTAATTTCACATTTGGGTGCTGTGTCTGCCAGTTGTTTGAGCACCAGGGGTTTAAAGGTATGAGTTTTGCAATGGAGCGTTCCGTTTAAACGAGAGGCAGCATCAGCTTCATTTACCGACCCGTATTTGTGAAAGTACTTAGGTGGAGATCCCAAATCTGTACGGGGCAGCGATCTAGTTCTGCGAGTTTAATCCCAGGGCCAGAGAGTTTCATTGTGGCCCTATGCAAATGTATTTACATAGGAATGGGTCTGGGGTCCTTTAAAGAAGGCAACAAAGTTGGAAGACTGAGGCCAACAAATAAATGAAAGTTTCTCTAAATCCATTGGATAATAGAGGCAGTGTTAAGGCTAACCACAGTGTTGAACTAAACAGAGGGATTACTCCTGGGTTTTGCATCAGTTGTTTTCTGCCGGGTGGCCTCACTTGTCAAAAAAAAAAAAAAAGAAAAAAGGGAAAAGAAAAGTTTAACGGGGGAACGTTCACATGGCACATTGAGAAAAGGAGTATGCTTAATTCCATCAAAGCCCAGAAATCAGTCATTAATTTATTCTAACCTCCAATTGTTGGTCATTTGTGAAACATCTGGCCTTTAAGTCATAGGAACCTAAACACGGGTACAATGTGAGCTCTGGGGTAGATGGGAGACAGGCATAGCCAGGGTGCAACTGTGGGTGCACGTAGGTGTGTGTAACATGCAGGCTGCCGCTGCCACTTAATTTTGGAGACTTTGAAATGTATTAAAATGAATCCTTCAGTTAATTTACTCTTGAAATGAGATTATTGTTCATTTGCATCTTGGGAAAGTTGTGCCATTCAAAAGAGTCTCTCTCTTCATGGTGGGTTAACATCTTGCAGCTTGCTAGTCAGAAGGAGTTTCTAATGAAGTTGAAATTTGAGATAGAAAATGTATAAAAGCTTTTGGGAAAGACATACCCTATTTTCCATATGGCTAAGTAATTGTTATTATATTTGTTTTAAAGCTGGACTTAGACACTCCTGACTGCCCTCTAATTTGATATGGCTGGTCCTGGCGATTCTTCTGGAGGAAACTTTCCTAGTAGAATGCAGTGAAGGAGATAAATAATTTTGCAGCTACAAGCACAGTGCAAAGTACAGAAAATAATTTGATCACCTCCACTCTTGTGCAGGTGACAGTCTGCAGGTTATTTGCCTCTGTCGGGAGTTGGAACCAGAGTGAGAAGAAACTGAGTGATTAAAAGTAGATTGGAAATAAAGGTGGCATCTCAACGCAACATTCTGCTTTTGCTTAAGCTTCAGATGTCTGATTTAATTTTCAGAGCTGGGGGGAGGGCTCACAGTTCCTCCTGTAAAGTTTCAACACTGCAGCATCCCCTGTGATGTGCCTTCCTCATGATGTGCCTTCCTCATCCTCATCAGGTTTGAAATATGATGGAGAAGTGTTAGACCTCACTGCTACAGGGTATCACTTACCTGCTTGTAGGGTTTTTTGATATTAAAGACCAATGCTCCTTGACCATTTGCTTTTCTTAATCAGTGGATACTGGCTGCAGCTCTAGGGAGGGTTTGATGATGGTGGTAATGACACTGTCTAAGCGCATCATAAAGTAATTCTGAAGGCTTCTCTTTCTCTTAGTGCTTGTTTCTTCTTTCCCCCTTGCTAAGTAAATAGACCTGTAATCCCTACTCTGTTGTAAAATTTGGCATATCCAAATCTAGACCTCTGTAATTCCTTCCAAGCTGGGTTTTACCCTTAGCTGCTAGAGGGGTAGCTTCGGTTTTGGCAGACTGACACATGATATATTAAAAAAAGCCCAATGAGTAAGTTATGGGTGACTTAATGTGGGATTCAGTGACGTGAGTTTGGAGCCATGGGCACTCACATGATGCTTGGCACGTATGCATGGCCCACCAGCACAGGGTGTAAAAAAGGCACGTTTCAACTACATTTCCAAAGCTCTGTTGTCCAAAGTACCGGTAGGAAAGTGGAGATGAGAGGTGGGGTGGGCAGGGGGGATAAAAAAAAAGAAAAATCTCTTTAAACAGCTTGTGAAATACAATGTTTGAAATGGTTCTTTGAGAACGTGCAGATTATGGCCAGCATGGTGACTCTTTCCAGCTCTCTGGGAAATGAGCTGTTGACATTTTTTTGGGTCATCATTGGAGATAGGAGGGCAACCACAAGGATTTAGCAGATAAATTCATCCAAAAAGACCTTTATCCATTTCATTGCAACTTGGAAACGTTTGTGTCAAATAGCAGCATTAATGTAGTCCTTCTAGCCCTTCAAAGTGAGCTGTGTGTTTACAAAAAAAGTAATAAATAAAAAGAAATCAAATGGCCAGAGTAATATCTTCTTTAGGTCTTCTAAGAGGTAATTTGTTATTTACATAATTCTGGAGCATAAACTCATCTCTCCTTCAAGAGGCTCTGAAATAGAATTGGGGATCTTATATGGTGAAAAGAGTCTCTTCTGAATTCTAATCAGCTGGATCTGCCTCAAATTCATTTCTAGTTTGTTGTAAATAATGGAATTTAAATTAATTTCCTCTTATCTTGTCTTTTGAAGAAAACTAGCAACGCATTTAAAAGGCTTTATTTTTAAATGCAGCTCAGTGTTTGTTTTATTGGTGGCGTTTTTGTTCTTATTGTGTGGGTTGTTGGGTTTTTTTTCCAAAACTTCATAAACCAAGTGTCATGCAGAATGGGTTCTGACAGCCGGATGGCAATTATATGTGAGCATAGGTGATTATGAAATAAATAGGGGTGAAAAAAGCTGCCAACCAACAAACCAAAAACCCCACAAAAAAAAAAAACTTTTTGACTTGAACTCGAATGATACTATATAGACTGAATGTGCAGGCAAGGTTCCCACAATGCACCGTGAAACCCGAGGCTAACAACCACCCCGCTGCGTTGAAAAACCCCCCAAAAAAGACAAAAGCACAATGAAATGGAAGGCTTACCACCGGTAGCTTTCAAAACGACAAACTAGGCAAACTATACATCTCCACCACTCCAATTTTGTCAGAATGCTAATGAGCTCGCTCTGATCTTTACTCGGCTTCCCGTGTTTTCTACATCTTCAAGGACCACATGGCGCTAGCAAAATAAAGACAACTAAATGAGAATTTCGAATGCTTTTTGTGTCGGGACCCGGTGCCTTTCAGTCGACGCACTCGTTGAATATTCTCAACTTAAAAGCGTACGACAGGGGGCTGGGTATGAACTTTTGAGCGGGGAGGGGTGGGCAGTGGAAATTTGTACAAAAGTAAATGAGTGCGATGAGGAAAATATGAGAAAAATTTCTGATTAATTTCCACTCCATAATATCAATGACACCTCCGGCCCCTCTCGTCCTCCTCTAACAAGAGATGCTGATAAAAGATGAATGAATCCATGTTGTTGGCGGTGAATGTTTAGTGGTTTTTTAATAGCGGCGTTCGACATAAAAGGCACCAGGAAGTACTCTGCATTAGCAGTCGAGATCACTAGTTAATAGGATGATGTCTTTTAGCTTTTGTCACAAGATTATTAGAAAGGATGGGTTTCTGTTCTCATCCCAGCATACTTTGGAGTGCTTGTTGAGTACAAGTGCTAAAATACAGGTTTCTCCCCATTGTTCCACATGCAAAGTAAAAGCCCTTTTAATGCAACACCTTTTAATTTTCTTTTTTTTGTTGTTTTTACCAGGTGATTTTTGTCATTGATCCCTTATCTGCCCCCTCTAGCTGTATTAATCACTTGGAGTGCTCTGCTTCTCAGTGGGGGCCTGATGATGTGGATGGGTATAGGTTCGCTATCAGAAATAAATCCCTTCTACATTCTGCACCTTCACAAATGTTATTATCGAGCTGCATTTCCCAGTCTGTATGCTTCTTGTTGGAGTTGTCCAGATTCACATTGGAGGCGGGAGGAGTAAGCTGGGAGGAGGCATCCTACTGCCTAAGCCAAATTTTGTCTCCTGAAAGCAATTGGATTCACAATAGTCACTGGACTTCTCCAAAGTAAATGCAGATTTGTGTTCACCCATGGTGGGGCTTGGGGAGGAAAACAGTGGATGCTCAGTTTTGCCCGAGAGATGAAGCTCCATTTGAGAACTGGTTTTGTCACTGTCTTTGGGCTTGTAAGCAGCCAGGGTGGAAAATATTAGTGCTCATACGTAAGGAGAAGGCTGCAGCCAGATGGGGAGAACATCATTGTCTCTTCATATTTTCATATCTTACGTAAATAAGAAAAAAACAGTAAGACTATCATTGGTGTAGCCGTTTTCCAGCTTTGCTTAACATAAACACCATCGTTTTGCTTAGCTCAGTGTGATCAGTCTCAGGTGAACTGAGAATATGCCAGACTACTACGTGGTAGAGAGTTGTCCAACTCTATTGTGAAACCCAAGGTGCACATGCTGAAGTAAGGTGAGAGGAAGGACCCTGTAGCACTGGCAGTTCTGACAGGATAGAAAATGGATGAGTATCCTCAAAACCAGCATCTTCACCTTTTCACATTTAGCATTAAAGATGGGTCAAAGCATTTCAGAAAATGCCCAATGCAGGACACCCGTTTGGTTTTTGTAAACATCCCCTGTGGGAAATAGCCAATGATTAGGAGACTAGAAGGACACTGCTAATAACAACTTGTGTTGAGCAGAAGGGTTTTGACACAAGCACCGGAGTTAGTGGATTTTATTGTGTTGGTAATGATTCACAAAGCTGCAGATTGGTAGTTACCACTTAGTTTTTGAAGCAAATAACATAAATAATGTAAAACGCTTGGTGCGCCACTTCGCTCTGCAGGATTGAGGGATGTTAACTCACTGACAAGGTGATGGTGAAGGGAGTTTTGGCAGCTACCAGAAGCCTGAGTGGAAGAAGTTCAATGACACTGTGGTCAAGGTCTGCTTGACAATACAGTAACTGCTTCTGTGTTTCATCCAGGCGTGAGTTGACTGACCCACATCCCACCGAAGCCCACAATGTTGTGTGGAAGTCCCTGCTGGTACTGAATCCATGCAGTGCAAAGCCATTCATTACGATAGGTTAGCATAAATAGACTGACAGGCTGGATTGCTGTCAGTCTTCAGGGTCCAGATCTCTGGACATGTAGTGGGTTTGTAGTTGCCAGGATCATGCATTTTATGAGAACTTCTTAGGTTCTTGAGGCTCATCAGCCTTTCTCCAGTTTCACTTCTGTCATGTTGCCTCCGCAGTCTTTTACTGGCAAACTCCTTCCTCTCCAGTCTCCATCTCCTCCCATTAGCAGCTCCTATGAGGCAATTCTGACTTGCTTTTTCTAGAGGAAGACTGTCCAGTCATATTTTTCCGAGTACCCAGCTGAGGAGCTCCCACAGAACAAACACGCCACACCAAACCCCAGAGTTCACTGTCGTAGCTTTCTAATTCACTGCATCATTCCCTCCCCTCACAGTGATAGGCAGAAGACCTTTCTGGAACCCCAGACATGGGCAGCATGTGTGTTCAGCCTTCCCAGGCCAAGTTCCTTAAATCATTAAAGCTGTTCAGCAGTGACAATGGCCATATTTTACTAATTTCTCAAAGCACCACAAAATTGCCATGGGGTAAAAAGCCTCCTCTCCATACACTTAGCTGGCTCGCAGCCTCATTGCTGCCTTAAAAGAACCTGTCGCCAGAGTGCTTGAAACCAGCTTGAAGAAGAGAGCCCAAGCACAACACTGCCTGCGTAGCAGGAGGCTACTCTGGGAGAGCCCTGGGTGCTATGAATAGACTCGCCGGCCTTCCAGAAGTCTTGAAGACCCGACAGACACTTGCTTCTTTTAAGTGATTTCCATCTTTCTTTGTCGTGCTGCAGTATAAATGCTCTTTCATGTGGTCAGCATAGTCCTTGGCTTTCTGCCTGGAAGTTAGCTTGCTCTGCACTCAGTGCCTGCCTCTAAAGAAGAAAGCAGGCAAAAGGCCCTTTGGTCACCCCAGGGCTCCCCAGCCATGATGCAGCTGCAGTCAGCAGAAAGCCCTCTCATTTTTTCTTGGTTTTCTCACGTTTACCACCAAAACCACCTTTTCTGTCACAACAGGAAACTACAGCATCCAGGACACCTCAGTCTAGCTGAACTTGCCTAGTTAGCCCTGGAAAGCGTTGGATCCCAGAAGCACAAGCCTGCCAACTCCCAGTAAGAGTAGGCATCTTTGTAACACCAGCCACATGGTCACATTCGTCACTAGCATCACCTCACCAGGCAGTTCTTGGGTTAAATTCAGCCCTGTCCGTTAAAGAAGCCACTGTCAGCTGCCCCTTCCCAGCTCCAGGAGAACATGTTCAGAAGGAGGTCAGCAGCATTTGTAAAAATGGAACCATGTACTGCCTCATTGAGTGCAATCCAATGACTTGAAGGTTAACTGGTGTCTCCCTTCAGAGTCTTACCGAGCCATCACTTGCCAAGTAACCAGGCAACTGATCTAAGTAGTAGTTCTGGGCCACAGAGAAATCACTACCGTTCAAAACAAATCCAACTCTACTTGTCAGCTACAGGCAAAAAGTTCATCTGCCACCCCATCATGTCCTTCTTGGTGGATTTCCAAGCATCACCTCCTGTGTTTTTCTGTGGCTTCAAAGGTTTGAGCATATCAGTTGAGGGTACATGTTTGCCATCTGCTTTTCCCACCTCGTGCTTCTTGTGCAGTTGTGCTGCATGACAACATTTGGTACAGAAGATAAGGGAGGGTAAAGGAAATTGTTGGTTCTGCTCAGTGCCAGGATCCCTGCGAGCACTGTCCTCAAGGCAGGAAGCGTAACTTTCTTCCAAGAACCTCGCCAGATGTTTCTGTTGAATCTCAGCTCGTACTGTCTAAATATGGGGCTACAGGCTGTGTTGTTTGATGGTCCCATGTTTAAAGTACATTTGTAATCTTTATTGAGGCATTCAATTTCTGTTGGTTTTCTTTTCTTTTTTGGTGGCCGCTATGTTGCCTCATCACACGGAGAAAACCAGCGGTCTGTCAGGCAATCGTGAAAATTTCAGCCCTCTTACAATTTTACATTGCCAACACTGCAAGCCACAAAAGTCTTTCCTATGAGTCACTCTCACTCCAGGTAGGACAAATCCTTGCACGTGCTGAGATGTGACCACCAACCTCTGACCTGTTTACAGAGCTCTCCAATTTTTCAATAGCCTCTCCAATTTTTAATGTTTCCAAAAGAAATTACAAGTTTTCCTGCTTGATATTGAGCTAATTTGATGTGTGTGTTTGATGACAGTGTTGCCTTGCAGGCAGCTCCATCTCGTTAGGGTCACAGTACTTTGGGGGAGCTATAGTAGGGTCACACAATGCACTGCAGTGTAACTCTGCCTGGCAGATTCTTGGCAGTGGTTACCCACCTTTATGGGGCTCCATTGTGTAGACATCAATGTCTCCTCAACTGCTCTCAGACAGCAAGTTTGTAGCCATGAATTTGCCTTTCTAATGTTCCTTAGGTATTTTTCTGTCCGGTTCAGGCTTGGAAAGTCATACTGGCCGGCTTTGCTGCGGTGTCGTCTAAACAACAGGGCCATCTCATGCGTCTTGTGGTGGCTGTTCTTGTTCATTCTCAGTGATGTTTAACCATCGAGGAGGTCCTCAGTTAATGAAAGGAAGAGGTGTTCTGGAAGAAAGCTGAGCGTGGCAATCTGAAATGGGAGCTTGAAGCTTGAGGTGGAGCAGCCCATCCACTGATGGGGGTTCAATTTGACGTTTAGAGCTTTGAATAATTGTTTTAGCCCAGATTCTGAGCTTTTCCACCAAAGCTGGCCCATGCAAAGGAGAGAAAGGTAGGACTTTTTTTCAGAAAACAGGTCTGTGTTGGGCTGCCTCAGTTTCATTTAGTGAAAAATTGTGGATGGCTAGTCATTCAAAAAAAATCTCTTCCCTGTAGCTCGCAGTTGTGTCAGACACGATTTGCGGGATGTCTTGTGTAACTCTACAAAGAGTACCTGTTGTGAGTAATGGCTTTTCTGCTTAAGTGTTTCTTAAAACAAGTAACTCGCATTAAAAGCGAGAGCTCGCCTGTGCATAAGCTGTTCACACAGTAAGCGCCATGAGAAGACTAGTGAAATCTGTGGGAAGTCCTGCATTGACTTGGAAGGGTTCGAGACCCTCCATCTGCCATTGTTAGCAACGTGAGGCTAGTCAGCTGAAACATCCACTGTTGGTTCTCATCCCTTGCCACGCTTCCTTTCAGTAAAGCTGTAATTGCCACAGCAGATCAGGTCTGGTCCACAGAGGGACCAGTATGGGTTGAACCCTGGCAGGGTTACCAGCTAACCTGGCCCCAGGGATCATGTCACTTAACCTCTCAAAATTAAAGGTTAGCTCGTGTCCTACAGCAGGAAGATCCAATTCCTGTCTCCTGTGGTTTTTTGGGGTTTTTGTTTGAATATTTATTGCTAGAGCATTGCCTTTCCATATCCAGTGTCCAACCTGGTTTTAATTCTTGCTGAGCTCTTAGTTTCAACATTGCCTCGTGGCAACAAGTTCTACTGGTAAATTACGAGGCTTTGAGGAGAGATCGTTCTTTTTATCGGTTTTAAACACACCACCTTCAATTTCAGTGAATTTCCCCAGGTTCTTCCCAGACAAGATGAGACATATCCTAGAACTACTCTTTATTTGCTATTCGTGTTCTCCTTCAGGTAAACAAGCCGATCTGAAACTCGTAAAAACTCGTTCCCGTCATTGGGGTAACACAACTTTTTTTCTACTTTTTTTTTCTACCCAGGCAAACAAAGGTGGCAGGGGGACATTTTTAAAAGACCTTCCCATCAAATTTGTGGGATTTTCTGGCTTTTGGGCAGCTGTCTGTGGTCCTCTGGCTTCTGTGAGCTCACAAATAGCCCAGCAAGAGGAGCAGAGCAGAATTGGCCAGTTTTTGTCATTACTGGCCCCACTCTAGCTCACATGCGCTGGCATTCTCCCACTGGCCTCTTCATCCAAGTGTGTTGAGTGAAGAAAGCTTCTTCTATTCTGTTTTAAAACTGTGTGTAAACATCAGCAAATGCGTGAAGAATGGGCTCTGTCTTTAAGTGGGTTGTTTTTCATGTAGTTGTGTTGAGGTAAATGGGGAGACATGGGGAGGTTTCTGTGTTTAACCATGACACCATGGCACACACACTATGTGCAGTGCAAATAAAATTTAAAAACAATTACTGCCCAGGACGGTGCACAAAGCCATTCCTCTCCAACTCTTCTTTCTTGCCAGACTGATGGGGCTGGGTTGAGATGCTGCTAGAAACCCTCTATTATTTACCTCCTGCGTGTTGTAATTCATTTCTGCAGCTAAATACGTTTACATTTCAGGATTTTATTTTATAAAAAAAAAATACTCTATTGTCTTACCTTGACAGATTTACAATGGTGTAAAGTGTAGAGGAGTTACTGTTCATCCATTTACACCGTAAACTAATCTTGCCCCTGCATGTTGCTGCTTTTTCTTCCTTTTAAGTGGCATTGCAGTGTTTCCTAGCACTTTCTTCTCTGTTTTCTTAGCAATGTGCAGGTTTGCTGTGTTAATCCAGATTGGGTTTATCTAATGATGAGCTGCCTAAACAGCTTAAAAATAATCGTTCTAATGGCACGTATCTGCACCCAGAAGTGTCTGGGCATCATGGGCAGGTTTGGAAGTACCTTCAGCTAGGAAAGGGGGAAAAAAGGAAAGAAAGAAAAACAGAAAAGGAAAAAAATTAAAAAGAAAGAATTTTTTTTCAAAATAATTCTGAAGAGGCATTTGTCAAGATGTTTCTTATTTAAATATTTAACAAATGATTAGCTGGCAGTGCAAACAAAAATCCATTTGTAAATTCCAAAGAATGTGGAAGAAAAGGTTATTTTGAAAAAGCTGCCTGGAAGCTGTATGATGTTAAAACAGGCTCGTCGCTGATACTGCCCTCACAAAAATGGGAATGTATGAACGTGCCTGGAATTCTTGAGCCTCGTAGGTAAAAATTGGCTCAAATTGGTTTTGAATAACACTTAGGAAAAGTATATTTGAATCTGTGTGATGAACTCTAGAAAGGGGTTTGGTGGGGGTTCCCCTTGTCATTAAAATTTGGGCTCTTGTTATTTTGGGTATTAGTAAAATTTGCCCCAGTAAGGAACAAAATCACCAAACTTGGTGCCACAGCCTCGTCCAAATTCTGTGCAGGAGCTCTTCCAGTGCAGAAGAACAACTGGGAAGTCAGTAGGAGTTTCTGGTATCTGAGGTCAGAATTTAGTGCCTCATGCGATTCCTGGCTGGGTGTTTGGCTCATGCCTAATCACTTAGGAGAGTTCTGGTAAGATGTCAAGTGAAGAGAACAGAGGATGCATCCTTCGCCACTGAAGTCAGACAATGAAACTAGAAAACGGCCCCGAGAGTTGCTGTATGAGATTTTCTCTGGATTCCTACAGGAAGAAGAAAAAAGAACGTCATGATTATTTAAAAAAAACCCAGAAATATACAGACTTAAAAAAACAAAACAAAACAAAGGGAAGTAAAAAAATTAGAAAGCAAAAAGAAGGAGCGGAAGGAAAATAAATGAGAGAACCGCAGGCAGAATCCTCTTCTGCTCCTACCTAACCCTGAAGTCTGACATTAAGCGCTGCATTGTCTCTGTGCATAAAGGCTCGTGTACTCACTGTTTCCCCTTAGTTTGTGTCTCTGCGTGTTTCCCAGCCCGTCGCAAGCGTTTTGCACACATGTGCTGTTTGCCACGCCACACGCTCTGATTTGAAGGCTGCATTGAGAAGTCACTGTCGAACTGTCAGGTGTAGAGCGTCGTTATACCTTTAAAGGGAATACATATGCTCCGGTAGACAGTTAACCAGGTGAGGTTAAACAGGAGAAGGTGAATTCTGCTCTTTTTTTAATAGAACGCTGACAGTCTTCATTTTTCAAGCTACAATGTAAAGTGCTTTATGCTGAGATTAGGTATTGTGGCAGAAGCTAAAACTGCCTTTTTCCCCTAACGGTGCCAGAATCCAACCTCCTTTTCTTTTTACGCTAACAAGACTCTGCTTTACCACCACAGCCCACTCTAAGTAATTAAATCAATCCTTTGTACTTACCGTATTCTCCTCTAGTGACGGTACTAGATCTGATTATATGCTTCATGCATATTCAAAGTACGGCACTGACAGCTCTTTAATGAGCTCTTACTTAATCAGCACGAACAATGTTCATCTTGTTCTTTTTTTTTTTTTCCCTCCTCATACATTAGAGCTCGGAACAGTTGGGGGAAAAGGAGAGGGGAAAAAAATGAAACATCCAGCATTCATTTGAAAAATATATTGTACTTTGAAAAGTGTCTAAGCTGGGGAAGTTGCATTCTGCCCTTTAAAAGTCTGATGGACAAATTGGATTACTAGTATTGGATTAAATAACAAATGGGTAGAGGAGAAATGAGAAAAGCTCGCTGTGATCACAGGCTTTAATATTTTTTGTTGCTTATAAAGCTGAAGGGGTCTTTAACCAGTTATTAAAGTCAGGATTAATTTGTAATGGTCCAACTTACCAGCGTTAAAAGGGTTTTGCTGTTGTTGTTGTTGTCGTCGTTTTATCAGAAACAATAGCACGATGCATGTGTTATGGAGAAAAAATTTAAGATCTGTTGGGTTATTTATAGATTTTCCTCATTTGTACCAGCTCAGATAAGGGCTTCGCACATGTGGGATCGATCGGTGCTCAAACATGTTTTTCTCTTCATTTAAATAGTCTTTGCAGTATTTTTTTCTTTTTCCTGAGAACAACACGGGTGTTTTCCCAATTTTAATTTTCAAACGCTTTTGTAGCAGGTCAGTGAAACTCTTGTTTTACGGTAGAAAAGTGGAAACAATATCCAACCCCAGCAGCAGCAAGGTTTTACAGAGCAAAGCTGTGCCGAGGAAAAGCTTCCTCTGCATTTATTTGTCTTTAGAAATTATAAATGTTGAGTTTAGCTGCAGCAACAACACGCAGGTTTTTTTGTTTGTGGGAAGTGTTTCAAGTGCATCCTCCCGCCAGAGGGGAGAAGTGAAAACTAAATAATGTGCTAATGGCAACGTATTTGCTGAAAACAGTTATTTTAATTTCTTGCATAGGGGAGCTTGTCTTTATTTTGCTGGGCTGGGAAGAAGCTGTTTCAGCCCCGTGCACAAGAATTTAAAAGCTGACGGTCAACAAATAAAATATCAGCATTGACTGCTATTAATATTGCACACATGTGTCATTTCACTGATCAAAAAAGGCCTTCGCCGGGGTACAATTGGCCTTTTTCCAACTCGCAAGCTTTTTCTCAGCTTTTTCTTTTTTTTTTTACCCCCCTCTTTCTTCTTTTGTTGCTGCCCAGGGATTTGTGCCTATCACAGCCTATATCACATGACCGGTGTCAGGGCATCACATGGGTCCAAAGTGAATACAAAAACAGATTAAAAAATCCTCCATAAAACAATCGCGACTTTGTTAACTCGCTTCTAAAACCAGCCCCTTCCATGGATGTTGGGAGTGTGTTCGTGTGTCGGCGTGGAAATACTGAAATAGGCACCTGCTTGCTTCTGACTCGACAGCTCCAAACTTCACTCAGACCTTCTCTGCTTAAATACTGCAGCTAACTTTATTTAGGATAGCTGAATTAATAGAAAAAAGTTTACATCTTTGAACTTTACATTCTTGCCCTAAGATTGCATGGCATTGCATTCAAGTTCCACCATTGAGTCAAACCCCTTTGAAATGTTTCTGCCTCCCTTTTATTTTTTTTCAAGGCTTGCAAAATGAAATGCAGCAAGAGGTTGTGTTTAGAGTGGCAACAGGGATCCCAGACCTGCCCCAAGCAAACAAATCCAGTGCCATAAATTGATTAAAATGTTATTATGGCTGTTTGTGAGAACTTGTTTTCACCAGCAGTGCAGCAACCTCGCGCGCCACAGAACAGGCTAGTCAGTTGGCAAAGATAAAGGAGACAATCCTTCCCCGTTTGCTTTCCCCTCTCCCCCAAGTACATTTCAGCTACTTGGTGCATTTCAATGAAGGGTTGCTAATATTGATTATCATCTCCTTCTCAAAGCAGACCTTGTTAGATGGACCAACCGAGCAGCGCCTTTGATCTGCAACTTAACCGCAGAGTGTGCTTATAAGTTTTAATCCTCTTTGAGGGAGCTCTGAACTGCTGAATATTCTTGTAAATGCCGTGGCACAGTATTTTCTGCACAAAACCTGACGTTGGAGATCTTGGAGGAGAACATTTCTGTGTGACAAATCTCTTCCTTCATCACTCCATCATCATCCAGGAATGGGACTCTGCTGCTGCTTGGGAAAAGGCTGCAGGGCCATCCCCTCTTTGGGATGATTTCCCGGCGTCCTGGAATGGTGGGGGTTGTACAGTACCTCTGGAGATCCTGTAGTCCAACCGTGCCGCTAGAGCAGGCTCACCTAGAGCAGATTCACCTAGATTCTGTTCACCTCACTTCCTGTCTCAGTGCTAGCAAATCCTGTACCCTAAGAACACCTTCCAGAAACAGTTTCATTGACCAGGATCATCCCAGCATGATCAGTGGGAATGGGGGGAATGTCTCAACTCAGAAAGGAGAGCATGCCACGGTGCAACCTTTTCTTGCTGTGGAGTTCCACCGTCTGCACCCCAAGCCAACCCACTTCCCTGTTATCTCCTTTCTCTTGTGTGTGTGCACCACTGTTGGGGAGTGGGACCCAAAAGGTTTGAAGCAGGCTAGTGGCTTTCTGTTGCACACAGTAGGGTCATAGCTGGGTGAGGAGGTGGTTCTCCATGCAGATCTGGGCTTGCACGCTACTGTGGCGTGGGGATGTGAGCATGCATGTGGCGGGCACGTACATGCAGGCATTTCCAACGCTCCCATCCAGAAACTGAAAGCTTTCTTTTAGAGCAAAACAGTATTTTTTCTGGTGTCTTTCCAGCTGCTGGTGCTGGAAATTGCTTCTCTACAGCAACTGGGGACCAGTAGTTTAAGGTGGCTTTGCCCAGTGTACAGCACCTTGCATCAGAGCTTGCAAAATGTTTTACAAACATCAAAGAATTAACTTTTAACATCCTTGCAAGATCAGAACAGCTGATTATCACCCTGTTACTTACAAGATGCTTAAACTCATGATGATCTGCCCACAGTCTCCCAGTGAAGCAGCATCAGGGTTGGGAGAAGAACCTGCAAGACGCAGCCCGTGGTCCTTTGCCACCGCTCCAGGTGTCTTCATGGATTAATGTTAACCATAAGAAATGAGTGACTTTCCTCTTTCAGTGAGGAACTCCTTAGCTCAACTTACTTGATGAGAATGGTGGGTCACCACAGAGGTACAATCTCTGCAAATGACTTTGATGAGGTTTCTTCTAGTCCCTGAGCTCAGAAAGGGTGAGATTTGGCTGTGTGACCCTGCAATTCAGAAAGGGCAGGCAGGAGTCCTCTGGCCACTTGTCTGCCTTTTCCCTGCTTGGCCTGATGGTGCAGAGACGGTAACGTAGAGTCCTACAGAGTCAGCCCTGCCTGCAGGTAAGCTGTGGAGGCTCCTGATCCTGCCTGGGATGCAGTGATGGACACAGGCGGGGACAAGACGTATCCATGCATGCAGACCTGGACCCCAAAATGGTTTGTATTTGTGAAGGTGCTTTTGATCGCAGGTTGGGGAGAGGAGTGGCTCTTTCCAGCTTGTAGTCTGGAAGAGTGGCATAAGCGCAGAGAAGCCAAGCAGGTGCCCACATCTTGGCCAACTGTTCAGGATCATCAGCTTCTCTGCAGCTACTCTGATCTCTACCATGTCACCCTGATCATACTGGATTGGCATGTGTGGAGCAAGGTCTCACCCACAAGGACTGGTTTTGTGTTTGGCAGCGGTGGCGACCAGACACTTTGTAGCAGCAAGGGATTTTTTTTTCCTTTGGGAATATCACAGCAACTTAGTTGTTTTTGGAGAATTGAGAAGGCACAGTACTTTTTGGAAGGTGTTCACTTAGGGCAGGCTGTCAGCACCATCTCAAATGCTACAATATGTGCTCGAGATTTATTTCAAAGATTTATTCATGGAACAAGTAGGATTTGGTGGTAGGACTTGTTATCATGTTTGTACCATTTGAGATTGTGCCTAGTAAAGCTCAATGAAGTGAGAGCCTGATGGCCCCAAACCTGCCATAGACTATGTAGCTCAGTTTATGAAAGTGATGAAATTCTGTTGATTGCAGGAAGAAACACAGAAGAAGAAGAGGCCATGATGCAAGAGTGGTTCATGCTGGTTAACAAGAAGAATGCCTTAATACGACGAATGAACCAGCTCTCACTTCTGTAAGTAGATATGGAGTAGATCTGGAGCTTAGGGACATGGTTTAGCGGTGTAGTGGATGAACTTGGAGGTCTTTTCCAACCCAAGTGATTGTGTAATTCCATGTGTGGATGCATTTATTTACAGAAAGATGATTTGCTGGG
Source organism: Rhinopomastus cyanomelas (assembly GCA_013400115.1). NCBI lineage: Eukaryota > Metazoa > Chordata > Aves > Bucerotiformes > Rhinopomastidae > Rhinopomastus > Rhinopomastus cyanomelas. Next base: position 141,836 of record VXBP01009713.1, read on the forward strand.
ACATTTCCCCAGTGGGCAGACCCAAAACTCCTTTGCTCTCTCTCCATTAGCTCCAGAACTATTCCCTCAAAGTGAGTAGCATGGACACTTTGGGGAACACGTAGAGTATCTTGGTTTCTTTCATAATTCTCATTTTCAAATGAGAAGGGTGCGATGACACAGGATCAGCCAGAGCTGTGAAAAACAATGCATAAATATAATTAAAGAATCATTAGGCACAGACACATTACCAAAGGCCCAGCAGCAGAGCAAAATTGCATTTTAGAAATGTGTGGCTAGATTTAGATGGTGTCTCAGATGTGACGGGTGAAGGCTGTTTGAAGAGATCTGAGTTACAGAGATCTTCAGTCCCATTGCCCGTTCAGGTGGTGGAAGGGTTGCAGCAGAGTGATGCCACCGACAGTGCAAAGTAAGGACAGATCACACTTTCTTTGCTGGTTTTCAGAGGTTTCTGCCGTCGGCGCTGTTTGTGCAGCTCCGGTCGGTTGGGTTGTATTTCTTTCAGTAATGCCACCTAGTGTAGATGCTGCATAGCTCCCTCTGCTCACAGATTTCCTGCCGTGCCTCAACTTGACAGAAGATTCTGCCTTCAAAAATATTAAGCTTTTCTAATCCCGTGTCTAATTTTCAGTATTCATTAGGGCCGAATGTATGTAGGATAGTATTAACAGCATCAGATTATCGTGGTGAATAGGTTGATGCTGGAATTTGTTCATTAGATGCGGGGGAACATTTTATTCTTAGGACATTCCACAACGGCTGCTCCAGTGATGAAAATGAAATAATTATGTCCTTTAGCACTGTGGAGTTAACCTGAGGGAATTAAAGCCGACACCACAGCAAAAGAAAAGGCCCCAGTTAGTGAATCTGTCACCTGAGCGAGGTTTTGAAGTTTGTGTATCATCGGTTTGGAGTAGCTTAAAGTTAAACAGAAAAGTCAGTCGTGAGTCCTGAAATCAATGTGAGCTAAAGGTTTCTTTTAAGCGTTTAATGATTTAGTAATTAACATATTGATGAAGTTTTGCAACTTGCCTAGGGAAAAGGAACACGACCTAGAAAGACGCTACGAGCTGCTGAATCGGGAGCTAAGAGCGATGCTTGCCATTGAAGGTAAGAGCAGCACCGGGAACTGAGGGGAGGACAATGCTGGCTGCCCAAAGTGGCCACCTCAAGCCCTCCAGATGGGGAGGAGGCTTTGCTGAAACCCAGTTAGGAATCACTGCTGGTGCTCACAGTATTTCCAAGTGCCAGCGCACAGCAAGTACACCGTGACCCCTGTCCCATCCTCAGGTTTTCTTGGAGGAAAAGAGATTTTTTATTATTTTTTTTAAAACTCTCAGCTAAGGACAAAGAAACAGAGTGTCCGTGGGATAAACCTTGGAGACAAAGTGGTGAGAGGGATAGAAGCAAGGATTGCTTGTTTTTTATCACAGTAATGTTCTTCCAGCTTTCCTATGGCTTTGGGTGCTGTGGAAAACGGAAGGGGTGACCCACAGAAGGGAACCTACTTCGATTTCAGTGGTCCAGGACTGTTTTACAACAGTGTCTGGATGTGGCAAAAAACCAAAATTAGACAAAGTCTCACTGGTTTTTGTGGGAAAACACTCTGTTTGCCAAGCAAATGTAAGCAGCGCCAGGATTAGCGTGATCCTTTGCACAGGTTTTCCCTCTTCTTTGCAACGGCCCCAAGTGTAGTCACCTCACCTGAACGAGAGCTGGGGGAAAGATTGACACACGGGATAAGGGAAACAATCGCAGCCTTTCCATGGGGCTTTTGAGTGAATTGTACAGTAATCCCGAGGATGATTCATAATAAAAAATAAACACCCCGATAGCTTTAAACCGTCGCCTGCATTATTTTCTTATTTAAATATCTTAAGTGTTTTCTAATGCCTCACCACTCCTACCCTTCGTCACAAATGCTGCCTCACAGTTCAAAGATGTTTGCTCTAAAGTTAATCCTCTGGGCTCTCTAAAATGGACCTTTTGTCTAATCAATGCAAATTGATTTTGCTATTCGGTATTGACCTTTCAACCCTTTGACTGTCCATGGTAATTTCTTTCTTCACCTGATAAGGTACCTGATCCATAATAAATCAATTCTAATTAGTTTGGAGACTTCACTGGGAGCATAAGTTTGTAGGGGGGGAAAAAGCAGCAGGTTTCAGGTAGCTTTTTCCTATCTCTCCATCTGTGGTTACATTTTTTTGCATGGGATGGGGTTCTTGGATAACCCCGACTCATCCATGTCCACGCTGCTTTCTGCTGAGACAAGCCAGAGGGACTGGGAATCCAACCAGTGAAACGTTCAGAACAGCAAGCACTCAAAAAACAGAGAGGAGCTGAGAGGTTCTGGACTCAAATCTGAAATTTCAGTGTTTAAATCCAGTATTTAAAACATCAAATACTCTAAATCCAGAGAAGAGCTAAAAGATTCTGGTTTTGAATCCAGAATTTCCATGTTGGATTTCCTCTTCTATCTTTTACTGTATTGGAACATCCCAGCAGCAGCTTTCGGGTGTCTGTGGCAGTCTGTGCCATTCCCACACGGACTTGAGCAAAACTCTGTCCTTTCTTGTTGTGAGTTCGAAGAGAGATGCCAAAACCCCACAAAGTCCTCTCTTTTGTTTGTCTTTTTCTTTTATTTTCTTTTTTTTTTTTTGCTTTTAGGTGATAAACTGAGTGTTAGGGAGAAAACATAAGTACTGCATAATTTTGTGGTTACATTTTGTTGGATTTAAAAAATTTGTATATGAATATATTAAGAAATGTATATATTTTAATTTATATTGATACATGTTTATTTATGATTTATGCAACAGTCTGCCTTTAACATTTTAACCCTTAGTAAGATTTATTAGTCAGGTAGAACTTTTAGCAGCTCTCTGCTCTTCCGTAAAGGAAAGCATATTAAAGGGAAAGAATAATAATAACAACAGCAATAATAATACTACTACAATAAAAATACAGTCATTAAAAATAATAGTAATAAAAATAATAGTAATAAAAATATACTGAAAATTATATTTGTATAATAGGCACCAACTCAAACTGAAACTTAAAAAAAATTGAGGCAAAAACCCTCTTTGAGAGGTGGTAATTAGTGTTTGGGTAAATTGCTCTAACTCTGTCGTGTGCGACCATGCTGTTTAAAAATCTATCAACTGATTTTCTGGGCTCAGTCAAGATATCGCGGGGGAAAAAAAGGAATAAGGAAAAATGGAAATGGAGTGAGGTCCTGGCAGAGGTAGGAGCCTGCTGATGGCAGTTAAAGGCAGTTTCTTTGGGGCAGTGTGTGGACAGTGCCGGCGTCTGGAGCTGCTGCTGACCACTGCAATGCTCAGTGCTGTGGAGACGAGGACCCTGCATCCTCCCAGCCAACCGCTAAGATGGAACCTGAGCAGTCTTTTGGGACATCTGAATGGCCAAGTGGCTTAAAAAAAGGCCAACTTCGGGGGTTTTTTTCCCCCCGCTCCACACCCCGATTAGCTAGGATGCCCTTTACTTGCAGCTACCTCTCCTTTTTTTTTTCCCCCATTTGGGATTCAGTGCCTCCTCTGCAAAGATAAGTTCATTTTTACACACCTTGGGGTGCTGTGTTCGGGTTTTTCTGCCCAAGAAATGGATCTTCTTTTGGATTTTGTACATCTTGATTTATTCTTGGCTCCTAGTTTGAAGTGGGATGCTCTTCTAAAAGGATTTATGCATAGGTTCACTATTTTTGTAGTTATGGTTTATATGATAAGCTTTTTATATTTAAAATCAATATGTAATCCTGTGGAGGAGCTTATCCTCTAAAACCCCATTTGTAAATCTATTTTAGCTTTGTTACACCGCGCAGCCACAGTATTCCATAGATTGATTAGGTTCAGCAGCAGAATCCTATCAAATGGCCTGCTCTGATGATGATGCAAACTCTTTCAGGATTGCTAGTTGACTGGAACTAAAGATAAGACCTGACTGCAATCCCCCAACGCGCTCCTTACAAAACTAGTGTTAATTTTCATCAGAGTGCCCAGATTATTTATTATAGTGGCAGGGTTGAAGGTTTTGCTGCGAGAACTTCGGACTGCTCTGATTAAACCATTTCAGTGGGAACTGCTATTTGCTTCAAGAAATTATCAGTTTAAATGGTGGGGGTCATAGAAATAAAAGGCAAAAAAATACAATGTGAAGTCAAGGAAGATACAGAATTGAGAACTGTTCTGCTTTAAGGTGAATTTAGAAAGTCTGTCGTTTCAAACTGCGGTGGTAGGGTGGGGTGGGGGCTGGCTTCAGCTTTCAACACTTTTAGCTCGTGCCCAGCCTTAGAGAGCTTAATCCTATTTTTGTCCCGAGTGTAGCTTTTATAACAGCATTATTCTGAAATCTTCAAATTAATCACAGCACACAGTGTCGCTTCCCAGAGCCACCGTCAGCCTGGGCAGCTCTACGTGACAGATGCTGTAGGTAATCCTGGTTTAAAGGGCACAACAGGTAGGATCCAGCTGGAACCATGGACCCTTCCATTTGAAACATAAGGGATGGTCCCCAAACTGCTGCCCAGAGCAGTTTGGTTGGATAAAAAAGCATGCAAAACATTTATCTAAATACTTTGCACCTGTATTTGCAGATTTATTGTGGGGGGTGGAGGATGGAAAGCCAGCCTCCCTCTTCTTAGGGAAAAAACCCAAAAAGGAAAACCTGTGCCTTTTCCCGTGGTGTATTTCCAGCCCCATTAATAAGGAAATGCAGAAACAAAACTCAAAAGCCACAAGGTTGTGTTCCATGGAGCCCTAAAGTGGCAATATTTACCCCACAGGGCTACAGGGTGGGGCAACAAAAACCTGTAGTGGGTTTTTAACCCACTTTTTTTCCTTTTTAAAATCCCTTTTTTTCTTTTTTAAAGGTATTTAACAGAGAAAAATAGGGTTGAGTGAAACCCCGACTGGAATATTTTGACTGGTGGTTGCCGTTTCCAAAGCTAAAATTGCTGCTGAAATGGGAGAACTGGGAAGCGGGGGGGGGGAAGAGAGAAAGGCTTTAGAAATTGCAGGTTTTTTGGCAGAATTGGTCAAAATGGCAATAAACATGAAACAGCATCCAGCTAGAGACAGGGGCATTTCAAGTCCCTTTTCATCCAGAGCTCCCCATGCCCAGCAGTGCCAGGACAGTCTGAGCAACAGCAGAACCGAGGAAAAGTTACCCTGAAGGCTGAGGAGCGAAACCCGGTGAAACCTTCTGCTGGACTCCCTGCGCCTTCCCCACCTGCCCTGCCCCGCTCAGCACCGGGCAGTTTCGAGGCTGCTCTGAGACTGATGTGCCTCACTGGGGCTTTATGTGTAAAACAGGTAAAACCTTGGGGCTGGTGAGGCTCAGGATGGGACTGAGGGACCCTGAGTGGAGTCAAAGGGCAGAGGAGACACAGAGGATGCCCGGGGAACTGGCACCTGCACGGCTGCCCGTGGAGAAGGGCAGCTTCATCACCCGAGAGATGGGTCAGGCTGGGCTGGGAGCTGTGGCTCTCACAGGGTTACACCTGGATACAGATGGCCCAGCGGTGTGTTTGTAAAGGGAAGAAGCTAAAAGGGAAAGAGAGAGAAAAAGGAAGAGGGGAAAGAAAAAGGAAAAAAGAAAGAAGAAAGAAAGAGAGAGAAAGAAAGAGAAAAGGAAAAGAAAAAAGAAAAGAAAAAAGAAAAGAAAAGAAAAGAAAAGAAAAGAAAAGAAAAGAAAAGAAAAGAAAAGAAAAGAAAAGAAAAGAAAAAAGATAAAAAGGAGAAAAGGCAAAAAAAAGCAATGAAAAAGGAGAAAAATCAGAACTCATGGGAAGTTTTGTCACTGCCCTGCCAGGATGATGCTCCGGGAAGGTCTGTGGTTCGGCGGCACTGAATCCCGAGACACTGGTGTTAGTGTCTTGCAAGCCCAGCACACACACTCACACTCAGACCCGTGTCGCCGTGGGTTCTCCCCAGCGCATGAGGACCCCGTGGGCTCCGGTCAGAGGCGCTGGAAGTGGTTCCCCGTTGCTGCCATCACACCTCTTCTCCCAACCTTTACAGCAGGATGATGCATCTAATTTTGAATGTGTAAAGACGAGGCTGGGTCCCCCAGCTCCGCTTACTGTCAGAGACACTGCTGGGCAGTTTGCTGTCTTGAATAAATTGGGCTTTGGAGGGGGGTCAGGGGGATTTGAACCACCACATTCTTGCGGGGTCCGTGAAGATCCACATGGTAACGGGGGGGCGGGGGGGG
>VXBP01009713.1:152609-264039 GCA_013400115.1 Rhinopomastus cyanomelas
TGCGCGGAGCAGCGCGGGGCAGGGGGGTTGTTGGGTGGGGGGGCCCTGCGCTGCCATTGCCCGGGCGGCTGTCAGTCAGGCGGGGAGCGGCCGGGGATTGGCGCGGGGCTGGTTACGCAGATGCTTTGCGCGCACATACAAGGGTAGGGCCGGGGGTAGGTGNCGCAGGTGAGGCAGCACCGACAGCCCCGACGGGACGGTGAGGGCCCGGGGCAGCGGCACCGCGGGTGCATGTGCGTGTGGGGGGAGGTGAGTGGGGGGATTTTGGGAAGGGGTGTTCGAGGTGTGCTCCGGGATTATCCTCTGTCTCTCTGCTATTTCTTTCCCCTTGATTTCTGGTTTTGTCCCCTTTCCCAGCGCCCGGGACGGTCGCGCTTCCCGGGTAAAAGTTATGCAACGTCGGGTCACGGCGCTGCCGCCCGGCCCCGACCCGCTCCAGAAGGGGATCGCTCACCCCTTCTCCTCACCCCCTCATTCCTCCAAACCCCACCACTCCCTGGTACCCCCGGGTTGGGGGGATTCCGCGGGGGCCGCCCCTGGGGCTCGGCCGGGCTGCCCGGGCTCTCTCCGCCCCTTCCTCCCCTCCGCGTTTATTTGCGGGTTTTTGCCCTCGATCCCGGCCGCTGCCTCTGCCGAACCGGAGGGTCCCGCGGGTGCGTGTCCCGTCCCGCCGCGCCCCGCTCCGACGGAGGCCCCCAGAGTGTCCCGGGACGGGCCCCGCCGGGCTGACCCAGCGCCGCTGCCCGCCCTCTTCCTTCTCCACTTTCCCCCCCCCCTTTTTAACTCTTATCCATTTCTAATTAAAACGTCCCCGTCTGCTCGCTTTTAAATTAATTATACTTCCCTCCTCTGGTACCTCCGTTTGATTCCTAATCCAATTATCTTTTTAAATAATTGCTTTATCTCTCCCCATCGCCGGGCACCGCTGCCTCTCGGCACTTGCACGCAACTCGCCTTCGTTTAAAATAAAATCTAATTTATAAATAGCAATAATAATAGCGGTAATAACGAGGCTGTTATTAATCATATTAATAATAATTTTTAAAATAAGGATCGAAGCTGGCTGCTCCGTGCGCCCTCGGCAGGGCTTGGGGCGGCCAGACCCCCCTCTAACCCACATCTCTCCACTCTCTCTCCAGGCTCTCTGGCCTCTCTTCTGCACGGGGAAGAAATTTGCCTGTTTTGTTTCCCGATCTTCGTTGTTTCAATTTTCAAAATTTTTAAAATCTTATTTTCCTTTTTATTTTTTGTTGCTCGAGGACTCCGCAGCGAAGGCAGCGGGACACAGCGAAAGAACTCCTGTGACGCCGATTTTCCGCTCAGATTTTTGATCGTTGTTGTCTTCTAATTTTTATTTTGCCTGTTATTTGGGGGATTTTTTTCGAGGGGTCTTTTTGTTGGGGGGCTTCTTCCCCCCACCTTCTTTCCCCCCCATCCACTCAAATTACTTTTACAATTATTATTTTATATTTTTCGGCGGGACTTTGGAGGAAACCTGCCCGGCTTCTAGCATGATGTCTTACCTCAAACAGCCCCCTTACGGCATGAACGGGCTGGGGCTCACCGGCCCTGCCATGGACCTGCTGCATCCCTCTGTGGGCTACCCGGGTGAGTGTCCCCTGCCCCGGCATCCCCGTCCCACCATCAGCCTGAAGACCGCAGACTGCGGGAAAAAAAATCTCTGTACTGGGCAGGTGTTGAGGAGCCTGTGGGGCTGTGCGGTGTGGGGTTGAGTGCAGTGCCCTGCTTTGCCCGTCACAGCCTGTGGATTCCCCCCACCCCCCGACTTCGTTCCCGTGGGGAATTAGGGGGATAAAGAAAGCTTTTTTTGAAAAACGAGATCTATTTCAGCACAACGAAATCTCTCCTTTGGTCCTGCCGGGGCCTGGCCTGACTCTTCCCCAACTTCAAACCACTCATCCTACTCATGGTGGGACACAGTCTGGCCTAGGTGGCCACTGTGGGGCTGGAGTACAGGGGGTGCGTGCTGCTATCTGGGGTCATGGTAGGGGGATGATTCTCAGGCCTCTGTCCTGGGGCTGTTGCTATGCCAGGGGTCTGTGAGATGGGTGTGGGGATCCGGCATGACCCGTGCGGTCCTGCTTTCCTCAGCTACCCCACGGAAGCAGCGGCGGGAGCGCACGACCTTCACCCGCTCACAGCTGGACGTGCTGGAGGCTCTTTTTGCCAAGACCCGCTACCCTGACATCTTCATGCGGGAGGAGGTTGCTCTGAAGATCAACCTGCCTGAATCCCGAGTCCAGGTACTGGCCAGATCCCGCGGGTCTGTGGGTTGTGGGGGGCATATGGGGATATCCCGGCTTGGCTCATGCCACTCGAATTCATCTCTCCGTCCTTGCTCACCCCTGTTTCTTCAGCGATGGACTGCCTGTAGCTCCTGGCTACTGCTCTGTCCTGCTGTGGGGTCATGCAGGCAAAGGGGATGGTGGGCTTTTATTTTTCCTTTTTATTCTCTTTTTTCAGATTTATTCTCATTAGTATTTTTCTACTCCCCCTGCAGCTGCCCCACTATCAGGTGTTTCCTGGGGTGCCCCCTCCACCACTGCTGGTACCCATTAGGGTGGGATGCACTGACAAGACCCTGTGCAGGATCCATCCCCTCCAAGCCCCTATTTAGTCACCACACCAGGTTCATGGTGGCCACTGGCTCTGGGCACCACTGCTTGGTGGGGGGATGTGGGGTGGCCCTGGTGCCAGGCGAAGCAGGATTTTTTTTTGACGGGGTGTGAGGGCGTAGGGTGGTAATGGCTGGGCGTGGGTGCTGGGAGAGCTCCTGCTGGGGTGAGGTTGGCTGGGTGCTCCTGGGACGAGGAGGAGGCGGCGGGGCGAGTGGGGAGCTGAGAAGGGCACAGAGGACCCCCGATTCACCCCGTTTCTCGCTCCAGGTGTGGTTCAAGAACCGTCGCGCCAAATGCCGGCAGCAGCAGCAGAGTGGTGCCGGGGCCAAGAGCCGCCCAGCCAAGAAGAAATCATCACCAGCCCGTGAGAGCTCGGGCTCAGAAAGCAGCGGCCAGTTCACTCCGCCAGCGGCAGCCTCCAGCTCAGCCTCATCATCTTCCTCCAGCTCAGCCTCATCAGCGCCGGCGGGTGCCCCAGCCTCACTCAGCACCCCAGCATCGGCCATCTGGAGCCCGGCCTCCATCTCACCTGGCGCAGCCCCGGCTGGGGTGACAGTGCCCGAGCCCCTGCCACCACCCGCCGCATCCTGCATGCAACGGGCCGGCCCGGCCACTGCTGCCTCTGCCAGCTACCCTGTGTCCTATGGCCAGGGCGGGGGGTACGGGCAGGGCTACCCTGCACCACCACCCTCCTCATCTTATTTTGGCGGAGTGGATTGCAGTTCCTACCTGGCGCCTATGCACTCCCACCACCACCCCCACCAGCTCAGCCCCATGGGGCCCTCCTCGGTGCCTGGCCACCACCACCACCACCCGCTGAGCCAGAGCTCAGGCCATCACCACCACCACCATCATCACCACCACCACCAGGGCTATGGTGGCACTGGGCTGCCCTTCAACTCCTCCGACTGCCTGGACTACAAGGAACCCGCCGCGGCTGCCGCCGCCTCCTGGAAGCTCAACTTCAACTCCCCTGACTGCCTCGACTACAAGGACCAGGCGTCCTGGCGCTTCCAGGTCTTGTGAAGAGCCGTCCAGTGTCTCCACCCTGACCCAGAGCCGCCACGGACCCCCTGCCCAGGGTCCCTCCGCTGCCTCCCAGCCAGGACTTTGGCTCCTGCTCTTCCTCCTCATCCTCCTCCACGTCCTCGTCCCCGCTCTTGGTCAGCAGAGGCGATGCCCTGGCTCGGGGGCGTCCTGCTGCCCCGTCTCTCCCGACTGATATTTATTTGCTTCCTGCGCCCCTCCAGCAGGTTTATTATAATTATTATTTTTTTAAACGTGATGCAAGAGGAGTTAAAGGACCGCGACACCAAACCAAAAGCCTGACGTTGTCCCCGCTGCCCACCCCCGCCCCCGGGCAGATGCGCAGGCTGGCTCCTGCCCTGCTGGTGCCCCCGACACTGTGTGGGGACCCTCGCCCCGACTCCCTCTCGCCGGCCCCGTGGAGCCTCGTGTCGATGTAAATATCGTGGTCCGTTCCAGAGCCCCCACGGAGGTTTGTAGCGGCTGCCGCGGGGTTGATGCTTCTTCAGAGTCAAATACGGAGCAGAAATTTTAAAAACTTAATTTTTTTTTTCTTTTGTAAAATTTTAATTTACTTCCCCCCGCCCGAAAAAAGGATTTTTCCCTGTTTCGCTGCCTCCGGCCGTCCTGGAGCTCTGCGGAAGGGAAGGAGGGAGGGAGGAACGGGGAAGGGGGGATGCCGCGCAGCAGCCTGACAGGGGGGACGCCCGGAGCAGGGGGGGCAGAGCGGGAGGGAAAGGGCTGCCCGGCTGATCCTGCAGACCAAAACCAAATAAAAAATCCCAGAAGTTTTGGAAAATAAAATAAAAAGGAAAGAAAACCAAAACAGCTGTGAAAAAACAAAATAAAGGAGAAGGTTTGGTTTATTTGGGGGGAGGCTGCAGGGAAGGAGCAGCTCTGCGGGGCTGGGGTGGGGGTGGGGCACAGCTTCTGCGGGGAGGTGGATTTTTTAAAAATTTCGTTATTTTTTTAAAATTTCAATCCCCTGCTCAGGTCAGGGGGTGGAGGTGGAGGGGTCCACAGGGCTGGGGCTTCCCTGCAGCTCTGGCCCACACTAGGACCGTGTTCGGGTGGTTTTTGGATGCTGTGACCCCACAATTTCTCCTTCAACTGTAAGGCAGTTCCCTCCCCCCCACCCATCCCAATAAAATCCAAACGAATAAACGCGGTGGTGTCCTGGTCTCCTTTCCCCCGCCTCCCCCAGCCTCCTCTTTGCCAGGAAACTTCCCAGGGAGGGGAGCAAAGTGCGGGGAAAGAATTCCTGGGACGGCAGCATCCCATCAGGAACGGGGTGGGGGGAGGTGTTGTGAAAGCTCTGGAAGTGGGGAGCCCGCTGCTGCCTCTGTGAGTCTGGGCTGGGGACCCGATTTGCTGAGAATCAGTGGTGTTGATCGGGTCCCGGTGCCTTGTTGCACCCCAGAAGCCATGGGATGGGCAGATGTTGACCCCAAACAGCCCCACAGAAGGACAGACGGACCAGAGCAGGGGAGGGATTCCAGCCTGGGCTCTCCTCAGTCCCTGCCGGCTGCGATCAGGAGGGTGTGAAGGGGTTGAATTATTTCTTACAACAATCTTTTGGTGGTTCTATTTCCACCCCCACCCCAGATCTTCCCTGCAGCTCTTGGTCCTGGATCTGTTCCCACTCCCATGGGACTGGAAGAACCTTCACCACCCTGCTCTGGCCATTGAGGCACTCACGTGGGATGGGAACCCAACCCCAAACTCTCATCCTTCACCCCGTGATCTTGCGAACAGACTCTGTGCTCCCATCCCTCATGTCCCCGTGGTGTTGAGGTGCTGATGTGCTCCCGGCAGCCACTTTGGGGAGGGTTTTCACCCCCCTGCATCCCTGTGGGGGTGTGAATGGAGCTGGCACCATGCTGCCCCCACTGCTGGGAAACGGGCTGGAGCAGGAAAAAGTACCACAAACCTAGCTGGATCATCCCTAGGAGTTCCCAACACAAGTCTCAACAGCCTTCCAGGGTCATGACCATGGCACAGCACCAGGATTGGGGTAGTCCCATGGCCCCCAGAACCCACTGGGTGCAGCAGGGTGAGATGGGAGGGGGTGGGTGCAGCCGAGTCGATTTTAGGGGAACTTTTTTCCTTTTCTTTTAAATCTGATGACTCCTCTGTATATTTAAGTTTTGGGGTTTTAAACCAATATGACTGTAAAATATTCGGTCTCTGCTCTGGGGTGGTGGTTTTAGGGGAAACCACATGTCCTGGGTCCAGCTGATGTAGCCCCAAACTCTTCTGTTCATGGGAGGAACTTATTACAGCCCTCCTGGACCTGTAAAAAAAAAACCCCAGTTCAAAACATCAGAATAAATGTCTGCTGGGCACAAAGTGAAGCCAAGTCGCCCTCCTGGGTTTAGGAGAGACAACCTGAGAGACGAGAACCAGCAGGGGTGGAATGTGCTCCCTCCCCCACCCCCAAACATTTAATTTGCCTTAAAATCTCTCTTCTGCCCAAAGCAGAATCTCAGCAGTGTGGGGACAGCCAAGAGGGGACCTTGGATTTTGGGTTTGGTCCTAAATCGCTTCTGCCTCACAGCTGGAGACTCCAAAGGGCACTCACAGCCCTCTGGGGAGTCCCCCAACACAGCCGGATGCCAGCAGCACCCAACATCACATCCTTCTCACCACACTTTGGGGATTTTCATGTCCTGCAGGAGACCTGGGGCAGATCCCATTAAATGATGGCTCTGCCTCCCTTGCCTGGCTTCACTTTGTGGATTTTAAATCTTATATGGGATAGACCTCTACCCCCACCCACCAACGAAGCACCATGGTGACTGGAATCACCCTAGCTCTACCACTGGTGGCAGCCGGATGGGCAAGATGTGATTCATGCCCATTAACGGGTTGAGCGCAGGATGGGAAGGGTTGTGAGTGGGTTTGGGGGGCTCCCAGCATCTCCCCACTTCACCAGCAGCACATGCCCACTGCTGGGGCTTGGCTGGTGAAACAAACTTCTCCCACTGTGCACTTCCCCAAGGCTGGGATGGGCACTGCCCCAAACACAGGTCCTGGCAGGTACCACAGCAGCTGCTGCCTGGTGCCCATCTCAGGGGCTCTTTTTTGGGGTAGCTGGTTGTGAAACAGCCATCTCGGTGACTCAAGTGAGGAGGCTGCTGGGGCTACAGCTACTGCTAGTGGTGGGTTTTTTTTAAAATAGCCTTCGCTGGTGCTGCAGTGCCGGGACACTGGGTTACCTGGCACAACCCTCGTGAATCACAGAATCCCAGACTGGTGGAGGGAACCTCTGGACATCGTCTAGTCCAACCCCCCATTAGAGCAGGGCCCCACTGGCCCAAGTGCCCGTTCCAAAGGCACAAGCTTCTTTCTTGCTGGTTAATAAAGGGCCAAGACTTGAGGGAGAGAGCAGAGGAACAAAGGGGGAGAACACTGCCTGGTTGGGACTTTCCTCCATGTCTCTTTGGTGCTTATGGACCTGAGGTAACTGATGATCCAGCTGCTGTTCTCAGAGTGTTGGCTCTAAATACGGTCCCCGCTTGCAGATCTTTGCTTTCAAGCCCTGTTATAAATCCTAACAAACACCTCAAGTTCCAGGAGCTGTCCTCGTGAGCACGTACGTTACCGCAGTTGTCCCGGAGCCCTTCTGGCAGGGCACACAGAAACCCCATGACTGCAGCTGGTCGAGGAGCCGTCACACAGGCATTTGTGGATTCCCCTGCACTGGCCAGTCACGGCCAACTCCTGCACTTCGGAGAGGCAATTAACCCACGTGAAAGTACATGTGGGGGCTAGATCTGCTTTGAATTTGCCAGTAGAAATTAAAATCCATCACTGGAGGAACCTGCTGTACTGGAGAGCTCTTTTTTCACACCCTACGGGCAAGCACAGTGAAGCAGGAGGGCAAAAATGGTCAGAGGACCAAAGCCCGAAGGAAGACACACGTCCACTCCCAGATAAATCCCCGTTCGACACCCTGTTTTATTATTTTGTTTTTTTCAGGACAGACAGGACTTCCCCAAGCAAGCCGCAAGAGGATTTTTTTATTTTTCCTTTTTTTATTACTATTTTTTAATGAAAAGGTGTGATTTTAGGAAGCAGCATTCTCGATCTTCTGTACATTTCTAGTATCACTTCCTTTATGTTTTTTGAGCTGAAATCCTCTTAGCATGCAAAGTAAATAGATTATGATATACCGGAGGATTAAGAATCACTGTCTGGTGTCAGATTAATCCCTCATATAGACCATCACTTGTACTGACAGAAATGTGGCTGCAGTTCAGCAGGATATCTGCACGGCCAAGCAGCGCAGTCCTCTGCAGAACCGCGGCCCACCGTGCGCGTTCCTGGAATTAAATCTACAGCCACAGGACTCCGAGGGGCAGAAATTCTGCAGGATTCTGCCTGACCAGGAGTGAGCACAAGCATTTGACTTGGGTAAACGTGTCATTTTGTCAATAAAAACACTTCCAGCAGCTCGCGGGGTTGGGATGGGGATTTTTTTCACATTCATTGTACAAATCACAGCAAAAATGAGTCCAAGTCATTCAATGGCTTCATGCTGCAGCCACCCGATGCTCCCCTCAAAAAACTCAAGGTTAACCCACATGTGTGGCCGTCGTAGGGGTAGGGCCCCAAAACCTGCATCAGTGGTGGGATGAAAGATCTGAGACGATGCTCAGCCTTCTCTTCACCATCAGAAAAGAACTGGAGGGCTGAAGTGGGTTGTTACCTTCTCAGCGCATTTCCCCGTTGTGGCTGGAGAAGGCAGATAAAATCTGGACTCCCAGCAGACTGATGTTTAAGAGGCTCCACATCCTTTTTTTTTCAAGGCAAAATAATGGTGATTCAACTAAGATGATACATCCAGATATGAAAATTGAGAGCATTCTTGGGAAAACGCTGCTGACGGTGAGAAGCTGCTCTTTCACAGGGGTGTCCTGAGTGAAGATTTTATCTGCTGGTATCTCACCAGGACAGTTTTTCAGAGCCTGAAGAGGAAATTCAAATCTGCTGCCAAGTGCAGGTTGTTTAAATACATAAATGCACAGAGAATTGCGGACAATCTCCTGAGAAGTGAATGGATTCATCCAAGAATCCCCTCTCCAGATTTTTCACATCATGTTTGTGTGGCACAGGGGGACCTGCAAATAGTCACTGTGTTTATGTCTTAGAATGAAATGATGAAAACATCACCAAACTGCCCCACCATGAGCAAACGGGGCAGTTCATGTATGAACATGTTGATGGTAACTCCTAAAGAATTCAGACCCCTAAGCACTGCATTTTGTCTTCTGCTACTGGTCAGATCCAGGGCTGGATGGAAGTTCATTGAAGGACCTTCCATGGACTTCACCGTGTTGGTGAGGTTTACTCTTCTTCGCTTTGTCAGCTCAGTCACACCAGCCCAAAGTGCACAACTTTGAGAGACCCGCTGTCTGCGCTCTCCTGTGGGGAAAAGACAGGCAGCATCAGGCAGGCTGCGGGGATGGGCAATGAGGGGGAAATGCAGCTATTGGAACAACCACCACAACCCCGGGAGGAGAGACAACTGCAGACACCGTCCCCGTTTGGCCTGGGAACAGAGTCTGCAGCCCTCAAGCTGTGGAGACTGCCCTGAGGTCCAGGGGAGACACTTTTCTCCTTTTTTTCTGCTCTTGGGGAAACCAGGGGCTGCCCATGGTATCCCCCACAGTGGACACAGATACAAGGGGCTGGGAGCTGAAGCTTCACCTTCCCCTGTGTCTGGAAACTTACCAGCAAACTCATAACTTTATGTTTGTGTTACCGGGGCTGGATTGGCACCAGTGGGTAGCAATCCAGGACTCCCCAGTTCCACGAGGATTTTGCATTCCTCACACAACAGAGACACGAAACCTTGTCACAAACCTGTGCTCCTTTTTGTCACCTCACTGGCTTTGCCAAGCACAGGGTGATGGAGCGATGATGAGATGACGTGCCAGCACCACCAGCAGAGGTTATTTCATAATGCGGGAAAGGCTATGCCTGGGGAAGAGCCGCAGCCTAGTGAGTCACGGCTGTCTTTTGAATTACACGAGTAGCCAGACCTTCACCACGCAAAGAAAAAAACAAGGTGTGGAGCTGGAAACAAAGGGAAACTTGTGTTTGTCCTGTCTCCGAGGGCTGTCATGGGAAGAGGGTGGGCTTGTCTGCAGGAGGAGGTTGTCAGGAGCTCTGGCAAGGTTGGACAGGACTCACGTGAGTCACTGCTGCTCCTTGACTTCGGGACAGAGGAAAAGGGAAAAAAATTCCCCTAGCAATTTGCAGCTTCATAAGGAACAGAGCAGCAGCTCCATCTCATGGCATGTGCATTTCACCACAGAGGTCGAGACTGCCCTGGAAACCAGCATTCCTGCGGACAACCTCCCTGCCTCCGTGTGCAGGGAGCAGGAGAACCACAACAGCTCCAAGCAAGCCCTGCATGGACACTGCGGTTTGCTCCCAGCTCATCACTTGGCACTGCCCTCGCTGGGAGGTAGCAGGAGGTGGCTCTGCCACAATGCGACTCAGAGGTGGTTTGAAGATGGTGAGAAATAGTCCCTTACGTCCCATTGAACCAGCACTTTCATCCCAGACCCCACCAGGTTAACTAGTGCTGAAACTTGAAGCACGGCCTCACCACTGAGGCTGATGCCTTCGCAGGTGTCTTCAAGGAGGTTCTGAGTTGTCCTGCTCAGCAGCACCCGTCATGGGTGGCCACATGGCTGTGCTTTGGTTTTTGGGCACTTGCAGCCTTCCTGGGGGCTCTCCTTGATCTCCAAACAGCTCTTGTTGAAGGCTCAAAAAAATTACAGCCCCCCCCCCTTTTTTTTTTTGACCAGGGAGTCACAACAGTAAAACCTTGAGGAGCATGAATAGCTGGAGCTGTGCTGGTGCCTGATGCAGAGAGGTTGGTGCTGGTGCTTGCTGTGGCACAAAGGAATAGGTGGCAATGTGAAAGCAGGTGAGAAGAGCCCTGTGTTTGACCATTTGGCGTTTTAGGCTGTTTGGTAGGTCTGTGTTTTTCAAGGCTGAGGGGTTCTGAGGGCATCGGGTAGGTATTGGAGACAGGTTTTCATATCTGTGATTTGTGCCTCTGTCTGGAGAGAGGTCACGAAGAACTTCCATCTCACACCAAACCAGCTCTGCAGACCTACCTCACTGCTTGTTTTGGGGTTTTTTAAAAATACTTTTAAAAAATCCCCGTTTGCAAACCTTCCTTGGTCACACTCCAGCAGATTTGCCGGTGTCGCGTGGGAAGTCTGTGATGTGGCATCAAGTCTCTAGAGGTGTTTAATGGTAAGCAAAGGCTGAGGCGCGATAATGAATGGAACCCTCTTCTGATGTAGCACCCTGGCAATCAAGGAGGCTGTGTGACAAGAGCTGATTTCCATAGCGATTGAAGAAGTCTGTCCAGGAATGGGAAAGGCCACTCCGGCAGTGCTGTGCCCCAGGTAATGAGCGACTAGTCATCCAGAGGAGGAAAACATGAATATCCTGACAGGAGAACATGTACTTGTACCCTGGAGAGTTCAGATTGCAGGGCTTTGCATGGTAATGATGTGGTCCTGCTTTGGCAGGCAGAGGGAGGAGTGCTATGGGAAGGTACACCCTGCAACTGGAAAGCCACTAAGTCCTCTCAGGCCCACAGGGATAGCAGGATGGAGGTTGTGGTTTCACCAGTCTCCTCAGGACTGAGGCAGAATGGAGGATGCCTTAACTCTCCTGGAGCAGGAAATACAGAGGGAACTACTACCTGTGCTCCTCTACTGCTTCCAAGAGGCTCTGCTTTTTCTCCTGGGGATCATTCCCAAGAGCATGATGAAGGTGGGAAAGGAAAAGATGGGACGGAGACAGAGGAATAAATTAAGGAGCTGTGGGAAATTATCTTAAACACCCCTTTTTCAGGCAGAAGCTGGCCAAATCTGCAGGAATGGCCATATGGAAGGACATGCCTGGTTTAGGGTCCATAGGTACCACTGACTTCAGCATCTCAAATTGCCATAAATAAGATCATTCCCCAGGCCAGAAATGACAGGGCAATTTAATGTTTTTCAAAGGATCTTGCTTCATGTTGAGCCTGGTAACCAGGTGTTTGGAGGCTCAGCTCTGCCAGCTGAGGGTTGGGTGCTGCTAACTGGACACTGTTTGAACCAACCTTTATTAATCACTCAAGATTATAAATTCCCAGAGTAAGGCAGACCAGGAGGGATCTCTGGAATCCTCCTTGCTGAAAGCAGTAACAGTAGGCTGGGTCTTGAGCAGCATGGCCATCAAGGCTATCACCATCCCATCTTCAGCCTTTCCTGGAAGACAGGACTGAACATGACCACCAAATCCTGACCCCACCAAACATTGCAGATGGGATACTCACTTCTTACTTGTTTCATCCTTGTTGCTTCAGAAGCTCTAACCATCTGAGCCATGCACAAGGCAAGAAAAGCCACAGCTTATCCTGGCTCCTCCACTGTGGTGTCCCAACCTTCTCCCCCGTGATGGGATTCTGTGGTCAAGCGCTGGTCCCAAAACAGCTTGGCAAAGCCACGTGGTCTGCATTGGTTCTACCTGCAAACTGAGATCACCACAGCAGTCCTCACCCATCATCACCCACACACTAAGGGATTGCAGCAGGGACACATGTATAAAAGTCCTGGCAGACATGGTGATGGAGACCATGGTCTTCCCTCTGCATCACCGCTTGCATGCTGTGTGGCAGCCGGCAGCTCTGGCAGCGGACTGGGAACATTTTGTTGCATGATCTGTACAGTTTCAGGGAGGAGAAGCTTCCTCATAGCTGAGATCAGAGGAAGCTCCTCATTGCGAGTGAGGACGATGCACATTATGACGCACCTACAGAAGAGAGAGTCCATGTCAGATACGTTCCTGTGCAACTTGGTTCTAGGTGATCCTGCTCTGGCAGGGGGATTAGGCTAGATGATCTTTCCAGGTCCCTTCCAATCCCCAGTGTTCTGTGATTCTGTGATCCCTATGAAGCCTTCATGGCCAGTCACACTGGGAATAGGTCACTTCCATCTTCAGCCCTTCACTGATGAACTGGTGAAGGGGGTAAAGTGAATCCTCTGTCTCACAGCTGCAGAGATCTTCCTGCAGAAGTGCCTGTGCAAGAAGGGCTGGGTTTTGGGTGTGCTCCCCTTGCGTGGCACCAAGCCCAGTATTGTCAGGGTTCCCTCTGAAGCAACATGTGAGAAGCGATGCTGGAGGGATGCCATCCTTGGGGGAGCAGGAAGGTGAAACAGAGACCTCGGAGTCATCCATCAAATGCTGTCACTGATGCACCAGTGATGACCATCTGTAGAGCTGCTGATGGTTTGGGTTGCATTTGAGATGGGTTGAGCTAAAGCCAGAGGCAGGTCTGGCTAGAGGGAGCTGCCCCAATTTGCTGTGTGCTGGTTCCTGCAGTGGTACCCAAATCTTGGGAGACTTGTGAACTTCCACACACCATTAAAAGTCAAGACAGAATGACGTTGGACACATCTCCCCAGCAGTGCAAAGTTAGCATTAGGTGGACGGCTCTTCTTCTCTGAGAAACCTGGTGTGTACAATAGGTTCCTCCTTACCCAGCAATCATCCCCTTCTGCAGGCCAAGCACTTGGCAGAGCTGCTAACTGCCTTCTGGTAGCCCTGCAAGAAGCAGAGCAACTCAGCAAGGATGGCGCTGCCCCATTTTCCCTGTGCACAAACAGCTCTACAGCGCCTGATGAAATCAGGGCACCTCTGCTGGGGTCACAGGGGTCACATTTTAGCCACCAGCCTTCAGCAGTGTTGACTACTTAGCTGAAGTCACTTTGGGGAACCAAAGGATGCTCTGACCACTCCCTCGTGTAAGTCCTTAATGATGTGTCGGCAAAGCTTTCTTCGTTGTATCACTCTCATTACACAGCCCGTGAGCTTCTGGATTAATTGTGACAATCCAAAACTTCTGAACAAACCTCTCAGGTCAGTACTTCAACTGCTTACGTGACGGCAAGGAGCATGTTACACGTAGTTCAGGGAAGGAGCTGGGAATTCCCGCATAACCCAGCTGCAAACTCAGGAATCCTACCAGTGTCTCCAGACCACTAGCACTACTACATTCTACTTCACATCCACAGGGCACTGAAGCCATCGAGTTGCTGCTGGGGACATCCTTTGAGGACAGGCGTTTCCTGGCTGTGTGGCCCCAGCGTGGTGAACTCGGTCACCTGCTCCCCAGACTTTCCCATCCTCCACTCAGTGGAATTGCGCAGGGGACCACGGGAGGCTGCAGAGGTGGGGCCAGCGTGTGTTGTTCTCCACGACTGGTAGAACAGCTCTTAGAGCACGATTTTACTTGGCACGGACTGGTTTTGTAATGAAAGAAATAAGTGAGTGCCATCTTGCTCCACTGTGAGGCTGAAGCATTTCCTTTCTTTTTTTCCTGTTTTTGATGATCTGTTTGTACTGATGCCAAACACTGAATACTTTGGCCTCCAAAATAAAAGTTTCAACGAGAACTGTAATTGGGAGGGAGGAGGGAAACTAAGACATGGGCAATCTTGTGCCTTCAACCACGCTGCCACAAGACAGTTTGTGGGTTTGTTTTTAAATTTAATTTTATCTTATTAATTTTTTTTCTATATGAAACCCCAACCCCTCTGGACACCAAATCATGCTGGGAGGGCATGCCCCCATGGATGATGGGGATAGCCAAAGGATTTGGGGCACTGGGTGGGGTCTGCCTGCCTATGTGGACGTCTCCTATTCCTCTGTCCTCATGAGCCCAAGAGAACCAGCCCAAGAGAAAGAGGACACAGGACTGGAGGCTGTCACTGGGGGAAGGAGTCGAGTCCACATGTTTTTTTGGCACCACCTTCAAGTCAAATCAGCTTAGAGCGATCATGAAACCATTGGGTAGTATTTCATTCCTCTTCATCTCAGTCTTGCTCTTGAAAGTGCCAAAATGAGCACCAGCTAGCTGGGGTAACGTGGTCAGAGGACAATAAGCTCGTTCTTAGGTCCCATCCCACTGGCATGGGGTAGTAATAATTTTTGCCCTTTATGCGCTGTGCTCAGTCCAAATCCTCAGCCAAAGCCCTGCTCTAGCTGCATGGGACAGGAGAGTTTCTACCCATTCCAGCAAGAGCCCTGCAGGCAGACAGCTTGCAGGGACAGGCTCGGGGAGTTTCAGGAAGCTGCAGAAATAGAATAAATAATAATAAGCAGGAATAAAAAAAATAAATCAGAAGTATGTACCTGCTCTGAAGGAACTGCTCTCATGTTTCCTTAAAAAAAATAAAGAGAAGATCACCACGTTATTTACATTCCGTTTAACTCATTGAAAAACCCCAACAAACACAAGTACGGTGTTAGGTAACTCCTTCCCGTTTGTGATAGGACAGCTATTTTCTACCCTGGTATTCAATGGACGAATTAAAACATTTAATGTGTCGCTTTTACAAGTCCATACACGTACGGTACAGATATTCCCTCAAACCACAGCCGTGGTTTTTACAGATAGGGCAGCATGGAGATGCAAGGCCAGCGACGGCTCAGGGTTCCCACAGTGTCTCGGCTCGGTGGGAAGAAGTTGCAAGGGTTGGACAGAGCCACCGTGACAGAGCTGTGGCTGCAGTGGGGTAGCTGTGCAGTGGTGGAGCATGGTATGGCCTACCTGCCCAAGTGCTTGTGTCTTGGGAGGGTTTTGCAGTCCGTGTGCTGCCAGGTTGCTGCTGGAGGTGCTCAAGGATGCGGCTTCGTGTTGCAGCTTGAGCTGAACTAACAGCTGCCAACATCAAAAAGAAGTCCTGCTGCAAGCAACATGCTTCTGCCCCTCACTTGGTGCTCTCTGAGGTGTCCTCTGATCCCCAGGCAAGGTGGTTTGGTTCACAGGATGCATAAAAGCCCATGGGAAATAAAACCATTTTTTGGGGTCTGGTTAAGATGCTGTCAGCACCCCGTACAATCCCATGAACATTGGTAGAAGTTGGTGAGGGAAAAGGAAGACCTTCCATTTTGATGGTGGCAAGCTGCTAGTTAAGCATCAGTCGGACAAGGAAGCGCACCCATGGCTGGCTTGTTTAAAAGTATCTGTTTCATCTGTGGCTATAGGAACCTCAGTTACGCCTTGACTTACCCTGTCAGTGCCCCTGGAGACTTGCTCTGCTCCTACGTACCTGTCGGTACGGTGATGGGACACCCGGACAAGGCAGAAGATAAAAATCCTCGTCTCACTCCTTGTGCAAATACTCTTACGTATCCCCTGGCTGATTTTACAGGACAACTCCTTAACCATGATGTTCTCACGCTGGACTACTCTAGTAACTGCTGCACTACTTTGACTCTGGTATGACGAAGACACCAAACACTACCAAAATCAGATCATGACCACTTACCTCAGAACTCTCTACAGAAGTGGTGTAAAACTCTTCCAGAAACCAGGTAACTGGCACTGCTCTGCTGCTGGTCGTGGCACAGTGACCAACAGAGCAACAAGGACCCAACCCACTAAACACTGTTCCTGTCTTGGTTAAACCATGAATAGCACTGAAAGCTAAGGACATTCATAGCATCAGTTGAATTAGTCTATGTTGTGAGAGTCAGTAGCCGAGTCCTCATGCCTCTCCCTGCTAGGTGTACATGAACCAAGCCTCTGCAACAATGCCACTGCCTTATTTTCCTTCCTAGATCCAAGGGGTTTTTTGAGACACTGATCACCATTGTTTCTGGCTTCATCCCCTTGCCCACACACAAGAGAGACTTGCTCACTTACCTTCCTGGCTGCTGGAAAAGGGGTTCCCAGTCAGGGGCGTGGCATGGCCGTCCGCTCCAGGCTTATGCTTGGCATTCTCTGCCTGTCTATGGCTGGTGGGTCTTTGAAAACAAAACAGAAGTGATAGGAAAGGAGGAAGCATGGACTTGAGCAAAGCAAAGCTGTTTTGTTTGGTTTCTATTTCAACTGCCCAGCAGCCCATGTAATTTGCTGGCTAGTAGGTTTGTTGACTGAGAGTCACTAAGATATGGCCAGGCAGCCGCTCCAGCATCATCCTGTCATGCACATGTATCCTGTACCGCTAGTGAGTTTTGGAACAGTCACATTTTTTTTAAGCAGGATAGGTTGGGGATTCGCGACACACACAGCAGGTGCCCGGCGGGTGCTAGGAGCAGTCATGGAGATGTCAGGTTGAAGGCTGGACTTGATGATCTTAGGGGTCCTCCAACCTCAATGATTCTGTGAAGCTGTTTACTCCAAAAGGCAGCACTGATTTCCTGTGATTTTCACAGTCAAACCCTGTCCCCACACCACTTTCATCACTGATGAAAATCCAAGCTGCAAGGGAGCTGTGTGGAGGAAAACACCAGCTATGTGTTATGGAAAACAGAGATGTATTTTTGTTGTTTTTTTTTAATTTGTTTGTTTTGCCAGTCTCGGTTTCTTCACTCATCATTAATCTCTGCTAACGTAGGCGTGTGGAAAGGCAATCCAATCCCAAGGCAGTGGAACTGGAAGCGTGGAGGTCATCTTGTACTATTTTGGCTTGCCCACTCGCCATTCATTCTGCTGTCAGCAAACCACCAAGCGAAGTCTCAGGGAACGTTGCTTTTGGCAAGAGTCAAACAGCAACTGACCAGAACTCGCCCATGCCAACTGGGAAACCTTCTTGAGGTGATTGTCCTCATTTGGGTAGCTTTTCTTTCTGCATGGACGTAGACATGTTTGACTTAATGTAGTGTCTTACTCAAGGATTGCTTTAACGTAAGTCAGTAGCGCAGCTGTGAGAAAGAAAGAGTCTATACTTTTGTGCAGCACCCGATTTGTCAACCACCACAGTGCAAGATCTCGCTCGGCTTCACTAATACAAATAATACATTCCAGACATAAGAAGCTCTTTATTACTAATGAGAACATCAATAATTAAAGAAAAAGCTCAGATTTTTCCCATGTCTCTGTCTTCATGCTACCGCTCAGGCGAGAGCTGTGCAAGCAGCTGGGCATCTGCACAGCAACTAAAAGTGACAGTTCTCATCACCTTCCCTGAGACAGCTTTAAGCTGCAATAATGCAACTCTCTCATCACACTAAGCTTTATTGGTTCAGCAAAAGAAACTAAGAAACTTCATTGGAGACCAGATTACGCTGGTTGCAAAAACGGAGGGATTCTTCTGCTCTTCGACCCCATTATCTCCTCCGTATTGTCTTGATCGGCTTTCTTACGCACAGCCTCAGATTCTGCCGAGACCTGCAAATTGCTTTTTTTGGCTGCCAAATTGCCATAAACCTTCTATTTTTATGTTTTAAAAGAGCTTAAACCTCTCCATCCTCTTTGGATGTGTCTTTCAAATTGACCAGTACTGGGAGGATTTCATGTATATCCAAAGGCTTAGAAGAAGACGTTACCTCTATCGAGCTTCTAGTTTTACAGTCAACAGACATGAAAAGCCCAGCGGGGATAAAAGGAACTTAACCAGTTCTGTCTAATGCAGATAAATCTACCTAAGAGCTCAAGGCACTGGAAGTACTCAATGCACTACATTTATCTGAGTCTAAGATACAGAAATGGGTCTTCAGCCCACATGCCACATGTCCCATTTTGATGCCAAGTTAATAAGAATTAAGAGACTGAGATGAATAAACACGGTCAGTCTGGGCTGGGCCAAGCTGAATCAATGTAAAATAATTGTCAGTATTTTCTGTCAGCAGTGCTGGTTTATCTTGGCCAGGGATTCTCCGCACTATAGATTATAAAATGTTTTCAGTGGAACAGTTGGCAGGCATTTTATTGATTCTGCTTTGTTTTGTGAATGCTGAAAAAATTTCCATTAAGTATCCACGAGGCCCAAGTGACGAAGCCAAATTGCTTTTTCACTTTTCTTTCTTCAAGTGTGCTAACGTGTTAATATGTTGGCAAGATAATTTAATCAAGAGGACCTTCGTCTGGAATCAAGAGGACACAGAGCACACCTCAATGCATTCTCAAGTACTTGACAAGCTACGAAGGGTTAATTTTGCACTTCCAATGTGCTGTACACACAGGGACTAAAACGTCCCACTGAAGATTGTGATGTAGTGTCTCAGTTTTACAGACGTAGAAACTGAAAGCGTGCAGCTTCGCTCAGACCCACGCGCATCTGCCCGCTGCCCCATTCTTGATGCACACGAAGCTCCTGTTGCCTCTACTGAGGCTGTGCAATGTGCAAGAATGAGAAGGGAGGCTGCAGCAGTTGGGCAGGATTAGCGCTGCTGAGCTGCTGGATTCTACCTCCATGATGAATTTCCTACACAACATCGCCATATCCCCGCCACGCACCTCTTAATAGAGTTCTTTTGGAACTGAAAACTGCTAGGACAGATAGTGCAGCTTGCAGGATTATGCCTGGACCCATGGCAGACCACATTTCTCAGTCTACATTTCTGCTGAATATAGGTTTTGCTTCCTGGTTAAAGAGGACTTTTGAAAAGAAATAACTAGTGGTGGGAGCAAAACAGAAGTGCCATCACACAGTGATGAATGTTTATCTAGCTTGATTGTACGAAATAATGGCCTCAAAGTAAGAAATAGATTTAATTTTATTGTTTTTATGTGATACATAAAGGGATGAAGCAGGATAACTCTTAATTCATAAACATACAGTATGAAGGATGGTTATGCTGTTTATGAGTTTTCTCTTAATGCCTCCTAAGGTTTGACTTGTGATGCTACAGATTCAAAATATACAAACATGTGTTTGACCTTAAATAAGAATCCTATAGGAAAGAACAAATACATCTATTTTAAGTACATAAGCATCACAAAAGTCTGATGATAAAAATCACTGTGATGATAGATGCTTTTGCCTTCTATCCTAATCACTTGTATTAAAATAAGATACCCTAATGAAAACAGGAGTAGTTCTAGTTTCAATCAATAGGTAAGAAGTATAACGAGATGACAAGAGCTGTGAGGCTACTGTGTTCAGTTTTAGGCACCTCAATACAAAGAAAGACACTGAGCTGCTGAAGTGGGTCCAAGAGAAGGTCAACAAGGTTGGGGAAGGGTCTGGAGAACAAACCTTGTGAGGAGCAGCTGAGGGAGCTGGGGCTGCTTGGTCTGAAGAAAAGAAGGCTGAGGGGAGACCTTCTTGCTGTCTACGACTGCATGAAAAGAGGGTGTAGAGAGGCAGGGATTGGTCTCTTCTCACCAGGAACAAGTGATAGGACAAGAGGAAATGGCCTCAAGTTGTCCCAGGGGAAGTTTAGGTTGGACATGAGCAAAACTTCTTCCTGGAAAGGGTCATCAGGTCTTGATACAGGCTGCCCATGGAGAAGGTTGAATCCCTCAACATGTTTCGAAGTTGTTTAGATCTGGAGCTTAGGGATACAGTTTAGCAGGCACAGCTGGAATAATGGACTTGATGAGCTTAAAGATCTTCTCCAGCCTAAACAATTACATTATTCTATAATAGCTGACACTCAATTTTTTCTCTTTTTTCTCTTTTTAGAGAATGGCAATGGTTGATGGCAAACCTAAGCCAGAGACGAGAGCTTGGTCTTACAAGATTACTCATTGGACTGTGTATTGTTGGTGGTTCTTAACTGTTCTGTTGATGTTTGAGTGAATGAAATCACACAGCAAATAAACTACTTCTATCTGTAGTGTTTTCTGGAAATCTTTATTGCCCATAACTCACTCTGTGTGTGTGTACATGGTTTGTAAAGTCACCTGTGCTCCTCTGCTGACAGCCACAGTACTGCTGCTTTCATAAAACATCATGGAATTAAAGAAGTTTTCTTTACATGTCTGTAAAACATGTTTCATTCTTAAACTAAGTTCTCTGCTTTCCAGCTGTCAAGGCTATAAAGAGAAGCCTGGCTTTGCCTAAAATATGTTCTCAAAGAAACAAACACTTGAGATTATTTTATGAATTATTATTTGGTTCCAGACTTCTCTGTCTCTTTTCTTTCTCTTAGGCAAAGGAGATGATGATGTGAGGAGTTAATTTAAGTGATTTGTTAATCATGCAACCTGAAATCTGGGCTTGTGTTGCAGATATGCAGAAGTCAGGCTCTTTGAAGGGTCTGTACCAAGGTTTATTAAGTGAATTAAACATAAACGTCTTCTGTTAGTCTTCAAAGGACCTCTGCTCAGGGCTTCTGTCAAGGAGTAACTCATCACAGAATCACTGAACATCAGGGATTGGAAGGGACCTCGAAAGACCATCTAGTCAAATCCCCCGTCCAGAGCAGGATCACCTGGACCAAGTCACACAGGAACATCAGCTATGCCAAAGCAAAGGTTCCTTCCCAGTTGAAATAAAATGACAAAATAAGTTTGGGTATGTGCTGGAGATGAGCTTCCAGAAACTTGTGTGAGATACAGATTTGGGACAGTGTATCGATCTGAAAGAGGTGGGTGGCAGTGCTAGAAATGCAGTCATTTAGGTTGATTGATTTCATTGGTTTGGCATGACTAGCTGATATGAAGTGAAGCCAAGGCAGATGAGAAAGGCTATGGGAAAGAAGGTCTAGTAGCCATCAAGCACTGAACATTTCCGAAGTCCCACAGTGGTTCCTTACAGAGATCGAGGGGACCACTGCTACCCAGAAGACAAAAGAACCTGAGAGTATTTGCATTCATGTAGGCCAAGTGCATGACTGGTGCTGCTGGCTTTGTTTGACTTAGAATTGACTTCTACATATTAAGTTGTGAGGGTCTTGTTGCAAGATTAACAACACTGAACACTGATGCTCAACTTTCAAAGAACAGATTGGTTTTAGGTTGGGTGCTGACTCCTGTTAGATAACCAGCAAGGACATTTGCTGTAGGAGGTCATGGAATGCCAACATGTAGGGGTGAAGCAAACAAAAACTAAAGAATTCCTTGCTCCCCAGACTACAAATGAAGTCCTCAGAGAAAAAAGTTTTAGGATTTAAATGATGCCATGAAGAAAAATCAACAAGTTGCCTATAGTAATATACACTACATGTGTCTGAAGTGACTTGGCCAAGACAGGAGGTTGTGTTGTGCACAGAGTTGGGGAACACAGAAAAATAATAGTAAATCTACTCTAAAAATAGATCACTTTTTTCTTGAGGAACAAGACTTCAGAAGGAAACAGGAACTGATTCAGGATATGCATTTATCTCACCAATGAGCAGAACACATTAACACTGAGGACTAGCATTAAACAGCATGAGAACTGCTGAAGGTCAATAGCAAAACAAAAAACTGACCAAGCTAACAAACAATGAGGGGCCTTCACAAGACAGACAGTGAGTCCTGGTTATTGATTTTGGAACTGCAGGTGGTGGTTGGAGGCCCAGAAGAAGTGGATAGTGGAAATGTCAGATATGAATTCGTGATGTGGGAAATGGGTTTGTGTCATGTTGTTGCTGTACACTGCTAAAGGTGCTCGGCTGCAATTTCATAAACGTCACAGTGTTTAAATAAGGTGCTTGTTGGTGCCATGTTTTGAGTGAATTCACTGAGGCAGTAGAAAGCAAATATGACTTAATTTTGGATTCATGTGTTGGATCAACTTACAGAAGTTTCCTCAAGTGCTGCATAACCATTTGCTCATTTCAAGTGACACTCTCTGCCACAAGTATCTGAGGTTAGGCAGCCAGATCTCTAGTAATGCTGAAGTTTCTTGGTCAGAGAGGTGAAATACCACAATGACTCCAGAATTTAGAATATCCCTTTTTTGTAGGCTCTCAACACTCACAACCTTCCTTCCTTTAGACCGATTTCTTCACATGAAGAAGTCTGATGCAGACTTGGCAGCAGCTGTATGACAGAAAACAAACCCTGTGAAACTGGAGGCAAAACACAAGCCACAGTTACGTGCCTGTTCCATCTCTGTTTTCTTTTGGGCAGGGAGGAGAGGCTGTTGCAGTCACCTGTGCTTCAGCAGGTGACCTTCCCAGCCAGTTGGCATTGTCACAGGGAGTTGCCTTTACAGCTCAAATTCATGTCGGCAGGCATCAAGAGGCTGTGGCCAGCCAGGGGAGCTGTGACAAGTTTTCTTTCACAGCTCTGCAAGAGGCCACCTAAACCTCCAGCCTCTCCTAGGAGAGGTCAGCGGCAAGCAACAGGTGTCAGCAGGCAGAGGAACTACCAACGTGGGCGTGGAACTTGCTTGATACCAACATGGTAAGAGGCAAACAAAAGCCTTGGGAAATCCCAGCAGTTTATGCAGCGCCAGCGATTGCGAGGAGCCACGCGTGAGGCTCAGCGACTTTTGGTGACCTACCTGGGCAGGCACAGGCAAACATGGTCAACCAGGGAGTCTGGGAGGAGGAGTAAAGTTGAACTCTGCAATCTCTCTCCCAAGATGCCTGATGAAGGCAAGACATGAGCTGCCAGAGACGTGTGAGTCATAGCAACCTCCAAAAAGGAAAAGGTGAGCTGAAAGGAGGATAACGTGTTTATACCTTGGAATCAGAGGCATGTTGGGATCAGTCTCAGCTCCAGGGCTCTGTTAAAGGAGCTTCTTTTATTGGAGTGCTTGGAAAGTTCTCTGTAGTCAATGCAGTCTCCAGCATGATCTTTCTGTCTTTCTTACTTGTCCATATCAATACAGTGCCATCTCCATTCAAAAAGTTAAGACACAGTATGTTCAAGGCTAGGATAGAGAGGCTTTGAGCAACCTGGTCTAGTGGGACGTGTCTTCGCCCATAGCAGGGGGTTGGAACTAGATGGTCTTCTAATCCAAACCATTCTCTGATTCTATTTTAAAAACAGGCTTGATCTGCAAATCCATTAGACATATAGGAAAGCTTTTAGACAGAGCTACATATCCTAAAAGTTGTAGGCTATGTATAGAAAAGATACTTCACTGGTGGTGCGCAGCTGTTATAACAGATATTACATCTAACACTGTAAGAGTTCAGTCTCCTCATGTGAGAAAAGACAGAAAACAAGGTAATGTACAGATTTTCAGGAGAAAGAACAGTGTTCTTCTTGCCTACACGAAGAGTGCCCAGCCCAGCTGAATACAAATGGTTAGGATGTTGTACTCACACTAGACCTGCTAGAAATGTCTGTTTCTGCAGAATGCTTTATGTCCAGGTCACATCCTTCTGGTCCCCAAGTTTTTGTGCATCCAGATTTTACTGTGTTTACTGTTATGATGCAGATGACAACCGAGATTGTCAGGAAAGAGTATCAAACATACATTTCAAAAGAATATTATTTAGTTGCTTCCCCCTCCCTTCCATTTTCTGTTACAGAAACACAGGGTTTTCCATGGTCTTGCAGAGCATCTTTGATAGAAAATTGTGCCCTTTCCTGTGCTGCTCACCTGTGGGAGCAGCTCTGCACTGATGTTCTGATGGCTGGACCAGGAGCAGGCAGGTCATGCTCTCCTCCATGCTCTGAAGACTGGTCAACAAAAGCGTCATGAGATGGGTCTTCTTCATCCAACTGCCCCAGAAGTCCTGTTAAGATGAATCAAGATACGATACCACACTCATTTAATTTAAAAGTACCAATGAGTTGCCATCCTTTTGCCTTAGATGTCGTAAGGACAAGGGTGTCCCATCTTGTTAAATCAATGGAAAACCAGATACTTATACTGCTTTCATCCTTGAATTTTCACCTTCAAAGGACACGAAGTAGCTAACAACCAGGAACAATAACACACCTAGTAGCTTATGGAAGGGATGGGGTAAGTCTGTACTATCTCTAAATGGTCAACTACAGAAGGTCTAGTTGGTTGCCAAAGCCATGAGCATCAAAGTATTCCCCTGCTGTCAGTGGGATCAAAGTGTTACCAACTGGACTGCTCCCCCACGAGGACATGTGTAAATCCTTCTTTTAAAAAGAAAGATTTCCCTTAGATTTGTTTCAAAGTACTATGGTTCACAATCAAGACCTGAAGCCTTCAAATAGGCAAAGGAGAGCCTCCAATTCTCAAGTTCCAGTCTGAGTCCTTTGGGGAAGGAAACTATTTGAAAATAGCTGGATGACTAAAACATACCAAGGAGGATTGCATATTCTAGGTGTAAGACTTAAAATAAAAAAAAAATTTAATCGAACCTCAGGCTAGCAGAGTTTGAATTAAGGAAAAAAATCCTGTTACAGATAAAGACTGTAAAAGATTCTTCTCAAATTTGTAAGACCCTTTTGCATTTTTTTTCTTCTTTAATCCTGTTTTTCTTTCCTTGTTCTCTGCCTTCCTGGATCCTGTAGAAACTAATCTGCATGATACCCATGGCAACACCATGGGCAGTGTGAAGAATATAATGCTCTTGTGAACATTGCCATACTGCTAGTTTACATTTTGGCCAGAGACCCAGACTGCTCACCAGCTTAGGAGGCCAAATCTACTTGTAAGCGTTTCAGAATCTCTTGAGTCCTAAAAAGCTAATGCCGAAAGATTGCTGAGGACTACTTCTACTCTTCATGCTGCTTAAATATTATTAGCATCTGGGGTTGAGGGAGGGTGAAGTGTGGCAACCAATTTGGCTTTCTCAGGCAATTGATATTCTCCGTCTGTGCTCTGAGCTGCTGTTTCCCATGTGTGGAGCAGTGTAGGGAATCACAGAATACTACCAGCTAGGTTAGGAGCAACACACTTCCAAGCATGCTCACCACACTACAGTCAATACAGAAGATAAAATGGCTCTGGTGCAATTTCTCCTCTATCTTAAAGAAAAAAGTCCAAAGAGGAAAAAGAAAGGGAGAAAAAAAGGTGTAAGAGCAATGTTATACATCTAGGAAACTCAATTCAAGGGCAAGAAAAGTAGGTTTCTCTGGAGATTGCTTTTTATCCTGCCTTGGAAGTGTTCATGGCCAGACTGGATGGGGCTCTAATCAACCAGGTCTGGTGAGAGCTGTCTCTGCCCATGGAATGGGTTCAGAACTAGACGAGCTTTAAGGTCTCTTCTGACACAAACCATTCTATGGTTCTATGATTCTTGAGGCTTGTTATGGAATGAGCAGCCAAGAGGAGAGAAGTGGCCTTGGAGGTATGTCTTTTCCAGCCTTAATGATTCTACTTTTGACGAGCATGAAGAATTTTGGGCAAGGGCTTGAACAAAATCCTTCTTGATAAGCATGTTGGCAAGATTGACCACAGCTCTCTGGGACAGACTTTGACAGCCTCTGCTTGAAAACTCAGCTCTACTGCCATGCTTCAACCTATGAGCTCAATCCTGAAGAGCCTCTGTTTTTATTTGGCCTTAGTTTTTATGGAGAGAAAGGTTAAACCTAGTAGTTTTCAAAATGTCAAAGCTAAGATGCATGGTGTGATTGAAACTTGTGTCATTTACTTTTTTTCCACCCTTTTTTGCTTTTTCCACCTACTCAGTAAGGCCTAAGGTTTACAGAACTTACCCCTTAAAGACCTTAGCCTAAGGTCTAAGTAACTTACCCCAAACTTTTATCAACATAAAATGTCTGTGGCCTCTCCTCAGACATGAGTCCTGAGGGTGACCTGTCTCCTGGGAATTTTAGAACATGAAACCGTAACATGCTGAGAGAGGAGTGCGTATTGAGAAAGGCAACAAAATAAGAGCAGGTTAGTTTCACCTTGATCTCTTTCCATCATACTGTTGTATTTTCTTGTACCTTCTGAGAGCCAGACCTGAATAAATCACAGCCCTCTCACACTGACCATTTTGCACACGAACTCTGTATGGGATCTAGCAGTTTTGTAACGTGGAGTGAGCTGCAATTTGCATTAATCCAGTCCTTGGGTGGCACATTTCTAATCCGTGACAGCTATGAGCAATTATAATCACGGCCCCTGCACTGTGGATGCAGCACAAGCTATATCTTGTTAAATAGTGCTGCTGGACCTATGGGAACCTCATTGAAAGCAACACAGTTTGTCATATTCAACCACACTTGCAGCCAAAATTGGGGGATTAAAAGGGGGTTTCTCATCCACAGAAGTGCAGAGAGATTTCTTCGCACTTTCATATCTAGATTAAATATCTGAGACTGACCTCCAGTTACAAGGACTGAACCTATTCT
The DNA here is from genome assembly GCA_013400115.1 of Rhinopomastus cyanomelas. Taxonomy (NCBI): domain Eukaryota; kingdom Metazoa; phylum Chordata; class Aves; order Bucerotiformes; family Rhinopomastidae; genus Rhinopomastus; species Rhinopomastus cyanomelas. The sequence continues at coordinate 179,187 of VXBP01009713.1, forward strand.
TGTCTGACTACATGGCTGAAGTGTTACAGTAGAACATCAGATAGCATCAGGTGCCAGGAGTGGTTCAGAGCCACAAACCATCAGAAAGGAGCTCTGGAGTGAAGAAGTAAACATTTTTGTTGTGGGACACATTCCCTGTCAGAAGTACTACAACAGCAAAACAAACATGTGAGGAAAAGTGTTTAAACAACAGAGCCCTTCCCAAACCAGAGGCAACATATCCCACATTTAATTAAAGAGAGAAGGATGTTGGCAGCCATGCTGTAAGAGCTGGGAGAGGGTGGTGGTCCTCACATCTAGATGAAGGCTGTGCCTAGGCTTTGGTGCCTCCTAAAGACTTTTTGATAGCATTGGAGGTATCAAAAATTGCACCTAAGGTTTTGTATCCAGGTAATCTGGGATCCTCCTTTGGCTTATTCCACAACAAACTCTTGCTGATTTGAATTCTAACCTACTACTTGCTTATCATCTTAGGATCTGGGGATATGAATTTTAAAAACACAAGAGTTGGTATCGTGGCTAACATTGTTGTCTCATCATTAATATCATTTATTTGTTGCAATGCTGTGAATTATATTGTGCTAAAAATCTTTATCTACAAAATCCTATTGTCATGATCAATATTATGATGATGCACACAATACGCACGCTGGGTTTCCAGAAATTTCCCATAGCTGCTCTTGCTACACATGGTGCCTGTCTGAAGTAGCTGAATATATTTCTTTACAAGGACACTAGAAGTCTTCCTACACTTTAATGAGCAGGATGCTCTATGAACACTCTATGCAGGGGATGAAATATATCCTCCGCTCACGTGAATGTCATTATTTAACCATAACTGTTCTCTTTTTGGATATGTGTCTGCCATATCCATTCTTCAGTGTTCTCCACTGGACTTTACAGGATAAAAAATGCACTTTAGAACATGCAATCCCATGGTAAAATGAAAATCTTTTAATATCATTTGCAAAACCGGCAGCTGTACTTAGCAGAAGCCATTAGATTATTCACAGAGTAGCAGCTGCTCTTGTAAAAATATGGTCTTTTTTGAGGCATGAAAAATAAACTGGCTGATAAGTAAGAGATAAGCCATTTGACTTCTTCTTTGTGTGCTCGACATGGCATGCAGAGCCAATTCTCTACAATCTGATGTTTACAGAGCAAACGGAACGTATGACCTCCTTAGGCAACAGGGACACAAGAAGCCTTCAAAATGCTGAAGCCAGCAGTTAATCACAACTCTTCATGCTGATCTGTGAAAAATTCAGTAAGTTAAAAAAATGTACCTCCTTCTAAAGAAAAAACACTATTTTTTTTTTTGCTTCAGGAGTTGCAAATGTACCCCAGTGAAAACCCAGTGAACCACACAGACCTCAGACACACTGGCCTTATGGTTTGTTTTTTTTAAAGAAATAAATAGCAGACTTTTTCTGAAGAAACCAATCCAGGTTCTGAAGAAATGCAGTTAAGCCAAGTGAATGCTGGGACACACTTTAGCTTAGAAATAAGCCCGACAATCTCACGTTTTTTTAACAGGCTTTAAAACAAATTGGTGGTTTTTTAACCTGAATAGCTTTTTCCATGTGAACAAGTTCATATCTCCTTTTATTATGCATTGACTTCTTGTATTATTTATTTTTTATGTTGTCCTGTTGAAATCAAGCTCTCAAGCTTCTGTGAGCTGGGATCTGGATCTATTTGTTTGGGTTTTGTGGGGTTTTTTTAAGCAAATAACTGCTGGAGGAGTGAGACTGCCCACCATCAAGTTGCTCCACCTTAACTCCACCCCAGGCTTTCTCAAACTACATGAAGCTATTTCTAAAGCCACTGGGTAAAATTATTTTGGTATCATCATTAGTGGGAACCACCACTGCTGACTTGAGTGTGGTCAGCTCATAGAATTGTTTTCTTAGAAACAATCTTTCTAAAGAAACAGATTCTAATGAGATTGTTTGGTTTCAACAAATTCCTGCAGGGAAACCACACTGTGTGTGTGAAAAAAACCAGTTCTCAGCTTCTCTGCTTCCTTTGGTCTAGTATTGCATATCTTCTTATTTTTTCTTTATTTTGGTAGTGTTTTTTTAATTCCTAGTTCTGATGGGTATTTCATGATGAATATAAATTGTAAAAATATTGCTTTTCTAGCACTTGTAAAACTCACCAAGAAACAGCTGTTACTGATGGGAGAGCTGGAAAAACAAAGGCACATTAAATCAGAATATCTCTCACTTGTGTTGTAATTTAACAATTTGATACCTGAGAAGATAAGGCACCTCAATCACTCCTAAGTAGAAGGAAAACTTAATGGCAGCGTAAGGTGTTGTTATTTCACTAGTCAGATATTAAGCACATTAGTAGCAGCAGAACTGTTTCAGTGGGTGTGCCAGAAAACTTAAGAATTAAAACAGAAGTTATGTGATAAAACTAAAGAACATTTTAAAAGAGCTCCTCTCTTTTTTAGGTAGCGTAGACAGTTGTGTTTCTCTCAGCAGCTTTCTGCAAGCATGGACAGCAACGTGGCTTTTGAAATTTCTGCATATAAGAATGCCAAGTCTTCACTAGCTCCAGCAGAGATTTCAATCTCTGCTGCTCATTTGCTCTGCTAGAATCATACCCCAAATTAATCTAACCACTATATAGGCTGAAGAGTTCATTTTCCATCTCCCTGGAGCCTAAGGAATCAGGTTCCTTAGGAACTACCTTTGTAGTGCCAATGTTATTTACAAAAAAAAAAAAAAAAAGGTGTGTCTTACAGGGAGATCCAGATGTCATAGTAACTGAGCTATGATGGGTCATCAGCTGAGCCAGACTGGACAACTGAGGATTTGCTTCAGTTCCAGGCCCTTTCACTTCAAAGACTCAACTAGTGGTTGAGCAATAAAGATCTTGCACCTCTAGATTTTATCGGTTTCCCTAACCATGTGAAGTTTGCCTCACAATCCTAGCAATGGGCAAGTGGCTCTGCTGTCCTTTCAGGCTGCTGCTGCATGTTAACAAGCTGGAGTGCCAAGACGTGAAATGAGCATCGTAAGGCTGAGATGAGATGAGCAACCTAAGGGTGCTGTTGCTCAGTAATTACAGCAGGCACAGGAGGGAGGATGTTCATGGTGACTAGGCATTTTCTTTGTTTGTTAAGTGGCACTTTAGAGCAGGTCTTACTTATTTTTTTCATTTTGACTATCTAGAAATACCTGTTCCAAAGAAAAGCTGGCTAGAAGCTGCTGGTGAGCAGAGCCATTCCCTTTGTCTGGGGTGAAGGCTGTAGCAATGGAAATGTGGGTGCGCGCTCCAGAGCATCTTAGCTAAGGCATTCAGGGAAGACCTGATTATTCATAAGTGATGCTCTAGAGACTCCACATAGGCAAAAGTGCCTCCAGCATTGCAAGTCCCAACCCACAAAGGGCAAAGCAGGCGCTGCCAAACTTGCGTGTTCCTTCAGCTGCTCTCCATGACGCCCAGTGTGTGAGGCACACCCTCTGCTTGGCACTTCCAGCCCAAGGACCAAGCGTTGCTGCTTCTGGCTTCTGCCCTCCAGCCATCCAGAGCAAGGAGATGTGATGGGAGGTGGGTAGGCTCAGGGGAGAATAAAACCATTTTGGGGCTTAACTGAAAGAGAAAGCCATCTGCAAATACAAGATGCAGAATGGAAGGCTGCAAATAAATGTTGCTAGGTGGAAGGCAGCCAAACTGATAAAGCAGAAAAGAAATTGAGGGTTAAATGTTTTGGATGCTAAAGGCATCAAAGAGGAACTCAAGGAAATTCCCAGCCACTGAGTCCATACAAAGATGCTCTAGATAAACACAAGCCTTCTGCAGGACAGCTTCATCCCAAGTACAGTTGCCAAAAGGGAGTGATTCAGACAAATAGTTGAAAGATGCCTTCTAGCACCTGGGAGCTCAGGTGCAAGGGAAGACAATGCCCACAGGTGAGCTACAGCTGAGGGCAGGAGTTGCTTTCCACATGGAAATGGATGGAAGTGCATCTGCCCACACTGGGTTGGAAGAAAGGTTTTTTCCAACCTAAATGACTCTATGATTTATTGGTAGAAAGAGACCAAAGGGAGCTGCTTCTCCTGGCCAGGAGGTGAGGGAAACCAGGGCAAGGCTGAAGGTCACTGCCTTCTCCAGAGTCTCAGCTCCTGTCCACATCAGGAAGGGACTACTGTACCTGATGGCAACCCAGTTTTCACCAGGACTGAAGGATTACAATTAGAAACTCCTGCCTAAATCCCAAGAGAAAAACTTAGGACAGTTCCTTTCCCACAGAAAATATGTTCCAGGTTTGTGTGGGCTACTGTTTCCTACACAGAGGATTTAGGGGCAGGAAACTCACCTTTTCCCACTTGACCAGGAAGCTGTAGTTGAAAGAAACAACTGGTGATGTGTCTCTGATATAACAGTGTGCACCAGGGCCCTTCTAGTCCTGCAGTGGAGTAGGACAGCAGCACAAGTGCAGCGATGCACGGCTGGACAACAGTAAGGCTCCTGGTACAGAAATTACATTCACAGGTAGGAAAGTCTCAGTTGTAGCACTTGTTTCAAAGTAGGTGCATAACTGTGCCACAGTGCTGGAGCAAGACTAGAGTTCAAGAGTTAGCTAATTGTTATCTCTCTCAGAAAGGAATTCCCTCAGACCAGTTAATTTGTCAAGATAACGAATTGCAGCAATTCTCTTCATTTGGAGCTGGGCCACTAACACTGATCTGAACTGTATTTAAACTCTCAGTGACAGAGACTAAGCAAGATATTGCAATACTGGAGGTACAGGTTCCTATAGCAAAACTCCATGCAGAGTTGGAGTTGAGAGGCAGCAAGGGCGTGCAAGTACACATCCTGCATATCCCTTAGATAGGAAGAAATTCCTCGGGGCACTGACTCTGGTGCCTGGGCAGGCAGAGTTCATCTAGAATCATTGGTAGTGATTGAGGTCCAAAGATAAAATACTAACTATCACATCGTGACTTCTGCAGTATGAGATAACATGAGCAGAATTTTTACCTCCCCCTTTCCAAAAAAAGAAACGGGCCCTAAAACTACTGATTTCAAGTTATTGAGGGCTTCCTTATAACAACAAGCATAAAACTTCTCTGTGGGCCTGATGCTGTGATTCCATGGCAGTGTTCACCCAAGCCACAGGTCTCTACCACTTTCTCAAGACATGAACACGTTTGGAGGAGAGGAAAAGGAGAAGAAAGTTTCAGCAAAAATGTAGTCTCGGCCCAATGAGTCTCCTAGATCTATTTCTGCTCCGAAGTAGACCACACCATGTAAAATTAAATTATGTTTTTGTGGCAGAACTTCTCCCTAAAGGATGATCCAGACATGCTTAAGCTGGAGAGTGAGACCAGTTTCCCAGGGCTTCACTGCAGTGTTTCCTCCAAAGAAGCCAGAAGAAGCACATCCAAAGATGGCGATTCAAATCCCTCTCTGGGCAGCCTGTTACAAGGCCTGATGACCCTTTCCAGGAAGGTTTTCCTCACGTCCAACCTAAACTTCCGTGCTGTAATTTGAGGCCATTTCCTCTTGTCTTACTGCTTGTTACTTGTGAGAAGAGATCAAACCTCACCCCTGTACAACCTTCTTTCAGGTAGTTGTAGACAGTGAGAGGGTCTTCCCTCAGAATCTTTTTCTTCACATCAACCAGCTCCAACTCCCTTAGCTGCTCCTCATAAAGTCTGTTCTCCAGACCTTTCCCCAACCTTCTTGACCTCTGGACCCGCTCCAGCACCTCAATGTCTTTGTTAGAAGGAACACAAATGTTTTCAGACATTACTTCATGCTGTTAGGTTCAGCACAAAGTAAAGTCAGGAAAGTGTGCAAGATCTTTGACAATGAGAACCTAGTTGTCACCTTGTGCCGGCACACCCTCTCTGGGAAAAGGATGCACTGCAAACAAAATGGGTTGTTGATGACTGTGCTACTATCTCAGTGCCTTAAAAAGCATCAGCAGGAGAAATAAGCCAGACAGTTCATTTCAGAATATTCTTGCTGAATAGTCTGCTCAGGAATGAAAGGACTTCCTTTCTCATGTTACTCATAATAACAACAATTTTCTACCTGTACATCCACTTAATTGAGAAAAATGGCTTTTGTAGTAAGCGCATCTACAGGCAGAGTTCTTTCAAAACAGCTTATCTGGTCATTGCCACATGTAAACAAGCCCTTATAAATTGATGAGGAGAAAGAACTTGTGAAAGTATGGTCCTGGCCTTCTTGCTCAATTTGCAAGCATTTACTTAGACCTCTCATCCTCAGGGCAAATATGGTGATCAACAGAGCTCACAGGATGCCGGTTTCAATTTAAACAACATAGTCATATATTTGAAAAAGAAATGAGCTTTTGAAAACTGTCTCCTCCAGATGTCCCTCAAGTTGCAAGTCTATCTTGCTTGAGTCTATCCTCACCTTTAAACACCACAGTCAAGCGGCAATCGAGGATTTAGCAGATCTCAGATGTGCTTGTTGCCCCATAAGGTTGGGTCAAAGGCTGGTAGGGCCTGAAGCTGAAGTGGGAGCAGCCTCTTCCAGAACAAGCAATGACTGATAAAGAGCAGCTTTATGTTGCTCATGGATGATTTGCTGGACGTGGCTTGCTGGGCACAGATTGCAAAGAGAGGTTTACAAGTTAAAGCAGAAAATCACAGAAAGATGAGATCTTTGCAGGATGGGTTGTGTCACCTTGTGCAGCAGGTAAGCTGCTGATCTGCTTTTCTTCCCAAGACTTTTCTGCTGCTGGAGTGCTCCTGGGAACCTCAGCCTGGAAATCAGAGGTGAGGTTGCTTTGACTGTGTTTGTGGCAGCTTAGTGCATGTGTCCACACAGCATGGCAACAGCTATGTGGAAGATGTAACCTAGATTGGCACCCCTCAGTCCTGCAGCTGTGCCAGTTGCTGTGTTGTGTGCAAGTATGATGTGAACCAAATACCAGTCGCATTAGAGACTGACCTTGTTTTCTTGGAGAAACCCATGTAAAAATGGGTATAACAACACTCTTGACACTTACCTCACAGGATGTTGTGAAGCTTAATTAAATGTGTGCAAAAGCATTTTGAGATCCTTAGATGAAAGAATGTTTTTATAAATGCAAATTATAATAATTATGGCGAGTAACCACCACCAACTACTGAAACAATTAATTCAGATTGCCACAGGCCATCACAGCAGCCATTTAATGACAGATATGCCTTGTGAGAACTCAAAGCTCTAAAAATGCTGTAAACAAAGAGAAAGCTGTAAACTAGAAACTCAGGGCTTGCCTCTGCCGGGTGTGGCTGGTGGAAATTTCCTCTTTTACTTCCATGAGCCCATATCTGCACTGCACCGTGTCCCCAAGTCCATCTCAAAAGTGGTGTTGGAGGGGTTATTTTAAGTCCCTGTGATTTTTACATTTAACATTGCAAGGATAAAGAACATGACAGCAAGTCTGGCTCCCTATAATGAGGAAGTACATAAATATACATTATTTGCTGTTGTTAATTCTCCCTCTCACCCCCCAGCCCACCTTGTCTGCAGCATCATAGAACAGACTGGCTACAGGGTATTTCCCGGCTCACTTTCTAAGGGCCAAAACAAAAGCAAAGTAATCAACCTGTGTCTGGCCAAATACTTGAAGGCCCAGTGCACACATTTAGTTGACAACTGCCTGAAATCTGAACCAGTTTTGCTCAGTCCTTCTTGTTGCTGCACAACTGATTTGGGCTTAAATAGCTAAAGCCTACAGGTGTTCAAATGCTCTCCCTTGTCAGCAGAACAGCCTCATCACACATGATCAGGGGATACAGTCAAACTGGAAGAGATATCCCAAGACCCCACAGGTGAATCCCAAAAGCAGAGGCTGACCCACCTGTGCCCCTCAGGCTCTATTTCCTTGCTTGCCTTTAAAGAGGAAAATTCAGAAGAGTGGTAGTTACTAAGCACCCAACTTACCAAACCAATTAGGCTAAATGCACTGCAGCTAGAAATTTAAGCAATGTGCTGAATTTAATTTGAGAATTCGTGGTCATAAGACTGAAACCTTTAACATTTAACCTAGCAGCAAATTAAATCAGCTTTCTTATCGAGTGAAAAATCCTAGATGCTATTGAAGTTTGAAATTGTGAAGCACACACTTATTAAAAGGAGGGTGGTTTTTTCCCTTTTTCTTTTAATGATGAAAAATTAGGGATCAGTTAGTCACCTAATCCAAATAATGGGAAAATGGGAATACTATGTGTAAATAAAGCCCAAATCACAATTCAGCGCTGCTTTACAGCCTCTGTCAGACTAACATGCTCAGTGAGTTGGTTTAATGGAAAAAAAATCCATGTTACTCATGCTGGAAGGTTCCATAGACTAAATGCACTCTCATATCAATGAGTTTAATACCTGCAGAGCTTGACAGGAACTAGCTTTCTGCGAACCAAACCTGAAAATGCTTGTATGTGGTTTTCTCCATTCCCTCTAAAATCTGACACACTATAATACCTTTTGTGCTTTAAGAATACTCATTCTGGAATTTTTGGGTAAGTTTTCAGTAATTAAATGTTTTGGCAGGAAAGTTGAACTAGATGATCTCCAGTGGTCCCTTCCATCATTCTATGACTCTATAATTAGCAGCATCATTGCAATATATAGAAAATATGCTCCACAGTAGCTACCAACACACTTTTAAACACACTTTTAAATCATCATAGTGATGTGTGTCTATGCAGTGGTGTGTTTGCACACACAGCACACACACAGTGTTTATGCTGACATCCTGCTCTAAGCATTCTTAATGACACTTAGTGCTCTGTGCAGTGTCTCTTGGCTAAATCCTACAAGAGAGGCTAAAACATTTTCTAAAAGCACCTCAAGGCACTAGGACATAAAAGAAACTGAGGAATTAGAGCACATCTTGCTTTAACCATCTTCAGAGTGCCTTGACTGACACTTCACAACTGACAAAGAAGGTGTGGCTAATGAAGCCACTGAAGCAGATATAAGGGCAGGCAGATCTTCCCCGATAGGCATTTATGAGCCATCACTCATGCACTTTGGTGCTTTGCTGCACAGACTTGCTAAGAACAACCAGCACTTTCTGTGGTTCAGGTGCCCAAAGGCCTTGAAAGCCAATGGGACCATACCAGGCATCTGAAAACCTCAACTGGTGCACTGGCACTCTATTTCCTACCTCTTACCTCTAAAAGATACGAATTTAGAGGGAAAACAAAAAGCGTGTGCTGTCCTTCATAAACTCTTTCAAGGGGGAATTGCAACCTTGGAGACACAGTCGGTTTTTCTTTTCAAGGTGGTTTCCTCCACTCTCTAGGAAGATCTTCATCTGATGTGACCTCATTAATGTCTACAAATATTTGAGGGGTGGGTGTCAGGAGGATGGCACTGGGCTGTTCTCGGTGTCATGTAGTGATAGGACGAGGGGCAATGGTTGTAAGCTGGAACATAGGAGGTTCCACATCAACCTGAGAAGGAACTTCTTCACGGTGAGGGTGACAGAGCACTGGAACAGGCTGCCCAGGGGAGTCTCCCTCACTGGAGATATTCAAGACCCAACTGGACAGGTTCCTGTGTGACTTGGTTTAGGTGATCCTGCTGTTGCAGGCAGATTGGACTAGATGATCTTTTGAGGTCCCTTCCAATCCGTAATGATTCTATGATTCTATGATTCTATGATGGGTATCCCTCAATTACAAAGTGGCACAAATACCACAGTGTTGGGTTTTGTCAAAACCTCACGGATGTAGTTTCCACTTGGAGGTAGTTTCCACTTCTGCAAACAGAAATACTTACTCTCTGCCCATTTAAATAAATTCCATCAGTAGAAGCAGTGGCTGTGGGTTCTGTTTGGGAAGCCCAAAGCCCTGGAGGGAGCTGTGAGCAGCTCCTGGACCTGCTTGTGCTTCTGGAGGTAACCAGGAGGAAAGTCCATGGGCAACGACACAAAGAGCTGATGCCAGGGGAAAAAATATCACTGTGGTTGATGCTGGCATCCACTCACTGATCCATTTCATTCATTTTTCTGTCCTTACAAGTCCCCATCAGTCCTTCTCACAGATATGTGTCATCCAGTGGCCTTTACCATCCACCTTGTTCTTACTGAGCTCTTGTGCTTCCTTACAGCCTGACTCTGCTCCATCTGCCTCTTCCCTGATATTGGGTGGAGACTTTTCTTGTACTTCACACCTTGTGGACATTTTTGGACTAGTTTAGGCTGCAGGTGAGAACTCAGCCCGTTGCAGGGAGAAATGATTAGTCAGAGGGAACCTGTCACCATGATCCTTTCTGATCACCATGTCCCTCTCCCTAGAAGTGTTCAAGGCCAGGTTGGATGGGGCACTGGGCAACCTTGGTGAGAGGTATCCCTGCCCATGGCAAGGGGCTGGAACTAGATGATCTCTGTAGTCTCTTCCAATTTAAACCATTCTGAGATTCTATGATTTCATGATCTGTAAAGAACAGCTTGAAGCAACACTCCCTCTACAAGAACCATGCTAAGTTTAAAGCCGGCTTTCAGCTCTCTGCTGCTTTCAGGTTTGTTTTGCTAATGTTTTTGCATCAAAATCAGAAAAATTACCTTTGGACTCATCTAAACTAACTGTGAGTGACAGCGCACGTGAGCCTGGCCCCGAAGTCTCTCCTTACACCTATGCAGGAGTAGGGGTTACAACCAGCTACAGCAGCCAGTGCTGGAGGTTTCTCAAACTTCTGGCCCAGCTGACACTTTCATCTGCTCCCTTTGTATCACAAACAAGAAACCACATGTAAAAATTAAAGAGCTCTTCCACGTATACTTCTGAAGGCAAAGTAGATGTGTAGGCTAGGAGGAACTTTCAAGCCCATGTCAGTACCAATACACAGAAAGGTTCAGTCACTGCTATTTCCAACAGAACAGAGTGAGAGATCTGGGATGTAGGAAAACTAAGGGATAGGAGACACCTTTCTAGGCAAGCTGACTGGCATAAGGAGTGGAACAATATCCTTGTGGCAATTCTTAATGTGAAAATGGTCAAGGATTATTTCACAATCTAGTATTAGTAGGTGGCTTGAACTTTTTAATCAGGCATGTGTTCTATTCCTAATGCCTGTAATTAGCTATTATCAAGACAAGGTCAAATTGGCACAGGAGATTTTTCTTTCCCTACTCCCCAACTTCAAGGGGGTCAGGACTACTGGATTTTGGAAGTCTTCTTCTAAAGAGAACTGCAGCTACCAAGCCTGAGGGATGATGGCAGAGATGGTACCTGAGGATTTTTGCCGTGGCCAAGATTAGGCTGGCTGATCAGGACTCACCTCTCCTATGCCATGCAATAATAGAAACCTAGCAGTTTCTATTACTAGAAAAAGTAAAGGTAGCTAAAAGAAAAGGTAGCAAGCTCAGGTGCTTACAGCAGCATGGTGCTACTCAACATTACATCCATCAATGTAAGATTTAAGTGATGTTCATGATCTTTTCCATCTCAAGAGAGAAAAGAGAAAGGCAAAGCTGAATCCAAACAATAGTTTTGCACAACAGACTCGCTGATCTTGGCGAAGGCCAAACTGATTTAGCCACTATGCTGATCTGATCTAAATTTAATTAATGTTAATGGTGAAAATATTCTCCATTCCAAACATAAGGCAAAACCCCCTGTATCCTACAGGTACTTAAGGTTTTCCCATACTAGAGGAAACTTAAGAATACTTTAAACATTAATTTGGTTTTAAGTTCTTATATCTTTTTCTTCTGAATGTGTGGAACTGTTAGTTGTTTCTCTTATACAGTATAGCTTGTGCAGGATCCATCTAAGCCTCAACTTCCCTAATTTAACATTTGAACACAGGCAGAGCAGTTTACCTCCTATGGACTGCAAATTACCAGTAGTATTGACCATTTCTTTCACCCCCAAAATAGAGTGTTAGATCAGTGTGTGTCCTGCTTTAGTAAATATTACACTTCTCTGACAACAGCAGCACCCGGAACCTGAGATAACACTGAATGAAATGCAAACAGAAGTAAATCACTTCAATTACGTGATGCAAAATAAACCTGGAATTAAATGTCTTTTGCTTACTTCAACCTTCTCCTTCCTCTCAGCCTCATCTTTTACATTCCCTGAGTGACAGATGAGAAGTTTGGGATGGGGAATAGCCTTTGTGCACCATGGTTGTTGTCACACTGACACCTAATGGCAGATAGGAACTAGATTATTATGGTGGCTGATTGCGCAGAGCCGTGGTTTTACCCTCTGTTGTAAAAATTCCTTTAAAATACAGCAAATGATTGAGCTTAAAGAAATAGACTTCATCTGACTGTGCAGCTAAGCTCTGGGAGGGCATCACTGGAAACATGATGCCAGCTGATAGAAACTGAGAGTAGAGAGCTGAATGATCACAATGCCATGGGAGAGCATCATTAATAATAATGGTTAATTTATGAAAATCAGACATTGACTAAAGCTCATGCTTCCTTCAGGAATTTTTAGGAAACCAGGATTTTTTCCCCAGAATGTTTTAAAGTTCTGTTTACTACAGTGCTCAGACCAGAGTCCTATGATCCTAATTCTTCCCTTACATATCCAAGAGGTGACAGCAGCAGGATGAGTGAGTAGGACAGTGTGAGCTTGGGTCACAGCAGACTGAGTCCATACAGATGGGTGTAGGTTGAACATCTCACCCTTTGGTGGCCAAAAGCAAGGGCCTGAGGTAAGCCCTTGGTAGCTGGGTTTTTTTGGCTACAATGCATCCTAAGCTGTAAAATAAGTAATTCATCCTAGCCATCTTCTTTCATCTGGTTAAGAAAAAAACCCTTGTATCATTTAGGTAGAGGTGAATGATGAACTTCAATGAACTTCAAATGATGATTCAGGAGCAGAAGACTCAGTGCAAATCAACCAACAGGCAGGATATTTACAGAATCACAGAATCATTAGGGATTGGAAGGGACCTCGGAAGATCATGTAGTCCAGTCCCCCTGCCACAGTAGGATCACCTAGACCAAGTCACACAGGAACGCATCCAGGTGGGTCGTAAACGTCTCCAGTGAAGGAGACTCCACAACCACCCTGGGCAGCCTGTTCCAGTGTTCCTTCACCCTCACTGGGAAGAAGTTCCTTTTCAGATTGATGTGGAACCTTCTGTGTTCCAGCTTACAGCCATTGCCCCTCGTCCTATCACTAGATGATACTGAGAAGAGCCTGAATCCATCCTCAAATATTTATAGACATTAATGAGGTCACCCCTTAGTCTCCTCTTTTCCAGTATTTCAAATAGTTGCAATGAAATACAGAGGGTTGTTGAGGGAAGAAAAATGTCATGAATTGTGGATGGATTCACTGCCCTGTGTCAGGCACTGCCTATTAGTGCATTTCTTTTCCTCTTCTGGACAAGTTTGGCACATTACAAAGTGCAAATCCAAGTATTTGTGGGCCCTGCTGAGCTTTTTCCAACAGCTTTCACCAACTATAACTTGACTAGAATGTTACCAGATCTCAGACAGAGTTTTAAGAGGGAACTTGGTTTTGTGAGGCTGAAAGTATTTAACAAGAGTGAACATCAGGCGATCAGACACCTTCATTTTATTGCAGGAGTTTTGCAAGGGTGAACTGTTGAGCAGTCTCTTCTGTGGGAATCTTTGGTGGATAAAAGCCTCAATCTTTGGTTTTGCCAAAGGCAATTTCACAGTCTCTCCACTTAAGGGCCTCTGGTAGTGTGGCTGGGGAGGACACGAGTGAGGAGGCAATAAATAAATAGCCCTTCAATGTTTTTGTTTGTTAGTCTGAACCTGACTAGATGTGCCAAGATTCTCCTATTTGCAAGAGTTGGTAAGCTCAGGAACCCACAACCTCCTGAGCCTCACTACACTGTATCTGATCATTGCAAAAACTCACTCTCATGGGGAATATTTGATGATTTGGCGATTCTAAAAAGATTAATGTTGAGAAACTACAAGCGAACATTGAACTGACACCTCACTTCAGCCCACCTTTACCTCTTTTCTAGTTCCTCCGCTGTCATGGCACCACTGTGATGAATCGCAGCCTGTCACATCGTGTTACACTGCACACAGCAAACAGGACACAACACATACCAACTGTCATGCAAATATGTGTTTGCCAACTCTTCTCTGACGTGCAGAAATGCAACGGCTGAGTTGCCTTTCAGACAGCTAAAGGCTCAAGGATGGCTCTAAGGGTTGTGTGTGTGAGACATGTCTCTGACACAGCGTGAACATACAGACATGCAGCTCTCAGGCAGTTCCAGCAATTCTGAAAGTGCTTCCTGTTGTGATTATTGTTCTTTCAGGGGAAAAAAAGAAGCAATGGATTCTGTGGCTTAAATACATACTAATTAATCTGTGCTTTTGCTCACATTTGGACCTATTTTTATCACTGGCCAGATTTTGGCTGTGTATGTGTAAATAAAACACCCACTCCTGTACACACACACACACACACACACACACACGTGCATACTGTGAGATGTGTGAATATGCATTATGTGGCTTTGAACTGCAGCCTTTTAGCCTATATGTGGGCCTTTTGAAGGTAATGGGAGATTTACCAGGGGCTTTTTCACAGACCTGTAGGCAAGACTGAAATCCAGAACATATGAATATTATACTGTAATGATAGTGTGTAAATCATATAGTCTGACCTCCAGTGAATTGGAAGCCATTAAATTTCATCCAGGTTATCCTACACCAAGCCAGAAAAACTTGTGTTTGACTAACGCATAAATTGTATTTGGCTAAAACTATTTCCCAGAAAAGGATTCATGCAAAGATGCTCTCCTTGAATCAATTTTGTTGACAGTTTGTTTCAACAGTTATTTTAACCATGTGTGCTTTTCATCTGAATTGACTGTAGAGTCATTGCTCAGAAGTCAAATTCCTACCCAAATTCCTAACTATAATATCAAGTGAGTACTGACTTGCTTCTCCACAATGTCATGCCAGGGGCATCCCTTTAAGATCTTTTATGCTGAACCATTCTTTTATCATGCATCATCCTCACACAAGGAATATCTCTGTGAATTGCTGCAAGTTAATTCTGGATAGATGGCCATAAGTTGTTTACTTGGCAATCAGTGTCACCTATTCCCTTGTCTATGTGCATCAGCTTTGCTGGAGGGATGTGATGGAAGTACACTGCAAAGATTTGAGATAAGCAACCTCACGTACCTTGCAATAACCTAATTGTTAGTAGAATAAACAAAGTTCAGACACAGACACCTCCTTTAAACTGCCAGAATTTGGAAATACTGTATTATTTGTGTTTATAAGCCAGTCACAGTATATGGCTATAGATTAAATAAATTAAATTCCCCAAAGCTGGCTCTTCCAGTTGCTGATTTTTTTTCCTATTCAACACATAATTTAAAGTGAAGGCAAAAATGCTTAATTTATGCCTTCTTGGAAAGATGTTTTCATATTACATAGGACATAATTTTACTGCTGATAGATATTATAAAATATGAGGATAATTAAAATTCAAGTATTAAGGAGAATGGTGCCTTCATTCCAGTGGTGCTTTTTAAATCAGTAGGTTCTGTACTGGGCAAGAACATGTTACCATAAAAAAAGGGGGGAAATGGAATGCTATGATTACTCTAAGACTTCACACAAAACTATAAGTATCTTTAAAATGAAGATGCGAAGATCTTTATGTAGACCTCTGCAGCTAAGCAAACCAGCCAGCCTTTGATGTACTTATAATTATTAGGGGTTGAGGATTATATCTTTAGGCAAAGCTGTCTAGTAGTGGGAAGGTACAGATCAAAACTGACATTATGACACAAGTAAGCAGAGAGGTGAGATGAGGTGGAGCCAAAAATAGTTTGCCATTGCTATAGACCTTAAGTGAAAAAAAAACCTACTCTGCTTCTCGAGAAGAACAAACACAAGGAGGGGAGCAATCAGTGCCTGGAATCTCTTGATAGAGTAAAATCCTCACTACTAGTTGGAAAATGAAAAATGTAATTAACAAAAAGCTGAACATCAGGATAAAGAATCATAGAATCATAGAATCATTACGGACTGGAAGGGACCTCGAAAGATCATCTAGTCCAATCCCCCAGCAACAGCAGCATCACCTAGACCAAGTCACACAGGAACACAGTAGATCCACTCAGTCCTCTTGAACATTTGGTTACACTTGCAAGGAGGCAGGAACACCACGTGGGAATTCCGAACTAGCACTGTAATGCCATGAGTGCCAGGGCCCTCCTCTTGCAACTAGGGGATTCAAGCAGCCCAAATCAAGCACAACATCCTTCTTGACCAGGTTCTTGCCATTTTTTTTGCAGAGGGCAGTTCTGACAAAGCCAGGCCAGCACATGAGCTTATTATATTTTTTAAATCCTCATCCAAACGCCCACTGAAGGTATGGAAATCTTTCCATCATGTTCCATGGGTTCTGTATCAAATGCTGTGTGTGGCTTGGTATGTACAAGACAGTTCATGTGAGCAGTTAAACAATTTCAGATGACTACAGATCTTCAAAGACACTCATCTTGTGGCATAAAACTTTAAAAGTACTTGTGGAAACTAATTTCTTGCCATAGGTTAACTGTCAATCATGCTTAAAATACACTTTTCATTAAAATGTTTTTCTGCCTCTCTGGGGAGAAAAAAACTCACATTATTAGAAAAAGAAAATAATTTGATCCCAAAGGTTTTGATTGACATAAACTGAAAATCTAAATAAATAAATAGAAGATCTAATGCTTACACTGAAGGGACAGAGCTCCAAAGACCTGTAGCATAAACAGGTGTCCCTCGAGTCTTTCCAGATCACAATTCATCTATGTATTGAATAATATCCTTCAAGTGTGCCATAAACACATTAAGCAGAGAAACAGAAACCATGCCATGAAATAAAAGACTAAGGTTCTCAGTTCACCTGAAGCTAGATAGCAAGAGAAAGACACATGTGCCAAGGAATGAAGATGGCTTTTTCATCAGAATCTGAAAGGGTACACGAGGGTGAGGAAGAAGTCCATTGCTTGGTAGATGAAAGGAGTCATTACAGATCAGAAAAAGAACAAAAGCTTTCAACTTGGCTAAGGCAGGGCCAGAGAAGGTTACAAAAACAGGGGGACAATTCTAAACATGGTCTTGAAATGCAAGCAGGCTTGCCAGGATTGTCAAGACCGTCCTTGCCCTAGGAAAATGTGAGTAAATTACAAGTGATTTGGAGGTAGCAGACTGAATGCAAGAACAGACTGGTATCTGAGCCACACTGTATGGAAGACAAAACACTAAGGCATGTGTCATTAGCAATTAGTGCAAAGAACGTGTAAGACATACAATATTAAAATGCCATCAGAGAACCAAGAAAAAAAGAATAAATTATGAGCAGTATGGGAAATTAGATCTCAGCGTCTGTGAAAACTGGTAAGATTTCCTATCTCACTTACAAACACTATGGAATATTTACAGAAATGTCTTAAAACTATATTTGAAGTGGAAAAACCTCAAGTGATTTGATGAGACATTAGTGAACCACCAAAACCCTGCTTGCTCCCATCTAGCATTTCAGAACAATGTCATTATCTCAACATCAGTGTTAGCAATGTTGCCTAAACATTACGGTTACTATTGCTCTGAATTTAATTCTAAGTAGAAACACAAGGTTTCCCAATTTGCCTTTCAATTATGCAGCAGTTATTGGTCTTGTCACAACACAAATCCCTTTTGGGTGAAAGCTATTGATTTGAAGGTTAAAATCATCTTGCTAGACCCTGATGTAATTTGTTGGAAGTTGGCCTTGGGAAACTTTCTGACACTGACTACATATGTTCTTCACTGGATATTCAACAGAACACAACATTCAACAGAAGGGCTCTTCCACCATGGTCAATATTGTTCCACGTGAAGTTACAGCCATGAACTGAACTTATTAGTATACTACAAATACCGTCAGAATTGAAAAAAGTTCTCTCTGTTTTAATCAAGTGAAATGAGGTGCACAGCATATATTTTAGAGAAGGCTAAAGGAGAACTACCTGACCTTGCTAAGGAATGTATAGATCTACTATGAAATAATTGAAAAGCAAATCTTTGGCAAAGAAAAGACAATGTATCTATTGCCACTGGTTTGCTGGTCAAATGGGAGTGGGGAAAGAGGAAACAGCTAATGCAGCCTCTCAGCTGTGCTCTGCTGTTCCTTCAATCTTCTCATGCCTCAAGATGCATTATCACAGGCTGTCAAACATAAAATCTTCTGAGCATAATTTTCTTTAAAGTATTTTAATCAGTTGGACAAAACACCTGATTCTGCCAAAAGCCTAGCAGGGAAGAGCACCAAGCTCATCTGACACTTTGTCTTAGAGCTCAGTAATATTCCTGTTTATTCAGTTCAATTTATATAGCCTGAACTCTGTGGTCTAAAGGTCTACACATGTTTTTACCACAATCACCCATTCTTAGCTTTGAGAGTGGCTTCAAGTACTGTATACTAATGCATAGCAAATCACAACGATGTAAGGAACTGAGCTACAGATCAGAAAATTTTAAAACAATCAGTTTGGTTTTAGTTTTATCTTGACATAAATGTTTATTAATGCAAGAAGTCTATCAACAATTGTAGAACGATAAATTTCAGCTGAAATTACATTGTCGTTCTACATTGTTGTATTATTATTATCACTGACTCATGTTGTTTTCAAATAGTGTTGAGCTGAGTTTTGGGGATGGGCTAGCTCAGGAAATAATGTCACATGTGTAAGAATGGAAGTAGTAGAGAGGTGAGGTTGGTTGCTTCTCACAAAGAACAAGTGGTAGGACAAGAGGAAATTGCCTCAAGTTGTGCTACAGGAAGTTTAGGTTGGACATGAGGAAAAACTTCTGGATAGGGTCATCAGGCCTTGGAACAGGCTGCCCAGAGACGGGGGGGGGTTGAATTGCCATCCCTAAATATATTTAAAATTCATGGAGATCTGGAGCTCAGGGACATGGTTTAGTGGTGGCCTTAGGACACTTTGGTTCATGGTTGGACTCAGTGAGCTTAAAGGTCTTTTCCAACCTAAAAAACTCTGATTCTGTTTAGAAGCAAATACAATACTGTAATATATATGTGAAATACACTGCAGAGAGGCCAGATATTATCTAGGGAGTTGCTCAGTATACCTGGGGATCACTAGCACTGATTGCACCTCGTTGTCCTGATTGCATAGGTTGCTGCCTTCTTGTAAAAGACTGACATGAGTGCTCAGGAAGTTGGGCTTTGATCTGGGATGTATGATCATTGCTCCTCCGAGTGGCTGAAAGCCCTACAGAGCTGGAACTAGATGAAGCAGCTTGGGCTGAGGAGATGCTATGGGGACTGAGACTTGTTTGAAACAGCATTTTAAAGCTTCTGGCTCTCACAAGAGTTTTTCTTTCTGTCTTGAAATGTTAGATAAATACAGTATTTTACAGACAAAGCACTAGCTATCTTTTGTTCAGTGGGTTCCCCAAGTTCATGCCTAATGACACCTTTTTTGCCAAATGAAATGAAAACATAATCAAGAAAGTATGTTGGAATAAATTGTAATAAAGCAAAAACTGTGGCTGAGGTTTCATGTGTCTAAGGCACTAAAACAAACCCACGAGAGGTTCCTGTTTATTTTCATATAAAACAAGTTGGATGCAAATTCATTACAGACTGAATCACAGTGACAGTTTATCCCAGGGGGATTTAAAAGTATTTTAAATCATTCTGATAGTTAATTATTCAGCAATGAGAACAGGTTAAGGACTTTATTTATCATATAAAAAGACTTTAATAATTCATGCTCATGGGACATTACAGAGGTACCTGTAGGACTGCTCTGCAAGAAAGGAACACTGTACCTGCACATTTATAACTGAACAGTAGTGACAAGTGTATTACATCTAACATGTGAGTAAGACTTTTGTGACCAACTCAGGTTTCTTCCCTATCCCTAAAGTGTGCACTTGACAGAGCCCAGGAACAGATGACCTAAGCAAAACTCAGGTTTGGCAATTCTAATGGTGAACAGGTCCTGGCCAAAGGCTGGGTTGAGGTGCAAAAAAATCCTATAAGTGAGTTAAGCTTTAAAATGAAAGACCCTGAAGGAAATTCAGGATGCATCCTGCTTGATTTCCACTCTGCTGGAGAGGGAAGGAGACAATAGCGCATTGCATAACATTGGAAGTTGCAGATCTATACAACAGATAGAAACAGCCACATAAACACACTTACCATCTCTCTGCATTTTTAGAGATTTGAGTGATACTTGCTTGAGTGCTCTGGGTAAACACTGAGCTATAGGGTTCTAAAAGAATCCTATGTTACTTGAGCTCCCAAATACATAGTGACTCCTTTGATCTCATTCTACTTCTTAGCATGGGACAGGGACAAGAGCTCAATGATTTCTTCAAAGATTCAGTAGAACAGACAAACAGCACTGTGTGTATTTTATACAAATATTCTGTGAGGCTTTTCCTCCACTTTGTTTTATCTGTGCTAGAGGTCAGCTACCTAGACTCAGGCCTATTCAGCTTGGTTTATGCTATAGACCTGGAATCAGAATGGTCCACGTAGAAACACAGAATCTGTTTGGTTGGAAAAGACCTTTAAAATTGTTAAGTCCATCCTTTGACTCAGCACTGCCAGGTCACCACAAACCACATCCCTAAGCACTAGGTCCACACAGAGTTTATATCCCTTCAGGGATGGGGACACTGCCACTGCCCTGGACAGCCTGTTCCAATACTTAATAACCCTTTCATTCTTCCTAACATCCAGCCTAAACCTTCCCTGGCCCAGCTTGCAGACATTTTCTCAGGTCCGAAAAGATAGTTGCATACATCTTGCCTTGACAGTTGAGAGGAAACACAAACAAAAATTGAATGAGTTATGAGTTGCCCTACCTGAAAAGTTGTTTGTGCTTGAGCCTAATCCTGTAATTCTTACAACAATATTCCTTATGGAATGGCAAGAATCCCACTGCACGCCAAGCAGTTGCTTTAAAGTCAGGACCTGAGCCTGTGTTCACATCAGTAAATTTTTCATCCAAATGCTGCCAAAGCATTAATGATACAACCCCAGTTATTGGCGCAGTGAGCAGGAGCAAATATTGAGAGGTGAGATTGCCATACCTGGCCTTCAGCACTGGTACAAAGATTTTCAGGCCCAGCTTGTTACCTCTTGCTCTCAGTTCAATTTATATAGTCTGACCTTTTCTATATAGTCAGAACATAAACCTTTTCAGTGCCGTAGCTATTGTGTTGACACAACTTTACACGGGCACTGATGGGCAATGGTGTTATTTTTATAATACTCCCTCTTTAGTTATGAATAGAAATACTGTCTTGCTTTCAAAGAAAACAGTGCAATCAAAACAATAACCCCCTTACAAATACAACACGGTGTTGTACAGGACCAGTATTGATTAAAACAAAAAGGGCTTTTTAAACGCTGTTAATTCTTACCAATTCTGGTAGTTATTGATTCTGCATCAATGTCATTAGCCTTTTTCTTTGCCACTTCAGCTAGTGCCAATTCACCCTTATCTACTGCAAGGTAATGGATGTCCTTTGGAAATAAAAGAGGAAAAAAAAGGAAAGATTAATCTAAAATGAATCTCATAGGAGTAACAAAAGGGATTTTGAAAGAAAGAGGTTCTTTTATTATTTAGATCACAAACACAGATGGAACTGATGAACCTGTCATTACATTTTAATTCCCTCGCAATGCAAATTTATTATCTTACCTGTGCTGTTGAATACAGCAATGAATAAAACACTGACCAATCTCGCACTGATAAAAGCAAAGCTATTGATTCAGTGTATAAAAGAAACCAATCTGTCTTCTTTTAAGGTAACTTCTGTTGATGCAATGTGAATTAAAAGAGGGCTGACAAGAGGTGGCTCTGTGTAAACCAGATCTGAAGTAATAGAACTCTTCTGGCCAACAGGTCCTATTGGAAGTGGGATACCTTTTCTACCTAGTTCATGAGTTTTGGGGAAAAGCTCTTTTGAGACTAGTTTTTGTATTGGAGGTTGCTGTGTTGCATTTACTGTTCTTTGAGTAAGGTGCTAGTGGTCCTCTTTGTGCTGATGTAGGAGGCAGTAAGAGCAACAGTGGTTGCTCAATGGGTTTAACACCCACACAGGTGCTGATTGCTGAGTTGCTCGCAAACAACAAAACGCTTTCAAAAAACGTTGTTGTCTAGTACAGACAGTTACCAATATTCTAGATCGAGCCTGGATTTAAAACCAGAAAGCTGCAGTAGCACTGTATGTTACATGCTGAATTGCAAGGCTTTTAATTAAATTTCATTAATTAAAATAAAAAAGTAAAGCAAAAATAAGAAGCAAATTGAGGATGTTAAGGAAGTTGGGACTGATGGTGCAGGAAAACCTGGTACTGACTTTCAGGGTCTGCAGGAGACAGCTACATTCTCTGATTGCAAATACAGGTGTGACTTAAAAATGCTCAAGTGTCTCAGAGCAAAGTAATGAGCTATGAACTTGTTTCAAACTCTGTATTTCCTCTCTTTGTAGGTCTAACTGGGTTGTCAAGAGAGAAAGGCCTGAGTAGTGAGGTATGACTCCTATGAAGATTAAACAGCAGATACTGTCAGCTTATTTAGATAACAATAGAAAACCTAAGGGCTCTCCAACAAGTCTGAACTTACAAAGTGTTGAATGTTTGAGGCAGGTTGTGTTTCCTAATTTAAAACACATCCTGAGACTGTCTTTCTGCAGGATAGACTAAAAGAAGCATTGTGCACCTCAGTGCAATCTTAAACAATGAAGTTTGGGAGGGGGGAAGGAAACCACTGCAGAAAATGAAAAGTTCTTTCAGTTAAGAGGTTGTGCATGATGTGGGTATTAAAATATCTTCCTTTCAGATCCTGGGTTTGCACATGTTTTCTACTTTGAGTAAAGAAACCTTAAGACGTTACACATTTATCACTGACTAGCAGGAGCCTGTGAAGAAAGACAGATACAGCAGCAAGCTGGCAAACGGTTTCCTTCATGGTTCCTCAAGTTGTTGTCAACAAGAATTAAAAATAAAAAAATAGCCCCTGCCTCTTATCTCTAAACAAGCTTTAAAAAGGGAAGAGTGCCGATATAAAACTTCTTAATTAGATAATTTCAGATACAATTCCGGTGTTCCTCACTCAAATAAGCCAGCAAAATATCATTTTTCTGAGAATGTATAACTCTCAGAGCAGAATAAAACTAGAAAATAAATACAAGAGAAAGAAAAAACGTTGGACTAAAGGCCAAAAGAATTCTATTTATTAAAAAATTAATTAAATTAGCTGAATATTAATTGCAGATTTTTACACCAAATTTTCTAAGAATTTATCAGTCTAAAGATCACACCCCTTTCAAAAACAATGGTGGCAATGAAAACAATTTCCAGGAGTTTCTTGAAAGTGCTGCATTTCATTATTTAACAGTCTGATTACTTTTTGACCACTGCCTTTTTACCTTCAATCTTTGTGACTCAGAGTGCTGGCTCTCTGTGGGCAGAAGCCATTTGAAACACCGATGTGCATTTGTCTATAGGATATTTCTGGGCAAAATTCCAACTTTCTTCGAAACACGCACTTTCCTCACAAGCGTATCACCCAAGATCTGACAGTTTTATTAAAGTGTCTTTTCCTTGCCTTTTTTTTTTTGGGTTTTTTTTTTCTACCTTTGGTACATGCCATGGCCTTTTGAATTTTTCAGCAGCTGAGAGCTGGAGTGCACTACAAAAGGATTTCAGGCTAACAACCCTTCTACTTCTTGATCTTTTCTGTCACAGATTGGATCAGTCACTGTCCAATAAATGGAGCTGTTGTTCACGATATTATGTCCTTTTCGGTTTTATTTTTTTATTGAACTTTGTAGGAGATGATAATAATTGATGCGCTTGGACATGACGTGAGGGTAGAGCTTACAGTGAGACACAGCAGTGTGTGTGTGTGGCTTGCTATGGCATCACACCAGTGACGACAGGACTAATTTTTCAGCCTTTTTTTCTCCCATTTTTTCATTTCTATGAAAGAAATTAGCTCACAGATAGCATCTCCTCAAACTTTTCAATCACAACACAAATGCCGCAGAGCCCTGCTCCATGAAAAAGATGCTCAGAGTAAGTTCTCAAGTCACAGTGCATTTTCCTAGAAATCAGGTATTCAATGTGTGGATTCCCCTCAGCCAGCCTCTGTTTTACCTTTCCATGTTTTGATCCCCTTTAACAAATAGTTGGGTTTTTTTTTTAATTCTGCTTATGTCATCAGATCTATTTCTTTAGTCTACTACTACTTCTTGAAATCTCATTACAGTAATTGGGAGTAAGGGGAGTGACTACTAGACTCATCTGAGGTTTTATAAATGGATTTGGTTGGTCTGTGAAACAACAGGACAAATAATTGACCTGTATATTAGTTACTCATACTGCACATAATTATAGGTACTTTAAATGCAGATAAAGATGAGTTGTACGTTATTAATTGCATTTTGACCTATATAAACAATATATACAAATTATTTGGTGTTAGGCAGGAGTGGAGGATGCACAAACCTTCATACCTAGAAAGACTGCAAGCATTCAGGGAAGAGGTTTCCTAATTTTCCCACCGTATTTAGTTAGTTAACAGAGGATTCCAAGAGGCAGATGTGTGTGTGCTGCTTGTTGCCTCATTTAGGGGGAACTATACGGGATCTCAAAGGTAATACTAGCCCAACATATGTGGAAGTACATACTTATGTTTAAGAGCATTGGTGAGATCACAGAATCACCGAATTTCTTCGGTTGGAAGAGAATCTTATGATTATCAAGTCCAACATTGGGAAAGATGGAGACTAGAGAAAATTAAAAGCAGGATCCTCTGTGAACAATGAAACTGCTTTTGAAGAAAGCTGGAGGACTATTTGTTGAGAGGAGGACCTGTTGCCACTCGTGGAGCCAGGTACTGACAGTCTCTCCCTCTTGTTAGCGGCTATGCACCCATTTCTTGACCCAACACACTGGTGTTCCCCACGCTGGGTGCAAGGTGCTCCCTCAGTCCTGCTGTCAGCAGAGGAAAGGAAGGAGAAAGATTATGTAAAAAATGTTCTCAGCCATATGAGACAGGGACGTTGAGATGGCAGACCAAATGCTGGGTCATTTATTCAGCCAGAATGGTTGAAATTACTCAGGGAGAATTATCTGTAGTGGGGGGAAAGCCCCCAGCAAAAAGCTGTAACCTGAAGCAGTCATGCTACAGACTGAATCTTAAATGTGGCTGCAGCAGAGATTGGCTTGATTTAGATATAAAAGTTGTATTGAGGAAGTTACATCAAATAAAAAGGAAAAAGATGAGCTAAAAAAGAGGAAAAATTGATGAGAGTAAACATAAAACATGTAATGAATTTCCTAAAAGTCTGCCATTTCCATCACATTCTTTTGATGCATGCTTAGAAAAGTTTATCGCAGTATTCACATCTTTCTAATTAGATGGAACAAGCCCGATGATTAGAGCCGTTGAAAAAACATCAAGAGGTTCACACAACTTTTTATATAATTAGAAGGGAATTTTCATAACCCATAAAAGCAGGATTTAATTGTGTAATTTAACATACAATTTAAATATCAAGATTGAACTAGCAGGGCAAGTGACTTAATGGGATAAATGATATTAACATCTAGTGTCAAAGCTTAATTTAAACAACAGAATGTCTTCATTATGCAAAAGAGTCAAGCAAACCAATCGTTCAAAGGGCCTTTTTTTCAACAAGCCCCTTTCCTATTGTTTCTTTGAAAACAATGAAATCAGCTGTAGAGCAGCAACATGCTGAGAGACTAGGAAAGCACGATTGCCTTTGTCCATCTGACCTCACTGTGACATTGTGGTGCAAGATCTTATAAAACAAGAGCCTGTCGCAGAGCTCCCACAGAGGACCTTTTAAGAGTTGGTTAATTTTACTTTTGAAGCTAATTAAATGGGAGGGGGCTGGGAGTGCATGAAATGTAAAAGCCCTTGGTGTTGATGCTGCTGAGCTTTTTTGTTTTAAAAGTACTTGTGGAAGCATTCATAATTTGTCACTTTTGTCAAAACTCTAAGAGACAAACTAAGAGCATTGAGGATTCCCAGGATATGGCCAGCTCTTGTGGCCAGGGCTCAGCAGTTATACTTCTTAAAGGAATGGATTAGAAACATATAAGCGTATTAGAGTGAAAGATGACATTCACCCACATCAGGACAGACGAAGAAAAGAGAAAGTTCAAAAACTTATACACAAATTCCTGAAAAATAAAGAATAGCCTTTAGGTCATGCTAGGGGAAATGTCAGTGACTCCAAAGGCCCTCAGTTCCTAACGACCAGTTTTACAATGGCAAAGGACAAAGCAGGCAGAATAGTTCTGTCTCTAGTACACTAAGATGCCAAATGACATGGATCCACTTTAATGGGCACAAAAGCTGACAACAAACACCTTGACAAGAGGCTCTGTTTCCAGAAATGACTCACCATAAACAGGTCCCGAGAACCGATGTCAACTGCCAGCAGAAATGCTTTTTCAAATCTCTCATACCTGCAAGAAAAGAAAGCATTGCTTAAGAGCTGCATCAAAGTTTGCTCACAGGCAGATGAAGTCCTTCAGTTCTCATCAAGTGATGCCAAAGCTTTACTGAGGAAACTTGTTTCACCTGTACTCAGACTGCAGAACTGTGAAGTAGGACAGTGACTACCCATAGTACTGTTTAAAACCTTCAGCAAGTGTTGAGTGTTGAGTCCTGTCAGATCTAGCAGAAGCTGAAGGGAGCTCATGGCATTGCAGATCATAACAAATTGATTGTTTGAAATATACCAGCCATACCATAGATGAATACTAACTCAAATAACATGGGTAGGAACCTTAAAAGCCCCTACAGAAAAGGCTAATCCTAAACCTCACGAGACTTCAGAGGTCCTCATATACATTTGCAGTGAGTTTTGTCCACCCAGACCCCTCAATAGAGCTCTCTGAAGATGATATAGTCAAATTAGGAAGACCTGGGGACTGAAAAAGGCAGGGAATGACACTGCTTTGTCTCCTAATTCCTGAGCCCAGTATGAGCAAAGGCTCCTAAGAGTTTGAAGAAGATGACTTTGCCTCCATGGGGAAAAAGCAGTATTGGGATTTCCAAGTCTTAGAAAGCTGCAGTTTGTATTTGCCCAATGAATATCATTTGACACCATCATACAGATGCCAAGAGTTAGTTTTGCACCTTGAGGGGATCCTGAGAAACAGCAGGCAATGCTGTAGCTCTTCCTCAGCCCACTGTGGACAAGAGGAAATATGGGAATTCTCCTTCATCCTGGGGGTGAAGGAGTCCCATGTGATGTACCATCCTGGGATTCCTGTTTCTGGCCCAAGCCTAAGTGGGTTTCTGCCTTCTGCTTCTGTTCTGGTGATTCATCAGATTGCAAAGTAGAGCCTGTGAGGACTTCTCCTTGAGGAACAACATTCTTGACAAGAAGGCAATAATGTGTTAGTATCACTAGGAAAGAAAAAGTGCTCTCCAGGTGAGGTTCCTAAGAGCTGGAGGAGTGAGTCCTTTCCTCCCTGGAGCTAATTTCCCTGCTCCAAGCACTGATTTGCAGCCCTCCTCCTCACAGAACCTGCTGAAGGAGGTTAACCTCTTGATCACTGGGGATCAGGCAGGGCACAGCTGTTTTATCATGCACATCTATGAACCTGTAGCTTTTCAAGATGCTTTCTGTGAAGGATTTTCTATTAAAATACATCGTGTTGCAACGCTGCTTGTGAAGCTGTGCTTTAATTAAGACAAATAAGTACATGTTAAAATATGTGTATCTCAAACAACTATCAGGTCTATCTTTTTCCAGCGTATTTTTCATTTCAATTATGGATTAAATATACATTCTTAGTACATAGAGGGGAAATTGGAAACCAGAGAGAATCCTGCTACACAACCAGCTATAAATAGACTGTCTGCATCATTATTTTGTTTTTCCAAAAAAGTATTTGAATGACATTTGCTTTAGCCAAGACAAAAATGCCTGCAAACATGGAAGAGTAACTTTCTCATTTGATTGACCTGCAGAATGGAAACGTGCCTCTAAAGCTGTCATTTCTTCACTCTTCCACAAAGATTTCATTTTTTTTCTCCTTTAATAAACACACACACTTCAGTCTCATTATGGCCCTTATTCATAAAACTGTGATATTAGGTCATTGTTTTCAGATCTGTACTGAGGAAAAAAATTACTCTCCAAGAAATGCACTTCACAAACCAAGAGATCTGGAAATAACAATTACACATACTTCATAAATTATTATAAATAAAATTGCTTTAAAATAAGGTGGACATTTCAAACAAGAGTGACAGGTTTGCATTGCTTAGGCGAACAGTATTCACAGAATCAGAGAACATCAGGGATTGGAAGGGACCTTGAAAGATCATCTAGTCCAATCCCCCTGTCACAGCAGGATCACCTAGACCAAGTTCCATAGGAACATATCCAGGTGGGTTTTAAATGTCTCCAGAGAAGGAGACTCCACAACCCCCCTGAGCAGCCCATTCCAGCGCACCATCATCCTCACTGTGAAGAAGTTCCTTTTCATATTTATGTGGTATTAAACCAGTCACAAATGTCCAGGCTTTTATTAGTAGCATCACTTGTTATTTTGAGTTGCCCTGGTATGGAAGTTGTGTTGATTTTATTCTAAAGGAACAACTAGAGAGAGAGTGTACAGCATGAGACCAATCTCAAGATAATACTGTCCAGTTTAAAAGCATCTTTTGTTATGGGAAGACCTCTTGCTATTGCCAGCAAACTTCACGTATAGTTTCTCAGTTCCTCAAACAAACTGTCCCACCAAGCAAAACACTCTCCCTTTGACTGTTGTGTGACAATTACAAGGTACAATATTTGCTTTCTAAAACAGCACCTAGAGGGGAGTGGGATTTGAGTTAGTATGCCTTCCACCTTCTTACCTCTTGCTTGCTTCATAGCAACTCCAGCAATCAAGACTTGTATGTCTCTTGAAATAAAAGTTAAGGAAATCTGTCTGTAAACCATGAAGTTCAGCTGCTTGTTTGGTCAAAATGACAATCAAGAGAAATATGACCTTCAAGATTAAAAGTCTCAAACTGTGATTACCGGCACAGGACACACAGGAACACATCTCCCTGCAAGCTGTTAGCACATAAAATATTAAGTTCAAATTCTCCTGTCATAAAATAATACTGTTATTACACTTCTAGAAAATGTGTCCTAGAAAAATGTAAAATGGGTAATGGGACCTCTGGTTCATGGACAAGGAAACAAAGAGGAAATATGAGGGATACGATGAGTCATGTGGGACAAGGCAGAGAAGAATTCAGATCTGCGTGACATAATGAAGTGGTAGACCTGTTGCCTACTTGTATTTTGAGAATGTGACTTTGAAGATGCCAGGAAATAATTTTATCTTTGAATAAAATATGTAAGTAATTAAAAGAAATCAGTCATCAATGAACTACCTAAAGGCAAAAATGAAAAATCAAATGCCCAAGGTTTCTCCCTGTTGGGTGTTCACAAATAAGGTGACATTAAATACTGGCAGATCAAAAAAACATGCATGGATTGCATAAAAGAAGTATTTTCAGTTTTTATGAAAATGTATCCAAAAGGCTGATTTTTGTCATTTGTATTCCACACTACCTAAAATAAATGTGGTTGCTCGATATACTTTTGGGGCTGAAAATGGTTGTCAGAAAATATTTGTAGTATTTACCTGTAATATTAAAATGTCTCATAAGGAATCCAGGAAGCAGAAAACAAAATCCTGTGGAGGGAGGAATAAGAGAGGGAAGAGAGAGTTCATGCGAGCAAGAGAGAAATATAGTGCAGAAAAGATGGAAACATTTCTTTAGGGACTAGTTACAACCAACAAGCCTTCTTAGACATGCCCATCGACCATGTAAGCATATTCCTTGTGCTGGGCTGATAAAGGAGGGCTGCAGCAGTTTTTTTTTTGCCTTGTCTTCAATAAGGGTACACAACATTTAAAAAATAATCTGCAGGGGAAGAGCTATGGCACAAATAATATAGGCAATCCTTTTTAATGGAAGGAATTTCTGAGTCCTCATCTCACAGTCCAATCAAGGGTGATATGCATTCCAAAAGTGAATATTAAATATGCACAGAGCAAACAGAACAAGATAAAAAATGAATATTGAAATAATTTACATGTAATCAAACTACACTGAAATGAAGTTTTAATTGTTCAGTATTCCGTGATGCATATGCAGATGTTAAAGTATTCAGAATATCAATCAAGTGTTTACTTACATCAAGCAATTGTATTTAAGCATACAAAACAGATGATGAAAATATGTTCAATCAGCTACAGCTCCCTACATTTACTGTGGGGTTCACACAATCACTTTTAATTCAGTTATTTCATTTAATATTTCAATTTAATAGCTCATTCTTTCATTCAATTTCTAGGCATCTTGCCCATTTCTTAAACACAATAATAATAATTATTCATAAAAGGAGCTGTTTCCCCCAAGTTCTCATATCAGCAATTTTTGGAACAGAATTGGCATTCATGCTTTTTATTTTTTTTCCCCTCAAAAAAGTTGTCATTATCAGAAATATTTTCCTTTTAAATTAGGCAATATTAATATAAAGAATGACATTTGTAAAATGACTCTGCACCCTGTTTCAATGGAATTCTGAGCCAGAATAATTAGAGATTATCATGTTAACGAATGTTAGAAGTGTGTGGTTGGGTTGTTAAGGGGTTGGTTTAAAAGGGGACAGACTGGTTTTAAACCAAGTGTTGAATGTACCAGCACTGATTTAGGTATGTTGCTTTATTTCAGAGACCATTTTAAAAGTCCTCTCTCTACGGCTTATGTATTTAACTCGAAAAATACTGATATGTAATCAAATTTGGTACAGATGGTGTAACTTCAGCACATCCTTAATAGGACAACCCTGAAATTCTATTTACATTCAAGGAAATATTTTAAAGTAAAATTCATGTAAATCCTGAAGACTTAGACTGCTCTGTAACTTTTCCTACACTTCAAACAAAAGTCAAACAGGCTCGTATATGTTTTTACCCCAATGAGATCCTTCTCCCAGCAGAGTATATTCAGTTCCCTCCAAACAAGCATTTGAGAAGAAGCAATGTATGGCCCCTTGCTTGTGTCTTGATTGGCAGAACTTCCATCCACTGAATGTCTGCTGTGGCTTTTTGGGATAGAGATAACCACCTGCGTCCTATTTGACCCTAACTGGTTGCTGATTTTCAAGAAATCTGGAAAGTATTTGCTTACTGCTGAGACTTCTACACCCTGTAAAGCTGGTTTAGATTCATCAATGATTCTGGAAGGGAATTCATCAATGGATGTGATGGTAAGCTATGACCTTAGAGCTGTTAGTGGTATTGTTTTGTCAACACATTGCTAATAGATTGTAGATTAGTTTTGTGTCTGAACAGGACACAAATGTGTAAGGAGAGTCCATTCTAAGACACTCTTTTACTGTCAAATTACTGCAGAACACACCAAAGGCTAATGGAGAAACAGCCACCAATCTAGATGTTTGCGAGTCAATGGGACAATTTTTGACATTGTATTTTAGATGCAGAAGCTCTAAAGGTTGTCTAGGTATAGAATCACATAACGATAGAATGTAATTGCTTAGAAGGGACCTACAAAGGTCACCTAGTCCAACCTTCCTACAAGAAGCAGGGACATCTCTAACTAGAAGAGACTGCTCAGAGCCTGATCAAGCCTGACCTTGAATGTCTCCAGGGATGGGGGCCTCTGCCACCTCTCTAGGCAACCTGTTCTAGTGATCCACCACCCCCATATTAAAGAGCTATACATCCCTTCAGGCCCAGATTCAGCAAAGAATTAATGCAGGGGTTTATAACCTATAATTTTCTGTGGGCCCAAAATATAGGCATGCCAAGTCAAAGGGTGGATTTGGGACCCAAGTGACTTATTTCAAAATAAAACCTTTATGAACCTTTCAGAGGTCATACACAACCAAGGATCAAGTGAATAATCATGAGAAAATTTTAAATGGGCACAAGTATCTCAAGACCTGTTACCTGAAGTACAACTGTCTCTGAAGTGCAAAGGAAGTCCACCTATAACTTTATAGATTGTTGGGTGTAGGACCAAATGCCCTTCACATCAAAGGCACCTCTGGTGTGAAGCAAGAAAACAAATAAATAAACCGTATTAAAAAAACAGAAGGAAAGAACAAGCTAATAAGGGAAGCCAGACAGAGTGGCTCCCCGGCAAGAGTAAGCCCTTGAGGGCTGCAACTGGCTGTGAATCTTGAAGACATTCCCAACCCCCCAAGAAAAAAAAATCTCACCATGTGACTTCTATCTATTAGTATGATACTCTACTTTTGGAAAACTAAATGTACTCCTGTGTGAAACAGTTCAGGTGGCTCTGTGTTAAACATGCTTCTCAAGACAAACTGTCTTTGCTGTTGAGACATTTTTGAGACAGATTTTTAAGTAACATTTGAATGAAATAATTTAGTAAGAAGGCATCATTTAAACTTTTAAAATAAATATTTAGTGGATACACTCTAGATGTATGAAAGATTCTAGGAAAAGAATAGTAATTTTAGCCATTAAGAACACTACCTCATTTATTTGTTGACCATTGCTCAAATTAACGATAAAACAGCACTAGTTTAACACTA
The DNA here is from genome assembly GCA_013400115.1 of Rhinopomastus cyanomelas. Classification (NCBI taxonomy): domain Eukaryota; kingdom Metazoa; phylum Chordata; class Aves; order Bucerotiformes; family Rhinopomastidae; genus Rhinopomastus; species Rhinopomastus cyanomelas. The sequence goes on from VXBP01009713.1 coordinate 211,807, forward strand.
CAAACCTGCCTTACCTCCACACCAAAGAAATATCAGAGAACCTGATTCTATGAATGTTTCTGTCTCAAATTTCTCATGTGATGTGGTCAACCACATTAGCCTGGGTCCTTCTAGATTTGGCCAGTGAAGAGAATGACGGTTGGGAGCAACATTTGTCCCATGTAGCAAAATTCCTTTCTGGCTGTCAAGTGCGCTGAGATTTTCAGTATTAGGTGCTATGAAAGTTGGGATAACAACAATTTATTAGTGTTATAAATTAGAATTTTAGAAGTTGAAACAATGACAGTTTTTTTTAAAACCATTCAGTCTTTTCTCATAATGCATTCATCCTTTGAATTTCACAAACTCTGTATTCTCCTTTTAGACTCATTCTCCTTCAAGAGAACAGATTTTGTTGCCATAGTGATATTTCCCTACCTTGCAATTTTATCATAGTGGCTTTCCTTCAGGTTTCCCTAAGCTGTAACTAAGACATTCCCAGCAAAGACAGCCTTGTCCCACCCCCAAACCGTTCTGCTCCCCCTACCTCTTAATACTTAGTAACTTCTCAACAGTCTATATTTAAATACAGGCATACTCCAACATACTCTTCCAAAGTACTCTGCGCTAAAACCAGCTGTTAATTAAAAATGCTGATAAGAGTCGATGACAACTGTTGTTTCACATGTATTTGACTCACCTCTGTCTATAAAGTCTCAGCCTTTATTGCATTAATTAGCTTCTGCTTTTCTTCTCCAGTTTTATCCGTCTCACTCTGGTGATCATGTCAACTTACCAGTATGTCCTGAAAGCTAGATTTTATTGAGCAAACACTTCAGCATATACATGCTGAAGACAACTCTGTAACAGAGGTCCAGTATCATCACCGTGGTTAAGGATGTGTTACTACCTCTATAATAAATCCCTGTTGTGTGATATCTCTGAAATTTCAACCTGAAGCAGATGGAAATTTGTAATTAAAGTTATGGTGAACAGGTCTTTTTCTTACTTGACTTACCATGAGATACAGGGCTGATTCCCCTTACATCTGCCATTGGATGTGATTTTTTTATTGCTAAGACTTCTCAGAGAAAATATTTTCTTAAGCAGGCTGCACAGAGATAAAAAACTAATTACAGAGTCATGGTGCAGGGCCAAATTTTTAATTACTTGTTGAGTTACAGGTCCACTACAGCATAGTTATGTTTTCTGTTTAGTTTTCTATCTATAGCCAATATTATTTCTTTATAATAAAATAATCATAGAATGGTTTGCACTGAAAGAGACATCAGAGACCACCTAGTTCCACCACTATGCCATGGGCAGGGACACCTCTCACCAGAACAGGTTGCCCAGAGCCCCATCCAGCTTGGCCTTGAACACTTCCCAGGATGGAGCAGCCACAACCTCCCAGAGCAACATGTTCCAGTACTTCATCACCCTCACATTGAAGAATTTATTTCTAAAATCTAATCTAAATCTCCCCTCTTTCAGTTTGCAATCATCCCACTTGTCCTATCACTAGTCCCCCTCATAAAAGGTATTTTTGAGAGAGCAAATGGGAAATGAATGAGTATTTAATACTTTTCTTTTTTTTTGCACATCACATACAAGAACATAAAGCATAAGAAGGACCATAAGGTAAATCTAATTTAACACTGTGCCAGCTCCTAGATGCTGAGGAGAGGATCTAAGAACAGGGCAGGCACATGCTGGTACTTCCCTAAGTTATGTCCTATTCTCCAACAATTTGTGGTTCAGGGACTTGCCGAGCCAGAGGTAGTTTCTACATTGGTATTCCTTAGTGAATTTCTCTTCCCTGAACCTTGCTTTCAACTCATATACAATTTTATCATCAGCAACAACCAGTGGAAAGGAGCTTCATATTTTAATTACATGTTAAATGAAGGATCACTACATTTTGAAGTTGGCAAGTGTTAGCTTCACTTGATGACCCCTAGTTTTTGTATTAGAAGAAGCAGTGGGCAGCCACTTACTTTCTCTCTAACATTCACAATTTAATAGATCTCTATCTCAGTCACCTCTTCTGGAGGTTGAGGAGTTCCAGTCTATTTAGTCACTGCTTTCACAACAGCTATTTCATGCCTTTAAATCATCCTGCTTGCTCTTTCTAAAGCTTTTTGAGTCCTACTATATCCTTCTATGGATTATGGAACTCCAAAAACCACACATAAAATTCAGGCGAAATCAAGTTCACGGCTTTGTTGTCTAAGAAATTGTGGTATCCACTTTGCTGTTTGTACTTGTGCTGAGCACTTAACTATTTTACAGCTATAGTCATAAGACCAAGTTCATCGTCCAGAATAATGACGAGCTCAGACTCCACCATTTTATACATTAAGTTAGGAGTCACCGTAACTTCATGCTTCATTTTTAATTTATTTACATCTAATATTATCTTCAATTTCAACACGAAGTCACTGAGCCCCATAAAGTCCTTTTGCTGTTATTCACCACGGGTCCTATCTAGTAACTTACTAGTCTTAACGATCTGGTATCATTAGCAAATACTGGCACCTCATTATCTGCTCCTTTACCAGGCTACTTATGAGTACAGACTGGGTTGGTGACCTCCACTGACAACTGACCATTTACTCTTCCTCCTACGCTACCTTGTAATAAATGGCTTCATTTTGGTAGGAAACCTTCTATAAAGGTCTTCTGTGGTCAAACTTCCATCAAGAGCAGATAGGTATCCACTACTGAAATCAGAGAAGTTTTGTGGCATAACTTGCCTTTACAGAAATCCTGCAGATTCTTTCCCAATATAACATATTTGTCTGCATGTTCACAATTTTTTAAATATAGTTTCTACTAACGTCACTAGTATAGAGGTTGGACTTACAGAGCTATAGATCTTCAAGAGCTCTTCAGCCTGTGTGAAAGCTGACATCATATTTTCTATGTTTCTGTCCTCAGGTGCTCAGGTCATGCTAAACAAAAGGTTATACAACAAACTGTGTACTGCAGTTATTCTATGCTTGGCTACCTTTAGAAATTCTGGGTTAATTTTATCTAGTGCTGGCTTTCCATCTATAGTATAATTTCTTTTCCTGACACTTCAACATTTATCTTTGTAAGCTGGCTGATTATGAGGATTTTTAGTCTTTCTAGCCTAGTCTAGTCTTTCTGCCCCTCTCCTTCTACTACAGAAACTATACATGAGCACCTAAGATCTTCCTGTTAACTGGTCAGTAATAATGTGATACAGGAGCTAGCCATTTACAGTGCAAATCATCCCAGTTATCTTCAAACAGTTCACCTTTACATGGCTAATTTAAGCTAATCAAGCAGGCTCCTTTTAGAGTTCATTGATAAGGATAGGCACTGATGTTTGATTCTTCACACTTATCTTAGGCATCTCCCTTCGATGGGATTACTCATCCTTTGGGTGCTCATGTCTTTATTCTAACTACTGAGGAATCCTGGATGAGCATATGGGGCATCTAAATTCTAGATTAAGTGAAGAGAGGTAAGGAGCACACCCTAGCCTACATCCAGTTATTGGACAACTGACCATTGCTGCCTTTTGTTCTAAACTTTACTTATGGTCTCCTTTCCTTAGCAGGCTTTTTGGTTCTCAAGAACCACAACAGTGAGCTCTGCATTTGAAGATAGAAAGCCATGTGCTGCCTGAGTGTTCAGTTAGCTCCTTCCGGAGGGTACTATTTGGAAGTGGGAAAACAGTTTTAGGGAGGAAAACAAAGTTTTTTGCACTAATGCATTAGATTGCCAAGCCATGTTCTCTTCTGGGCTGATGAGCTGAGTGCAAGACACAATGTTATCAGATGGTCCTTATACAGTAATGGGACTCAGGAAGACTGAAGAAAAGATCATTGGATCATAGGATGTTAGGGGTTGGAAGGGACCCAAGAGATCATCAAGTCCAACCCCTCTGCCAGAGCAGGACAAAACTATCTAACACAGATCACAGAGGAACGCATCCAGGCGGGCCTTGAAAGTCCCCTGAGAAGGAGACTCCACAACCCCCCTGGGGAGCCTGTTCCAGTGCTCTGTGACCCTCACAGCAAAGAAGTTCCCCCTTGTGTTGAGGCGGAACCTCCTCTGCTGCAACTTACAGCCATTGCTCCTTGTCCTATCACAGGGAGCAAGTGAAAAGAGCCTGTCCCCCCCCTCCTGGCCAGCCTTCAGGTACTTATAAACATTTATCAAATCTCCCCTAAGTCTTCTCTTCTCCAGACTAAAAAGCCCCAAGTCCCTCAGCCTCTCCTCGTAAGCCATGCCCTCCTGTCCCCTAATCATCCTCGTAGCCCTCCGCTGGACCCTCTCCAGCAGATCCCTGTCCCTCTTAAACCGGGGGGCCCAAAACTGAACACAGTACTCAAGATGAGGCCTCACCAGGGCAGAGTAGAGGGGGAAAAGATGTCTCGGTAAAGAGATGTGACATTAATTCGCCTGGAAAGACTGCAAGTCAAAAACTCTACATCTAATGTTCAGGTTCTTGGCCAGATCTCACTAAGAGATTTCTGAGTGTCACTCCAGAACATATCATTAGTGATGACCAAATAGAGCTGATGGGGAAGGAGTAAATGACGTAACTCAACAAAAGAAAGCTGAGGCTGACTTAGTGCAACTGCTGAGGGGCAGAGATGTGTAATTAAGATTTATGCTTGAGGTTCTGTCCATGAACATGGTATTTTTGCATTGTTTCTGCACTTGATTTATGCCTAAAGCTCCTGAGATTTCAGGGGAATTGCACAGCAGGTACAGCAGGAAAAAGCCACCTTACGAGGGCAGATTATCAGCTAACAACACAACAAAACAATGGTCTCTACATGGGCACAGCTTCTAAACATACCAATATCAAAGTCAGATTAACCCTAACATGGGGGATAGCCTTGGCACAAAGAACATTAGTCTAGCGTAGCTGTTCTGTGTTCTGTTTTCAAGTGGGATTGCATGGGTGGGGATGTAGCAGAGAACTGGAAGACTTGGCACCCTGGGCCACCAAAAATCCATTTGTTGGTGGCTGTGGGAAAGGGCTCTGTGTTACAGTAGCTCTGGAACTGTCGTGTGTGCGAGGGACCATTTTTCCCCATGCATCAAGCAACATCTTCCATTAGGTTCAACAGAAAATCTTGCCTAAATCTCTGACAGAGGTTGATTTTGGTTTATCTTCATGGGAATTTATTCTCAAGCAATTATGTCACGTAATTTATTCTGCCTCCCCACAACGACATTTTGCTCAATATTTTTTACATTGCAATCACCACTAGTGAATTAATTCTTTGAGCCACTCCTGTGGCATCAAAGCGTCTGACTAAAATTGAAAACTGTTGTGGAGCTGGTCTAAGACAAAACAAATCATTTGCAAGGACCAAATCAAGCACTTTCTAAACTTTTCCTGAGATGTTAAACCTCTGACTGCAAAAATAATCTAGTTCCATTCAATAGGTGCCTTTATTATTTTGTTTCTGAAACAGGTCAAGAGCCATGACCAGGGAAATCTTTTCATGTGCAGTTCCATCACAGTACCTGAAATTCTCATTGATCAGTGCCATGGTAATATGAAAAACTTTGGTTTTGATCGTTTTCACAAGATGACAAGAAATGACTCTTCAAAGTCCTCTCTAGAAGGTGCCGCTTTAGTCAGAATGCTGCTACTGAATGTACTCATGTAGAGATGAACTCAGTTTACGTGGCCTCCATAGAGAACCTGGCTGACATCAGCGGTCATTTTATCTGAAGGAATAATGTAATGCCTTAACAGGTTACCTTATGAATATAAAAGACATTCTTAGTCTGGAACCATGTCATCATTAATGTTTACACATATTTTGTGACACACTATGTACCAATATAATTATAGATTAAAATTTTAGGGTGCTCTTAAAAAGGATTGTAAAAGCTCTTTGCTCATGCTGTCCCACAGTTCCAGAGAGTTGGCAGCAGATGGGATTGGAAACTGCTCCTATGGAGCTGAGGCAGCTACACCTTTGATTCAGGGTCCTATTTAGGACAGAACACTCACAGTGAATATCTACTTTGCAGTGATACGGTAATCTGCCTACAAAGGACTAGTTAGTACTCTGCACATGACATACTTGCAGAATGAATCACAGAATCACAGATAAAACATTAGGATTGAAAGGGACCTCAAAAGATCATCTAGTCCAATCCCACCCACCACAGCAGGATCCCCTAGATCAAGTCACACAGGAACATATGCAGGCGGGTTTTAAAAGTCTTGAGAAGAGACTCCACAACACTCCTAGGCAGCCCATTCCAGTGCTCTGTCACCCTTGCCATGAAGAAGTTCCTTCTCTTATTTATGTGGAACCTCCTGTGTTGCAGCTTACACCCATTGCCCCTTGTCCTATCATTAGATGACACTGAGAAGAGCCTAGCTCCATCCTCCTGACATCCACCCTTCACATATTTATAAACATTAATGAGATCACCCCTCAGTCTCCTTTCTGCAAGCTAAAGAGACTCAGCTCCCTCAGCTGTTCCATTCCCTTCATCATCTTTATGGCTCTGCAATGGACTCCCTCCAGCAGCTCTGTGTCCTTCTGGAACTGAGGAGCCGAGAACTGCACACAATATTCCAGACGCCATCTCACCAGTGCACAGTAGAGAGGGAGGAGAACCTCTCTCAATCTGCTAACCACCCTCATTCTGATCCACCCCAGGATGCTGTTGGCCCTCTTGGCCACAAGGGCACACTGCTGGCTCACAGTCATCCTGCTGGCCACCAAGACCCCCAGGTCCCTTTCTCCTACACTGCTCTCCAACAGGTCAGCCCCCAACCTCTACTGGTATCCGGGGTTATTCTTGCCCAGATGCAAGACTCTTAGCCTTGTTATACTTCTCTCTGCCCAGCTCTCCAGCCTGTCCAGGTCTTGCTGAATGGCAGCACAACCTGCTGATGTGTCAGCCACTCCTCTAATCCCTAATCCAAGTCATCAATGAATAGATTGAACAGGACTGGTCCCAGTACAGACCCTTGGGGAACTCCACTAGATACAGGCCTCCAACTAGACTCTGTCCCATTGACCACTACTCTCTGGCTTCTATCCTGAAGCCAGTTCACGATCCACCTCATTACCCTATCGTCCAGACCACACTGCCTCAGTTTGTCTGAGGATGCTGTGGGAGACTTTATCAAATGCTTTCCATAAGTCAAGACAGACAAAAGAGCTTTATTTAGCTTTTCAAAGCTGCTTTGCACTTAAGCGATCACTTTCTGTTATATAATGAAGTAGTATACCTTAGATCTTTTGGGAGGTGGAGTGATTCATAAAAATAAGAAGTGGCTGGAAGCAGATTTCCCCTAATGTTAATGGTAACCTACCTTCTTTACAGGTGTATTTACCATGGAGCTGTATCATGTTCCAGGCGTAGCCAAACACCTTTAGTATATTTGGTTCAGTTTTGGGCACAATAAACACACTGAGGTGCTGCAGCGAGTCCAGAGAAGGTCAACAGGGTTGGGGAGGGGTCTGGAGAACAAACTTTTTAAGAAGCAGTAGGGAATGCTGAGGCTGGTTAGTCTGAAGAAAAGGAGGCTGAGGAGAGACCTTCTCACTGTCTACAACTACCTAAAATGAGGGTGTAGAGAGTTAGGGGTTGGTCTCATCTCACAAGGAACAAATAATAGGATTAGAGGAAATGTCCTCAAGTTACAGCACAGGAAGTTTAGGTTGGACATGAGGAAAAACATCTTCCTGGAAAGTATTATCAGGCCTTGGAACAGGCTGCCCAGAGAGAGGGTTCATGTGCCATCTCTGGACGTGTTTCAAAGTCATGGATATCTGGAGCTTAGGAACATGGTTTAGTGATGGCCTCAGGACAGCTGGGTTCATTGACTCAATGAGCTTAAAGGTCTTTTCCAATCTGAATGATTGTATGATTCTGTGAGTAGGATCTTACACTGAATACTGGAAAGAGTACACAACACTTCTGAGAAGAGCTGCAAATGACTAAAAACAACAATAGTAAAACCATGGTGGAGGTTTGAATGTGAACAGAGCTGCATTTTGCTCTCAAAAGAAGCAAATGCACTGTGTTGTTAATTACAACAGACCTTTGTTTCATAGGGAAACGTATTTGTAGTACGGAAAAAAATGCAATGACACCATCTTAATTAAAAAATTAAAATCTAAATTTGGAAAAGTACAAATGGTTTCAAATTTAAGCATTTTTTCGTGTTAAAAAATAAAGAAAAAAGATCCTGAGCTTCATCTTCACAAACACAAGACAGAATGACAAAGTAAGTGATAGGGGATGGCAGAAACACAGAGCAGTGGGTGCTTTCTGATTCTTCAACTTCTGAGCTGCTTTTCAGACTTCACTTTCCAGCCCAGCATTTCCCTGCAGCTCACGATATGTTACTTCCTCACTATCTGCCTGAGTGAGAGAGAAAAACGTGAACAAAACTGAGCAGGCTGTGTTTGTGCCTGTGTATGTGTGTCAAACAAACAAGATAATTTCATGCATTAGAAAATACGACAAGTACCATTTACGAATGCTTGATCAGAGTGAAGCAAAGCCATGAGTCAGCGATGCCATCGTTAACGAGTGAAAAACGATTCCATCCCATTCCATGTTCTGTACACGGCTAGATGAGGCTGTTATACAGAGGCAGGAGGTTGTGCAGCCACTCCCCCATTACACAAATACACTTAGTAGGCAGCACTCAACAAAAGGGTGGGGGCAAGAAGGTTACAGCTCCCCAAGGCTTCCTAATAAATCCACCTCTGCTCGACGTTTTACATAATGATATAATGCATTCTGTTATTATAAGCAGTGACATCATAATGACTGGAGAGCTACTCAAGTGGTGAGGAACACCTCAGATATATTTCTGTACTGGTAATTCACTTCCTGTATTTTTTAATTACAGATAAGAATTTAAAGTGAAAATAATTATTCATTCCATAAATGGTGTTGTAATGGATCCCTGGCATATAATTAAGAGGTCCTTTAATTTCAATTTTGGACAGTGAATGCTTGTTTTTTGGATGTAATCCATATTCTATATTAAGGTCATACACCTGCAAAACTCTATGCTCCTGTTTTAGTGGAAGCTGAAGATGTTGTGTGATTTGCAAGGTTAAGAAATATGTTGCAAGGCATTTTTCTTCATTCTAACCGCGATCTATTCCAGTCATCCTGTCAGTGTTCCTCGGCCCCTCTCAGGCGGCAGCACTATTTTCTAACCCCTACTTGCCATACAGCTAGTAATGACGGAGCATCTTCTTTCTAAGGAGCCAAATACCTAAAAAAGACCGACTCTACCATCACAGCATTTCCTAGAAACTGATTTTTTGAAGGTAGAAAAATATTTTTTCCAAGTTTATAAACTCACTGATAGTGTGAAAATGAATGTCTCCAGTTATTTACAAATGGATGTACAACTTTTCAGCCTACAGTAAAGATTTAAGTCATTGGTGGAACATGATTATTACTAGATGAGGATAGCATTTTCTGAAAAGGTAACTGTACTTCTCAATTTTAGTAAATATAAGCACTCGCATCTTTAAAAGCATAACAATAACTGGCACCTTTCTGGCAGACTCAGCAGGCAGGTCAAAGATTGTCTCGGCATGTAGAGTGAATTAATATTTCTCTCCCAAGAGTGGGTCCTTCTAGAAACGGCTTAAGGCAGATTGGTGGGGCATTCAAAGGAAAGTTGGAGAGGGGTGGTGAAAACTTTTGTTTATAGGAACATTTTTCAGATTTAGATCTAGAAACTTTTAAGTCTTTTAATGTTTTAGCCTTACATGAAAGAGACTTTCCCTGTCCATCGCTTTTGCATCTGCTCTGCTGTACAGCCCACCACACACACTCTAACTTCCCCCAGTTTGCTCTGGACTCCCACTCTGCCCTTTTGTGGGAATTTCTATGTCCCCATCTCTGCATTTAGGTTTCATCCTTCTCTTCTACTCATGCCCATAACCCCACTTTCCTCACTTTCCTCACTCTTCTTGCCCCACTGTGTTGCTTCCTGTGTGTTTTAGCTCCTTATGATCTAGATTTGACTTCTGTGCATCTGCTGCTTGCTTTTGCTGAAGGCAAAGGAACTGCAGAAGGCCCTGCTCTATCCAAGAAATACTTTTAGAAATTAGGCATAGTTCTATAATACAGATAATCTAAGAAGCACTACATTTCCTCCAATTCTGGCTGCAGTAACATTCAAAGTGTCAGAATCATTTAGGGAAGACTGTTAAGCCCATCAAGTCCGGCCATTAGCCCAACCGTCCCAAGCCCACCCCTAAACCATGTCCCTAAGCTCCAGATCTACATGACTTCACTTGGCTTTCATCTCCTCAGGTACACAATACAGCAGCAAATGTCTCCCAGTGCTGCATCAAGTAGGCATTGTGTGCTCCTGCATTTCCTGGCAGAACTGCCTTGCCTTTGCTGGCTCCTTAAACTAGTGTAATAGCAATGGCTGCAGCCTCTGTGAGCTTAAAAGAATTAGTAAGTGTTGTGCCTCACTTTACCTCATGGCATTCTGTCACCCAGAACTATGACTTATCATTCCTCCAACAAACCTGCACTATTCTCAGCTTAGCCTGCATTCATATCACTCTAGTAACTTACGAAACCATCTCAAAGGAAATAAACACCAATTAAGGCACAGCCACTTTAATACAGTAAAGATCAGCTTTGAACATCACTTCCTTACTTTCTAGCAGATAAAGCTCCCATTTTTGAACATTTCATTTTGTACTTAGATTATGTCTTCTCAGATAAGCTTTAAGCATTACCATCTGCTCTGCAGCAATCACATGATCCTATCACTTTGATTTGGTTGAATACAAATCCCTTCAACAACAGGGAAACAGCAAAATAACACATTTGTCCCTTGAACTGTCACCACCATAGGTTGTTCAAGGGCTGCTTTATAGCAGAGGGAAAAGACATGGCAGGGGACACTGCTATACAGCTCCTGCCTGGATCTAGGCAGCTCTGACACTGAAGCTTCTTGTTTGCTGGGGGGACTGAGTCAGTGTTTCAGCTGGGTTCTGCAGCCGCAGGGGCTGAGCGCTTTGCCAGAGCCCTGTGCTTCTGCATGTCTGCTGGCATTTGGAAGTAAATCCTGAGTCAGAGGGAATACACCTTTCTCTTGCAGCTGGCAGACTGCTGTAGTTACAGCTCTCAGCTATCTCTGAGGCATTCTTACCACAGCTGTCCTCTGCAGACAGCTGGCCCACAGCCACTACAGTTGGCCACTGCAGCAACAGAACTTCCCTGCTGGTTTCTAGGAGAAAGGCAAAAGCAGAGTCTGTACACACTGTTGGGGCTACATCTATTAAGGAAACTAGTGAAAGGCTGGGGCGTATCATCAAATCACAGAAACATTTAGGCTGGAAAAGACCTTTAAGCTCATTGAGTCAAACAATGAACCCAGCTGTCCTGAGGCTATCACTAAACCATGTTCCTAAGCTCCAGATATCCATGACTTTGAAACATGTCCAGAGATGGCAAATGAACCCCCTCTCTGGGCAACCTGTTCCAAGGCCTGATAATACTTTCCAGGAAGACATTTTTCCTCATGTCCAACCTAAACTTCCCGTGCTGTAACTTGAGGACATTTCCTCTAATCCTATTGTTTGTTCCTTGTGAGATGAGACCAACCCCCAACTCTCTACACCCTCATTTTAGGTAGTTGTAGACAGTGAGAAGGTCTCCCCTCAGCCTCCTTTTCTTCAGACTAATCAGCCCCAGCTCCATCAGCCTCTGGGAGCATCCTTCTACTTAGACCAATCCTTCCATTGGAATGGATCTGTTTAGCAGAAAGATGATCCTCTTTGGATTTAAATTGCAGAAGGCAGTATAAAATGTTTCTCTCTATGAAAAATTGAGAGAAGCACCCACTATACTACCCAAGTAACCAGCAGCTCCTGGCTTCGCATGTGCTGACAATCTGTATAATCTGGAGGAAACACTGAAAAAGTCTTCTCACCACACTCATTAAAACCCCTTCTAAGCAAGGTGTTGCAAACCCTGTATCATGCAGGATGTAATGTCTCTTCGTTTTCACCCACTGGGTAACTCTCAGAGCACATCCTTCAGCTGTGTCTGTGTTGAACACTTTGACAGGTTAAACTGCCATTTATTGACATTTACAACTCACTTAAATTTGGGCTAGTGATTTGTTTGTAAGGAAGAATACAGCAGTAAACCACCATACTCTAAATTCTGGCTGAAGTTGGTACAACGATTCTTCTAATGTCATACTGTTTACAGACACGACAACATTTAATCTTCCTCTCTGACTTTAATGGGTGTAAAAATGTCATGAATATAAATTTCTAGATGAGAATTTTGAGAATAACAAAATGCTTAGATTTTAGTACCACAAAGAAAATGTCTTGGGCCTTGCACCATTCATTTGTGTTTTAGCGTCTGTTTAAACTCAGTGTCTTCTCCAGGTTTGTGAACTGTTTCACTAATTAACGTGCAAGCAGTTGATGAAGGCAAATCTCTCAGAAGCAAGCTATCTCTCTATCAAAATAAAGGGGAAACAATGATTCATTCTAAGTGCACTGATGATAGAAGAGCTCTGAATAGCATATTAGTTGCAATATTCTACTTGAAAGGAACAAAGTGCAAGTTAAACAAACAGGAGCGCAATGACTGCATTTTTTTCAGGGGTGGTCCTCTTAGAAAATGTTAACCACATTAAAGCAGGTAGTTATTGAAATATGCAATTAATTTTAAGTTAATAGAAGCTGAAACTGTCATTCACCTGAGCAGGTGGTGGAAGAACCTTCTTGCATATCTGCTGATTGGGCCCCTGTACTCCAGCACAGTTGTATCCAAGAGGGGTCTTGTCGGCGCATAAAAAGTTCCAAGGCTTGCCTCAAGCTGTGCTGTGAAGTGCGAACATAGCAGTGGTGAAACAAGTGGAAGTGTTTCTATTACAACAGGTTGCTCACATTTGCAGTCAGTCACACTCCTCAGAACACTGATTAAATGGGACTTTGTTATAGGACAGATGAAATTAAAATATGAGAGATTGTATAGACGCAAAAGTGCACATAAACTTTCACTTAGAGGCACAGTTGACAATGACTTTGAACAACAAAAGCTGTCAAAAGGATGAAGACATCTGTAACACACCATGTTCTCAACAGCAGAGTGCAATTAAAAGTGACTCATTAGAGTAAAACAGTTTGAACAAGTTTGTCCAGTAGAGATCAACTCTTAATTAGCTCAAATAATCTTTGTCCTCTTAGGCAAACAACAAGGAAGTTCAGTTTTTCAGGGATTATTGTGCTAGGCCAGAGGCTGACAGAACTCTTCTTATGATGGCCTTGGGGTCTAAGGAACCTCCTTGAGCCCACAGTTCTTTAAAAACTTTAAAAGGCTCTAGAAATCCTAAGGGTTTGTCACGCCTACAACTTGCAGTTGTGGCAAACAGGATAACTGCCCTTGCAATAAATAAAATAAAGCTCTTTCGTTATACAAGTTCTCTCCACTATAAATACTTCTTGACTGCTGCACTCCTCAGCTGCACCTCTCAGACATCTGTCAACATGTTTTTAATACAAAATTACACATAAGGGAAGAACCTGTTTCATGGCTTGGCTGAAAGGAAATCTAATGATCAATAATAATTCTGTGTCTTCTGCTTGAGAGTTAAGATGTAGTACAAGTCCTTATAGGCAGAATAAGGAGAATTCGATCTATATTTGGTCTATAGGTTCTCCTTTCAATGCAGACGTGCAAACTGGTAATGATCAGAATTCTGGGGGAAACTTTAAAAGCAAAATATAACCTACTGTCTCATTAAGCAGACAAAATCTCATTGCTTTGCTGTTACCAAGGTTTGTTTGAACTTGCCATTTCCATATTTAGTGATAATGGTTCTTTATTTCCAAGCATAGCAACATTTTATTTTATTAGGCTTGATAGCACTGAATGTGCTAATAGGACCGTGTTAGGAACACAGGCAAACGGTCAGTAAATTAGGTTTTGTGTTATCTTAAATCTAGACAGTAAGGAAAGTTGAACATTAAAGGTATTTTCTTTCAAAGCAGCAGTTATTTTAGATTAAAATTGAATTCAGCAGTACCTTTGCAAAAAAAACAAGCCATACTCCCTTGCCATTGCTGTTTTCTTGACAGCATGTATTGTACTTCTGAAATATTTCAATGCACATGGAACACTAGTAACTACTAGCACAGTTATAGATTCATTAGATAGCCCAGCTTGATGTTCACAGCAGAATAAAAATCTTGAAAGATAACTGCCCCATCGCTATAAATAAAAGGCCCCACTGGGTTTTGCTAATAAAAAAAAAGAATTACCAGGCCAAATTTGTTAAGATTCATACTGAATAACTTTGGGACAGAATAGAATTCCATCTGCTGTAAACAGCATTAGGGAGCTGCATGGTGGGGAAGCACACAGCCATCTATTTATAATGTGCATATTTTTAGGAGAGTTGAAGATCAGCCCTTTTCCTGGGTCCTTTTAAAAGCAGGTTTTATTTAGAAGCAATGCACTATGTTTGCAGCACGGAGATTTTTTTAATCAGATCCCCCCACATGGGATAGCTGATGGCTTGGCAGCGATGTAGGACACCTCGGAGTTTTTCTATCATCAAACACACCAGAATCCTAAGTATTCTCTCTTGCCACAAAAGATGCCTGGTCCCCAGCTGTCTGCCTGCTAGACTGAAGGATAACACCTTCACTAAATCAAGGCACTTCAAATCTTGAAGTCTATTGAGTTTGGAGATAGAGAGCAAATCAAGAGGAAGGCATCACACCAGGTTTCAGCAGAGATGAGGCTCAACCTAAAATTCATCATTTCTTGTGAGGGAACCCAGCTACTACTGCAGGGGGCCAGAAGATTACAGTGAGGACAAATGCTATAATCCTAAAGGAGGCAGCAGAGGATAGTGGATTCAAAGCCTTTGGATCGTGTAATGAAAGAATGACCCTTCAAAAGCACCTTAAAAACCACACTAAATCTCTTGTCCCCATTGCAGGAGAACATCCGTCCTTAAGTTGGTGCTGTCTCGGTGTGAATATAAAAAAACCATGTGGATTCTGTATTGACTAACATTAGTCTGCAATAGAAACTGTATTTATGTAATATAAGAAAGAGAGACCACAGGTAAAATAGTGATAGGTATATATATAAAGTCAGGCCTATACCATAAATATATTAAAATACACGTTATTTTAGTATTGCTACTGAGATATATTTTAGTATCTCTATTATTACAAATGATTAATTTTCAGTCAACACATTGATGCAATTACTATTTATTATTAATTATTGAAATGACTTGTCTACACGTAGCATTTTATTATGGAGCGTAGTAATCCATCTGACTGCCTGGATTCTCATTATTGTCTCCTTCACATCATCAGTATACATATTGCCATAAACCACATGTGAATTACAAAGGCACCACAAAAATACAGTAAAACCAGCCTCTTACCTTCTCTGTCTGCTGTAAGCTTTTGTTTCAGAAGGTGATTGACAATGGCACTCAAGCAGATGTAACACTGCTGACCCATCGTATTCCAGTTCATGGTGCTGAGGACATTAATTGCCTTGTGTATCTCGTTGTAACCAATGTACTGGTGGATGATCTCCACAAGGCCCAGGTGTCCTCTTGTGAACACACCTTTTACAGGAAATATTAAAACCAGAGTGTTAGAAGGAAGTAAACCACTGGTTGACTCCTTTTCAGCACAAGTTAAAAATAATTGCTGCTGGTTAAAATGAAGAAGTTTAAGTTAATGGGTTTCACTATTTTATGTCAAGTGATTAGCTTATTTAGACTGAGTGTGGTTTGGACAGCACAGAAAAAACATCAGTGTTAACTTCACACTCCACCGTCAGTGACAATAAATGTACTGAGGTGCACTAGAACTTACCTTTTAGCTTGGTTAAAATTCTCTGAGTGAAGCATTTCTTATGTAAGGGAGTATCCTTTTAGCATTTCAGGACCTTCAAATTACTTTTGCACATGAAACCAGGAACATGCTATCTCTTTTTAAATAAAACCACAGTGCTACATTTTTATTTCCTCAAATTATATTCCAATGCTGTTTGTCAAAACTAATTTTAAGGAAAAACTTTTGGTGAGAAAGGGAATGAGCTGAATTTCAGTATCGATGTTGAAGCCATAGGACAGCTGGGGAAGAAAAGCCTGATAAAAGAGAAAAGCTGAACCAATAGAGAGAGGTCATAGGTCATAACTAGATGAAAAATATATATAAACAGCATATTAATATTGCTTAAATATTGGTTGTGATGTAAAATAAGAATTGAGAAGAAAAAAGCTGAGGAAAACATCAGACTATGTCTTGAGGACAAGGAAGCTGCTGAGAATTTCCCTATACCAACCTAACACTTTAGGAAAAATGGTTATGCATTTCTTTGTTGTAACAGATAAATACTCATTTTTTAGTGTCATTAAGGAAAAGACTTGGATTTCTCTTGTATTTCACTTCACATTGGCATATATTAAAGCCTATGGACATTATACTGCATAACAGCCTTGTTTAACATGTGTATGCTTGATAATACCTAACAGTTACGGCAGATTTTACTCTTCCTAAATGTTTAGTGTTTGGTATTGCACAAACTGGGCAAACTTCACATTAATCATAAGCGAAGATGAAAAAACCTATTTGCCTGCTAATGAAACGCAATACCATATTTTAAATCTTTTGAGGGCAGTCATGCTGAAACACTGGCACCGATACTGAGGCTGGTGTTACCTAGGGTCTGGGTTGACACCAACAAGAAGTTGCAACGCAAACAAAAGGAGTTTGGCATTATACACCAAAAATATTTGCCATTAATGTTTGAGGGCAAATTTAATATAAATCTTTTTCCTGAAATCAATCTGGCTAGGCAGCATTCACAGAACTTGTCCAAAATCATAGTGTGTTGGCTGAAAGTTAAAAATGTATATGCCTATTCTCATTGACAGTTTAACAGACTTTAATGGGAAATAATCCCAAGCCATTAGTTAATTACGGATTTTATTTCAGTCCTGAATGCCCATCTGAGTTTTGCTGTCACAGAGCTCTAAATTTATTGTGTAATTAATATTTGTGTTATTTCTTAAATAGCAGAGACCTACACACCACTGAAGGTTGGAAGATGGTTTGGCTAAACAATACAGTGTTACCTTGGTAGGGTGGTAGAGAAGAGGGGTAAAGCTGGAAACCTGAATGCAACAGAGAATGGCTTATTTTTTGCACCCCAGACTACAAAGAGGAAGGGAGGAACAGAGAGAGCTTTGCCTTCTTCCTAGAAGAGATTTTACAGTAATTATAAAGAATTAATTTTAATTTGTGATAACTTCCAGCTGCAGAGGTCAATATCTTCCCATTTGGATGCTTGACTTCTCCTGGGCTTCCAGGCAACCTGCTTGGGAAAAAGAGGTGACAGCCAACTCACTGCCTAATTGATTTAGGAACAGTGCCCAGGGAGACAGTCCAATTAAATTTACAAGCTGGCAATTAGCAAGAAAGGCCTCTAAATCCCTGTGCTGAGAGCCTGCCTGCTTTCGTCAGAACAGAAATGTGCTAAAGATAGCAAGGGGAAAGCTGAGCTTTCTGAAAAGCTGTTGTGAGGAAACCCCACAAGGAAGGACTGAAGAAAAGCAAGGTAGATGTGGGTAGAGAGCCTTCTACTTGACAGGTAAGAGGTAATTCAGAGGGTGTTTTTAATGGCCAACACGCACACAACCATCAAAGAGCTGCTATAATTAGTGTTCTGGGCTACTCTGCAACTATTAAACCAATCAGTGAACAGAAGGCAGCTCAATTATCTCAAAATAAATGACAACCTGTAGTTTTTTAATAGTTCGGGTTTTCTATAACAGTAATGATCTTGATTGGCTCTTTTAAAATTTTACCAGTCAATCCACCTTTTTTTGTGGCTAACTTTGTATTATAATATATTATGTTTTATTATAGTAGTTATATTTATTGTAGTATATTATACATAATAACATATTATAAATCATAACATAGTGTACTACAATATTATGTATTCTATATAAATAATATTTATTATATTTATTTCCTTTTAGCAGTTGCAAATAATGCTTGCCAAAAAGTATGTTTTTTAAATTCAGCCTCTCAAATGTCTAGGTCTATGTTACTTCTAAGCAGGATTATACCACCCTAGAAGAGCCTGCATATCTCCGTAAGTATAGAACTGATGTAGATTTTGCACCTTCTTCCTAATCTTAGTTGTTTTGAACAAAAGAATCATAAAAACTCATGTAAAGATGTACAAAGACAATTCTGTTCCCTTGGACAGAAATTTTCCAGGACAAGTGCATTGTACACGGCTGCCTGCCCTGCTGACATACTTGCTTGGCAGTCAGAAGACTGAAGCGTGATTGGGGTTTTTTTGCCCTCACAGTGGGTTTGCACCACTGTAACTTGCGTGGTTGAATGGAATGAATAGAGCTCTCACAGCTGAGCAACTGCAGGGGGTTTATTCTGAGTTCAGCCACCAACTCGTTGTGTAACTCCTGGAAATTAGCTTTCCTTTCCTGCTTCTTGCTATTCTGTTTGGGAAATGAAGATATTTATGGTTTTCATCTCTGAAAGTTTTCTTACAACTAAAATGAGAAGTGCTGTCTAAACTCTAACATTAACATTATTGCTGCTTCTTTTATTCACAACTTCTGGCAAATCGAGAGACTAAACTCTGAAGGTTATGAAAAACTTCCTTTTTGTGTGAAAAGAATTCAAGGAAAGACTTTTTTACTGAGGTCAGGGAGAACAGAGTACTGGCACAAATACACTTTGTAGTGGACAGTTACATCACGCACACAAGAAATCACTTAGGAGAGAAAGTAGCACTGTTACTCTACTATTAAATACATATTATTTTAGCTTGTTAGAGGTATTACTACAGAATTAATACTATTCCCAAAATTATACAGAACAGATTGAAAGAATTTCCCATTCAGAAAATTGTTCCACTTCATTAGAGTAGCAGGGAATGTAACAGGCCTGATCCTGCACCAGATTGGGGTCCTGTTCTGTCAGACCCCGTATGAAGATACTAAGACACTGCAAAGAATAATGATCTCATTCAGATATCATTGGAACTAAGTGCTTTTAAGGTCACACGTATCTAAAATGAGTGTGCTTCAAATGACAAAGAACCTGTGAGGTACAGATGTCTCCTTAGGAGCTCAAGGTTCAACAGAGATCCTCAGGAACTTACCGAGTTTGAAGTGAAGTCCTCCTAAAGGTCCTTTGTCAAATCTAACCAACAAAAGATCAGGAACATCTGTGCAGTCACTGCTAGCAGATGGAACCTGAGGAGCAGCCCACTGGATCTGGATGAGGCTGCTAGGCATGTTGAAATGTTTACTGAATTGTAGAATTGCCTCAGGTGAATAGTCCTGTGCCAAGAGCTGAATTTTAATTGGGGACAGTGCTGTATCAAAAAGTTGTAGCTCCCCTTGAGAGCTGCCAATAACAAATATGGCTCCACAAGGGTGGTAGGTTATCAAAGCAGGGAGCAGTTCTGCCTGGGCTAACAGAGTCACTTGGTTGTAGGCTTCATACAGAATTATTGACGAATCTTCACAACCCAAGACTAGTTTGTCTTCTGTAACATCCCTGCAAGAGCTGATGGCCTTGGATCGCAGAGGTATTCTGGTGACTGCAACACATTGTATTTTGTTCCTAATGCACTTGTAGATGCAGCTGTCAGCCATGGGCTCTTTGTCTGTGGAGAGTGAGTGCTCTACCGTGTAAACCTGGTAAGGCTTATTAGAGCTGAAGGTAGCATCAAGTGGATCCCATTCCGTGCGGACATAGCTCAGGACCTGAAAAAATCCAAGTGTTTTGACAGGATTTTTTTAGTAAGTATCCTTACTGTGATGATTCATCAAACAGTCTGCTGCAAATAGGCTCTCTTGTGGGTCAGTAAACTAAAACAAACATGGATTTTAGAAACAGAGTTGTCAGATCTACTGGTTAAACTTTTAAAAGGTTAATTCCTCTGATTTAAAATGCTGCAATGTCATTTGAGCCATATGGATTTGTCTAGAGTATGTAACAGGTTAGCAGAACAGAAAAATGTATAGTATGTTACTCTGAGCATCACAAGTAGATGGTTTTTGATCATTTGCTCAGGGCCATGGTAAAAGAAGATAACTACACTGCAGTGGTAGAAACAACAGCATGTTTGAACAGGGTATCCCACACACTGGCAAATGAGTAGGTGGCAGACGTTCTTTGGTGCCATATGGCTTTAGATACAGAATAAATGAATTTGTGATAGCAGAAAAGGGTGACAACCTAGGGATATTTGAAGAATGAATGAACAACTGAAAGAACACAAAGGCAGAAAATTATATACCGTTCCTGGCATAGAGCAGGAATTTGTAGTGTGGAAACATGGGAAACACCATAAAGTTATGGAGGTGACAGTGGAGACCAATGAAGGGTCACATCCTACAACATATGGGTTTGAGTGAGAGCTGTTGTAGAGGAATCAAGCAGGACAATTGTGGGAGAAATACAAGCTCTAAGTTATAAATTAACTTATAAAAAGCAATTTATCTGAAAAAGAGAGAAAACCAATGTCTCTAGAAGAATGAGAGTATGGGAAGTCAGTCAGAAACTTGCTAGTGTCTGTTCATGCAGAAATAGAGTGAAAAGAAAATGTCAGAGTGAGTCAAACCCCACCTTCAGATGTACCCACAGCATTCTTCACATTGCCAGCTACAGCTGCTGACCTGCCACTCATTTTGGAAGCCCCCTTTTTTGAGCCCAGGTGGATTGAAAGTGCTCTTTACACAGAAAGGGGAAACAAATGTGATTAAAAGGCAGCGAGAGGGCAAGGGAGGAAATGTGGAAATTTTGGGTTGAAAATCACATTGTATACAGAACGTCAAAGCAGTTTAGATTTGATTTCCACAGATCACAAGACCAATTGAACACATAATTCAGCCTTTCATCCTGCAAATGAGGAGAATAAGAAATTAATTTTTTTTTGGCACACTACCCATTAGTTCAGAAGCAACTGATGAATTTACAAACACATTAATTGGGATGTTGATCAAACTGATCAGGATGGTTTGTTCTGTAAGGAAAAATATGGAAAGAATAAGTTTTACTTATTTTGTCAGCAAAGTGGTTTCTCATTCAGAAGAAGGAAACAAGAGTATTGCAACTCCATGGCTGCAAGCCAGTTAATACACAAGTCTTAACTACTTTGAGTATTTAGGGACACACAAAGAGCTGTTTAATGCAGAAGTATCTAACACAGAAGCTGAAGCATCCAACTTGTGAAAACCAGGTAAACCCATTTCAGCAGAGTAGCATCAATGAAAACATGCACCAAGGAGGAAACAAAATATTAAATTACTTATGTAGTCCGGAAAACATTTTCTCACCTCCACCATTCCCTCATCAATGACTTCTGCCCACAAAATGTGCAGTGGCTGCTGTGCAGATGTTGGAATTGTGTGGCTGGTAATGTGTTCAATTGTACATTAAGTAAACTCATAAAATAGGTTATTGTGGACAAAGGATTAGTGTGACCACAGAGCTCTACAAGCTCAAATAAAGACAAAGTGAAGTGTCAGTCTTTGCTATGCAGTTTTCCCTAGGACTACGTAGAGAGATCCAGGTAGCTGCCTTTCAAATATGTGAAACAGCAATCCTGCCCAAGCAAGTCTTCAAAGCTTCCATAACTTCAGTGAAATGAGCCTTGAGGCCCTCTGGGCCTCAGATTTCTACCTTCCTGTGCTAGGTTTCAGTGCACTGCATTATTCATCCACATAGTTTGATTCAAATCCAGTGTTCCTTTCTGGACTTCTTCTTCACAAGGAAAGTCCTAAGGATCCACACAACAATCAAGGCCATGAGAGATGAAAAAGTGAAAGCTCTATTAAATTCTGAAGAAGAATGGCCTTGAAGGTTAAGAGGAAAACATATGAAATATGGGTTTTACACCTGCATTGGAGTGACTGCACGAAAAATAGCAATGAAAATAGTCACAGAAATATAAATGTTGCCCTCTGATCATTTGAGAGTCAGCAAGCAAACAGAAGCCAATTAATAATTTTATTCTGCCTTGCTAGAGCAAATGTGGGACAAAAGTCTTCTCTGCTATAAATTTAAAGGAAAGTAAAATCTTGCATAATAAACCTTGAAATGAGAAGCTTCCCAGTTGCAAATGATTTTGAGTGCAAATCTTTGAAATGAGGTCTAGGGTAGGGCTGGTTGCTTTACGTGACACAATTCTAAAGTAGGAGAAAGCTCCTGAGAGGAAAGACTATTTGTTACATTTCCAAACATAAATTTTGACATCGTGTTTAAAAAAATAGGGCTTAAAGGAAACTTTTCTACATACTACTCGCTGAAACAAGAGAAACATTTCTTCTCAGATTGGAAGAGATAAGCTACTGCTTCTCATGCATCAGTGGCCTCATGTGCCTCTTGGAGGAAAAGTACCCAACTGAGAGATCTCTTTGTTCCTGTTTCCATTTTTGCTGAATGTAACTGGTATTTGGCACTCTGAAGGGCAGGGGGGGAAAAAGGCCAGTCTCTTTCATCTGACAGGGAAGGTTTGAGTCCTTCTGCCAGAAATCACTTTTATTATTAATTCTTCACACTGCTAACCAGAAAACTACAGCAGAGACACCTAGAACTAAAGACTCATGTTCAAAGAATCACAGAATCACAGAGTCTGGAAAAGTCCAGCCTATGACCTAACATCACCATAGTCACTCAGATCATGGCACTAAGTGCCACATCCAGTCTTTTCTTAAATGCCTGCGGTGATAAGGACTCCAGCACTTCTTTGGGCAGTCCATTCTAATGTCTGATCACCCTTTCCATGAGGAAGGACTTCCTAACATTCAATCTAAACCTCCCCTGGTGCAGCTTCAGGCCCTGCCCTCTCATCCTATCACTAATTGCCTGGGAGAAAAGCCCAATCCTCATCCGACTACAGCTTCCCTTCAGGGAGTTATAGAGAGTGATAAGGTTCCCCCTGAGTCTCCTCCAGGCTAAACAACCTGAGCTCCTTCAGCCTCTCCTCATCAGACTTTCCCTCTAGTCCCTTCACCAGCCTTGTTCCTCTCCTTTGGACCTGCTCTAGTACCTCAACACCTTTCTTGAAGTGAGAGGTCCAGAACTGTCTCCAGTACTTGAGGTGAGGCCTCACCAGTGCCCAGTACAGGGGTAGCATTATGTCCCTGGTCCTACTGGCCACGATACTCCTGATACAAGCCAGGATGCCACTGGTCTTTCATGCCACTTGAGCACACTGCTGGCTCATGTTCAACCAGATGTCAACCAGTACTGCCAAGTCCATCTCTGCCAGGCCACTCTCCAGCCACTCATTTTCCAGTCTGTAGCTGCAGGGGGTTATTGTGGCCACAGTGTAGGACCCTGCATTTGCCCCTGTTAAACCTCATCACATTGGCCTCTGCTCATTGACCCAGCTTGTCCAGATCTCTCTGCAGCATCTTCTTCCCCTCCAGCAGATCAAAACTCCTCCCCAGCTTGGTGTCATCCACGAATTTACTAAGGGTAGACCCGGTCCCCTTATCCAAGTCATCAATAAAGATGTTGAATAGAACTGCACCCAGTACTGATGCCTGGGGGACACTGGTCACTGGACACCAACTGGATGCACAGATCATTAGGGGTTGGAAGGGACCAACATGGGTCATCAAGTCCAACCCCACTGCTCAAGTAGGATCATAAAACCTAAAACAGGTTACATAGAAATTCAGATGCGGCACCATTCACAACCACTCTCTGCCTGGTCATCCAGCCAGTTTTTAACCGAGCAGTGGTGTACTATAGGATCCTATAATAAGGGTTAGAACATGCTTTTGAGAAGTAAGGATGTCTGACAATCAAAACATCATATTTTTTACCAAGAAGATGGTCCTCCATTATCTACCAGTTGTTTTTATATCTGGTAAGAAATGTGCCAATATTGCTTTAGCAGTCCTTATAAAGGAATCTTCTGGGATTCATTCCCAGTGATCAGGAGTTCCCTGTATACCTAAAGTGGAATGCTCAAGCAACAATCTATCTTTGCATTAACAGTACATTTGCTAGGGGAATGGGAAGGCAAAAGCTGTCAGAGTTGTCTTAGAAGTGGGTAGGACAACTGTAGGATTTATGGAAAGAGAGGAGAGGGCAGTGGGTCTAGGACAGAGCTGCAATATCCCATGGTGGGGGTGAATAATCCATTCAACACTTCCCGTAAATCTTGGGTGAAGCACTCAGCCTTGGACTTCAAGGGGAGATTTCTGCAAGTGCTTCGCATGAAGTCAAACCAATTAGTTTCTGGAAAATAAATACATAGTAAGGAAAAACTGAAAGGTCCCTTTCAGCTTTGAAACGTGTGTGCTGCAAAAACACAGTAAATATAACTAAGCATTGGACACGTGATTTCGGCTATTTCCCTTACTACTGTGACAGTTGTGTACCACTACTGCACACTAATAGGAGGTTTTCTCCCCATTTTTCCGCCCTTGCACCAGCTAATCAGGACATGACACAGGTCAGGTTCTCAAATCCTGGAGTCAGAAACCACAACAATTCCAGTAAATCTTTGTAAATGGGGGGGGGAGCTGAATCCTGTTAGTTAAAATACTTTCATTTCAAGTTTGAAAGAAAGAATAGTCCTGGCTTGTGTGGACTGTATCTTCTTAGTGCAAATCTTTGAACACTTAAAAGTTGAAGTATTTTGCATAGAGTGCTGGGAAAGGATAAAGTCCACGTATCAAACCAAATGAGTTTTAACTGGTAGTTCTTAAGCAGAAAATTGGCTTACCAGGCAGATAAAAAAAGAAAACAAAAGAAACACAGAAACAAGCTTGCTGTGACTGAATTGTGTGTCTTTCAGATGAGAAGAATGTTTGATTTATTTTATGGCTGTTAAAAAGAAAAAGCTTATTTAATTTCACACCGTGAGGCTCCAAATAACAATAACACTTTAATTGGAAACGTGGAGTGGGGGGTACAGTGCACACCCGAGTGAAATAGTTTTAAGTACAGCACTGTGAAGACAGAAAAAAAACCACCCCCATCTTCACTTTAAACATTTCTAATATCAACATTTCAGTTGCCTTTTCTAGGGGACTCATCACTGTATTTACAGTCCCACATGCAATCTTATTTTTTTAGATCTTGAGATTATGTTTACTCTTACTTTCTTACAAAATTTATCATCATCTTTATCCCATATTATTCACTGAACTTTTAACCCAATGTGACATCAAGGATTTCACATTCTTTGTGGTATGTGTGTGAGAGGTATTTCAGCTATTCAGTTGCACGGGGTGAGTGTTTTTAGTGAGTGCTCCAGTATTTGTAACATAGCTTACTCACAGATGCGCTGTGTTTATTTCACAAGTTTGAGGCACAATGTGGAAGCAACAACTCTTAAATATTCTCTCTTGGGAGAAAGAAAAATAATATTCTCTCTCAGGCAAATTGTTTTTATCCCCAAGATTGAAGTATAATTTCAGTGATTCACAGCAGCACTAAATGGGGTGAAAAGAAACATGACAAAGACAAACATAAAGTACTGCCGGAACTGAGCCCTGGCATCACCGATTCCTGTTAATTTATGTTTACAGAATAAAGTTCAAGTTGATTTTAACACGGCTTTCTCTCAAAGCATTTAATCCAAGGGTGATTTCACATCAGATCCTATTTATTCATAGCAAATTGTTTGAAACGATTTTCAGAAAGATTCCTCTTCTGGTTTTGAAATCAAAATACCAGCATTATCTCCACAGGGAGACAATTTAAATAACATCCTTGATCTCTGGTACTTTAACAAAGAAGAAACAAGCAAAGCCCAAATAATGAAATAAATAAATTGGAGAATGGAGGAGTTTACTAGAAGAAACCAATGCCTGCAGGAAAGCAAAGGTTCCACAAATACTCCTGCATGTAGATAAATGTACATCACACACCCAGGCACACTCATATGGCAAAGAAAAAAGCCCTTTTTACTTTTTCATGAGACAATTCCTCATCAAATCTTACAGCATGCAACCTAGTAAATACTGATTCAGGAGCGAAAAATAAAATGGAGTAAAACAAGTTATGAACAATAATAAAAAATCTATTTGCTTTTAGAGGAATCACATTTACCTTTAGCCTTACTAGCAGCAAATGTTATGACATGAAGTCACACAGCACTACACAAATAAAACTTGTAGTATATTTAAAATGTAAAATGTATTTCCTCCACTACATTGAAAAGCTGCTTAAGGACACAACACCCCAAAAAATCTACGTGCAATGTGAATCACCCCAGTGCAGAGCATGTAGTTATGGGGTATGATCATGGTGCAGGGCTGAATTGCCTTGTCTCAGGGCTTTTTATTGTTATCCTCACCCTAATAAGCACTGGGCAGGAAATAACTGTTGGAAAAGTCTTCCAAAGAGGAAGTAGTATCCCCAAAGTGCCTCACTTGCCTTTGCTCTGTCAAAAAGAGTGCCAGTAGCTGGCACATTTTTTCTGGGTAACATCCATTCATCTCCTTGGGCTTGATTTACTTTTTCCTAAGCCTAGTCTGCCAAACAGCTTTTTACAGGCTAGACATCCAGCAGTTCCTGCTTCTCCCTTCATTCAGGATAATGATGCTGTTTTATCCAAGCGCTACAATATTTTCAAGTAAAATGTTGGCTATATTATTTTACTCCACTTCTTTTTGATAAAAGGTCCAAATTGAAACAGTTGATGCTTCTCATTCTTTTGTTGAAATCAGGCATTTGCTGGGAGAAAATTCATATTATTGATCAAAAGTGATAAATAGATAGCTGTTGTGAAAGGCATGTCATGATTTTTATTCCAGAACTACACCCAGGAAAGAGTATGGAGTTTAGGAAGATGATTTAGCTGTGGGCTTGGGACAGCTGGGCTAATTGTTGCACTCTATGATCTTAAAGGTCTTTTCCAATGTAAATGATTCTGTGATTCTAAGAGGAGAAATGGTAAGGGACTAGAGGCAAAGAGAGGCAAACAAGCATGCTTACTGAAACGCTATATTCTTGTGGTATCTGATCTAAAGTGTCTAGGAACATTTTTGCTCATGTTATGCTCCCACATGACCCTCAGAAGTTAAAGGTGTTAAAATGTACCTGAATTAACTGCAGGTTGAAGGTTGATGCTACTTCTAGAGATTCTGGGGGCTGCCATCCCCCATACCTCCAGGAGAATTTAACTGCTGCCCATAAGGAGCAAGTTTTCCATGGCTCTGGTAAACTGCTTGGTATTTTATTGACAAATGGAGGAGAAGAGATTTCATCCAAAGATCTCAGAATTAAAAGAGAAGTACAGGCAAAGAATCAGAAATGGGAAAGCAACTGAACAGTTAAATACAGCAGTTTTGCTTTTAAAAATAATTTTCTTATATTTATACTACAATAAAGGTTAAATTAAAAGGATTATGCGTTTAGGCCTAAAGGCTTAGGGAATGCTTATTATCATTATCACGTTAAACACGAGTGATGTGCTTAGGACTACGCTAGGCAGTCTCAGCCCTGAGCAATTTAGAATCTAAACCATCACTGAAAGGTGCCAAGCAATACTGGAATTTGGAAATTTCCCTAGAATATATATACAAAAAATTTTAAACTGACAGTGGGGAGGGGGTGGGTTCTGTGAATCTTTCAGAAGAAATGAGTCTCCAAAAAACCCTCTCAGGAAACAGATTGCAAACTGCTTTCTGGGAGTGAAATGGAAACAAAGGGCATGGGAATGTTGCTGTCAGAACCTGGATATTCAGAATTCCTGGTAAGAAATAAGATTTGAAATGACAGTAGGATGAAGTTTCGTAATATCAGACCCAAAGACTACACTGAAAAGGCTTATGAAGGAGAGACGCGTGTTTTAGCTCCCGGAGTAATTTTTAGATGTGATTGGGCATAGCTGCAGGGGAAATTGAGAACTGCGGGTGTGTATCCGGCAGAAGAGAGAGATGAGTCAAAGCTGACCGCTAGTGGAGAGAGGTCAATTGAAAGAAGTAAAGAAGGTAGAACTGGAGGTAATTGAAACTTAAATTCTGACTAATGACTGAAATAAGAAAGAAAAGCTGTCTCAACCACCTTTTCTCTTGTGTTTTCAGCACACAGAGAAATTGCAAGGGAAAAAAAAAAACCACTGAAATAATGTTAGTTATCAAAGTTTTAATTCCAAGACATTAAAATATTTACACCTTCCCAGTTAAACAAAACAAAGTGTTGTTCGTAAGAGCAGCCCATTCTAAAGTGTTATTCAGGGGTTTTCCCTACAGGGATATACCCTGTAATAACTACTCCAGAATACTTGTTCCACAGCTGATCCTCAACTTTGTGCTCTTCTCCTACAGCCAGAAGTCCCTACTCCTAGTGGCTTAAACTAAGCTGAAACGAAAACTCCAAGGACAGGAGTGTCTATACATGATGCTAGTCCAGAACAGCTTTGGTATTTTAATATTTTAAATTTAGGCTACAATTGTTTTAGGAATATGCCCAGGTACCTTCAGTTTATGACCTAACATAAAAAAAAACTAGACTCGAATCTTCTTAAATAGGTGAAAGAAAAACTAAATTAGATGAAACAGAAAACCTGCCTTAAATAAACAAGCTAAGCAATTGTCAGGGAGAGGGTCATCTGGTACCTTCGTTCTAACTTGTAGCTTGCGTTCCCACCTGTAGATGGGGAATTTTTCTTTAAGGAAAATATTGGTCCCTGAATTGATTGATATACATAGAAAAAATTGAAGCATAGCTACAATTTTATAATAAACCACTTGAAACAGAGGTAAAGCACCTCTCAATTACTACTGCAGACAGTAGTCCTGCAATGTCCACTGCATTGGACAAACATGCAGCAGTTACAGTTTCTATTTCAGATTAGAGTTTTCTAATTGTATTCTGACACTTTACTTTCAAGTGTTAGCAGCTCCAAAGCTGTTCCAACATAAAGACCTAAGTTCCTTGCTGCATTTCTCAGACTGCCAGTTTTGATGTGAAAATAGTAAATGTACTAAATAAGGTGGGAGTTTTTCATTAAACAATGAACATTTTTTTAAAGTTTTTAAGATTAGGATAGCTGACCTTCCTTTCTCTTGTTTTTAACATACCTGTCCTTTATATCTACCTGGATATATATTTGAGTAGAAGTGCTGTTTCTTTAGCAGATATGAAAAGTCATATATCGAGAGAGTTCAGCACTTTACCTCCAATTTGCCATGTGCACAGCCTAAGAGTAACAGGTTGGCTCTGTCTCTCTCACAGGAAATAGGAGACCAAGGCCATGCCCCGTCACTAGTTGCTCCCCACCAGCAAATGGCCATGTCTTGCACATTGTTTATTGCCAGGTGACGTCTCATCCTTTTCCCTTCCGGTCCAAGCATACCAGTATAAGAAATCTGATGGAAGAAAAAAATGCAGGAAATGTTTGAGCTGATAAAATAGCACAATAGGAGCAATGGGAAGCATGTGTAAAAGAGAATGTCTACGCACATACATATCTTCATATAGGCTGTTAATGTGTAAAATATCTCCTCAGACAGCAAAAGGCATGCTCGCACTGTTATCTGTGGGGAGGGGATTGGAAAGGCAAGGAATGTGAGTTAAGAAGGAATTTATTGCAATGACTCCAATCAATAACAAACTGTACAGTCATGGTTGCTTGACAGCATCGACCTACACACAGGACTTAAGCTTAGCCATATTAAATGACAAGTTCTGCAAAGCTGACCAGAGAACTAAGGCTAGTGTTTAAGACATATTCAAATATTAAATATAATCTACAGCATTTGAACAAACATGTATCTTCCTTTCTTCTTCCCCAAATTACAGAATCCAGACACAAACATCCGCTCTGCTAGAGAATATAGACTTTTCTGCATAATGTGGATGAGCCACAGCATCATGCGTAAAGTTTATGCAGCTCTTGAGAATTGTGCCTCTTTCTTGGGAAGGATTTGTGGAATTTATTATTCAAACTCTGTTATTTTGGTGCGTGGTTATTTGAAAACATGAGCAGCGTGCACCATCTGGGTGACACATGCCAAGGAAATATAGATTGCACCGCATTTCTGCTTAAGGAATTAATGGAAGGTTGATAGCTAGGGGAAAAAAACCCCAACTATCTTGCCATTGCTGGTCAGCAATAATCGAACCACTTTCTGGGGATTAAGCGCATGGCTAAGCCTACTGGACCAGACACTAGCAAAGGGCAGGGGGTCTTCTTATCAGAGAAATGCTTCTGGAGCCAGTCTCACTACATGACAGATTGCTTTCATATTCCTGTCTGCAAGGCAACAAAGGATGGCAGTAATGCGATAATGCCAGAGTGCAATGGGTGTTAAGAACCCGTTGCATTTATGTATTGTATTTAGTAAATAATCAGGCTCATCCAAATTGTGATCTCACCACTCAACCAAGGCCATTAAAATCAAGGTTAATGCTTTAATAATCCTGTGCTGGTTTTTATATGGTCAAAAAGAATCTTTTTCTATTTGCATGGTCATAATATTATTGACCTCTTCATCCCCTGAATACACATCAAAAGGAACTGAAATCAAAGTAATTACCAATGTTGTTCTCTCATGGTAAACATTTAACTCCTCATACCACGTCCTCCTTCACTAAATTGAAATGGATTAAAAAAACAACAGATGGGGAAAAAACTTGCATCAGGTCAATATTTCCTGGACATCCTGCATTTTACTTGTCAAAATACTTAGAAATGTAAACATAAAATGTTCATAAAAGTGAACATGTAACTGCTACTTGAAGTAGTAACAGCACAGGAAAAGGCAAAGATTAGGAATTTAGCAACAACCCATTTGATAGGATTGAAAAATACATACAAAAAGCCTTCCTTTATTTTTCAGAAGTGTAAATAAAATTCAAGGTGATACCATTTAGAAAGGAAAAAAAGAAAAAAAATTCTTCCACTTAGTTACATATTGTGTAAACCCCAACTTTTCGATAAATATCTAAGCATGAGGAGGAACACACAGGGGACTTGTTCGTGTTCTGAATATCAGTCTCGCAGTCCAGTGTTGCCCGTTTTGCCCACCATGAGGCTGAACACTAAACAATGTAAAGTTGCTTCTGTCCAGGTAGCACAGAAATAATGGAGTTAATACGACAGAAATTTAATTATATCACTGCATAGAATTGTCATTTGAGTCCTGTGCTAGATCTATACCAGCTCAAACTACCTTTTAATTACATTTCCCTTGGAAAATGGAATAACTGATTTTTTTTCTATAGGGTGTGTTGCTGCAAATTTGCACATTTGCAACTGACCATCTTTGGTTTCTTTTGTTACTACTGATACCAAACC
This sequence comes from Rhinopomastus cyanomelas, assembly GCA_013400115.1. NCBI lineage: Eukaryota > Metazoa > Chordata > Aves > Bucerotiformes > Rhinopomastidae > Rhinopomastus > Rhinopomastus cyanomelas. The sequence goes on from VXBP01009713.1 coordinate 243,127, forward strand.
TCATGTTGATCCTGTCTGTAATCTTTTAGCTTTTATAAGTCTGACAAAAACCAGCCAGAATGAACTTTAATTCAATGCAGAGAGCTGACATAACATCAGTGCAGTAGTGAACAAAACTTTCTGCTGGCTCATGCCTGTGTAGTTTTGAAGATAATATAAGTTATATTTAGCTGCCCAAGTAGGAAGCATCACAGAAGAAAACATTCAACTAAAAAAGCAACCGCTTTTTTTTTTTGGCAAAGAAACAATCCATAGTGATTCCCACTGATTTGGAGAGAAAGCAAAGTTAACGTCGTACATGGAAGTGTTTCTAGAAGCTCAGCTGTGTCAGCAAAGGGCTGAAAATAACAACCCTATTACAGAGTGCAGCAGACATTTCTGGTTTCCTAGGGTGGGGAGAGTTTTCTATGGATTAGGCTTCTCTTCTTTCCAAGGAAAAAAATGCCACATCCATCAGATCCAAAGTGATGCCCAGCAAATACTCAGAACGAAAATAGCATTTTCTATACATAAATTAAATAAGGAGCTATGGCTCTCACCGTTAAATTATGCAGGCAGCCTTCAGCTCACGACAGCTTCTTCATTAAAGTTCAGTGCTATTAAGAACCCCCCCACACCAAGCACTGCACTCGCTTGTAAAGCACAACCCTAACAAACACCATAGGCTAGGCACATCATTTTAAAGTAAACTACGTATCAGCTCAGTTCCTGGTGAACAGTGAACTGTCTCAAATCCACGTTATAGAGGTTGGATCAATCTCGCAAACACAAGCCATTGCTGAAAAGAGGCCCTGAACTGAAACAGCCTGGAAAATGTATTAGATATTCATTCTAGCAGAAAGTATTTCTAGCAAGCAAGTTAAAACGTATTACGACAAAACTTAAACATATCCTTAAAAAGCCTGCCTCGCAGAGGCAAGCTCCCTTACGTCAGGAAGCAAATTACTGAGATGTTGTCAAGGGGGAAATATTTGCTAGCACAAGATTGTTTTCCTCAAGGTTTACACAGAATGAAATAAATACAAACTTCTGCTTTTCCGGGGTAAAGGCTAGTCTCTTCCTCATTCTTGGATGCAGCCCCTTTCCTACTCGTCTTGTTCAAAGTTAATTGCCTTTGGCTAATAATTTTTTCATGCTGTTTCAGTGCAAAGCACTAAGGTCAGGCCATGTGCTGATGTCAAAGAGGTTAAGGTCGAAATAAGTTACATCTACACAGCCCAGCCAAGCCACAGTGTAATTCCATTTGAGACAAGCTTTTACTGACATCCAAAAGGGCTAGTTTAAAGCCAACTCAGCTGCCTCTACCTTTCAGCTACTACTATGACTCTGGTAAAGACAGTCCCATATGTAAAGGAGATTTTTAACCATCTCTGTGTAAGCAGTGACTTGACATACCAAGGCACCAAGTCACTTGCCTAAGGTCATGTATGTAGTTAGTGAGTAGTGCAAAACTCAGATTCTGTATCTTCAGTCCCAGCTCTATGGCTTAATTGTAAAACCCACTCTCCCAATAACACAATTACTGTAACTAGAGGAAAACTAAGGCTCCTGCAAAGAATTACACCAGTCATGTAGCTTGGACAGATGACCGAATTAGCACATCTTCCTGAATTTGTGTGTATGGTTTAGACACAGTAATTTGCCATACAGTGAGTTTTTAGCCCACAGTAACAAGAGGTAAAACACATTCAGTTGAAATCTTTTTACACCTAGATTTACCATTACAGATTTTGCTTCATGCTTGTTAGATGCTGAGAATGTACAAAGGGTCAGTTACTGCTGCTCTATGGACACAAGGCAATCTGGGAAGCAGGGCTAACTCAACTGTGTGCCTGAGCCCTTAACCTCAATTCAGTAGAAAATCAGATAACTCTTGGTACAGTATTTTAACTCATTAACTCAGATGGCCATGTCATTTTTTTAGACTTTTTGATAACTGCCATTTTTAGAATTTGAGCTGTTCTTGTCAGTTATGTAAAGGTTTGCAATTCATATAAGGTATTGCGAGACTAGTAGTGATTCACAATGTAAAGCTACTGTGGTATTTACAATCACCACTGACAGTTGTACCTTGAAGTCCAAACATGAGAGTTTTTCCAGTCTTTTGTTTGTATCAGGAGAATCCATCTTCTTTGTAAACTGAATAAAGCAGAGCTGGTTACAGTCCTCAAATGACAAGATGATGAAATTGTCTGTAAGAACAGCTGAAAAAACAAACAAAAATTGTCACCACTGTAATACCTGCTTCTAGTAACAAAACAAATTACTGAACCCTCCACTGAGACACTGCAAAAAGCAATTTTTTCAAGGCACTGGGTTAAATATTACACTGAAACCTCTGTAATCTCCTAAAAGACATCAATGTGTCATCCTGCCAGGACCTTCTTGGAAATGAGAAATAAAGCCTAGGGAGTACTCCCATTACATAAACCTGAATAAATTATCTCAGATCAAGTTACCACTACATTCAAATATATGGTTATGCCCTTCCACATTCATTTTCATGTCAGTTCAGTCTTCAATTTAATTTTTTTTCCTTATGGTAATATCCGCTGGTATTTTGGAAAGGCGCCTGATGCAGCATAACTGGTGCTGAGGATGATAAATGCAAATGAGTATCTGCTATTTTGACACTGTAAGATTCCAGGTGCTGCAGCAGACACCACAGACGTCTCTCCCTAGAGTGTTATGTTCTACAGGGGTTATGGATTTGTCACGCAGGATCCAAACAATACAGGTAACCAAGATGGAACAGTGTCCTTTGGAGGCTGGAAAACAAGTGCAGTGGAATCCCTGCTATTATCACAAATGAGTACTAGATCAAAAGAGTTCGATATAAAAGCGATTAACTAATTCGACAAAATAAATTAGACCATCAGTAGTATTTAGGATTTTTCCCCAAGTTATTTGAGCAGTACCCAAGTTTAGAGAGAATGAAGGGAGTCACTAGGGGAAATGGAACCAGATCATTGAAGAAATATTGATGAGATTCAGGTTTAAAAAAAGTATTTCTAACATTCAGGCTTAAAGTAAAGCTTTGATTAGAATCAGGCTTAAAGCATTGATTAGAATCAGGTTTAAAGTAAAGCTAGAGAGCTGTTTCCAGAAAGGAAGTCCAGAGACCTCTACTACAAGCTAAATACCAAGTAAAGCGGAACAGGATTTAAAAAAAAACAAACCCCTGTAGAACAACCCTTGAAAAACAAAACAAACCAAAATTATTTGTGAGTAATATCCCGGTTTCTTACATGTATTTGACATATCCTTAAGCAGATTGACAGTTTAGCATAACTTATAAGCACCAAAAACTGGCTACTCAGCTTTGCTTTGAATCAGTTTGATTTACAAACCGTTCCATTTTCCAGCAGTCATGTACTGGCACAGCTCTCAAGTACCTGGTATGTAAATGCTGAAGGGTAAATTTTAAAGCCAAATAATTGCCTTTGAAATGTAACATTAACACTAAGCTTTGGAAAAAACCAAGAAAGAAATGGAGATAAAATATCTGACACAGTGAGTTAGAAGCTATAACCAAGATCCTCAATGCACGCTAAAATTCAAAGCCACTGATTGAGGTTCTCCTCAATGGGTATATAAAAAACTTAAAATACTTAAAAGTTAAAATATTTTTATATCCTCACAGACATAGATTACATTAAAGATGACCTACAGCGCAGCTCTCAGATGCTTCTGAAAAGTTTGTTGAATGGAAGAAAGCAGGATTCAGAGCCTCCTAGGCAGGTGGGAAAGAGCCCAGTAGCACCTTGATTTTCAGGATCTGTGGTTGTCCTGGGCAGAAGTGGAGATGAGATGGATGTGAATGCAACTATGGGCATGGTTAGACCATTATTCAGAGAAGACCCATGTGCTGCAGAGTCAGATTACCCTAAAGGTAGGTGGTGTAGTTAATATTTTTTTATGGACTAATCCTGCAAGACCTTGGGGGCACAAATTNCAGCAGTCATGTACTGGCACAGCTCTCAAGTACCTGGTATGTAAATGCTGAAGGGTAAATTTTAAAGCCAAATAATTGCCTTTGAAATGTAACATTAACACTAAGCTTTGGAAAAAAAACCAAGAAAGAAATGGAGATAAAATATCTGACACAGTGAGTTAGAAGCTATAACCAAGATCCTCAATGCACGCTAAAATTCAAAGCCACTGATTGAGGTTCTCCTCAATGGGTATATAAAAAACTTAAAATACTTAAAAGTTAAAATATTTTTATATCCTCACAGACATAGATTACATTAAAGATGACCTACAGCGCAGCTCTCAGATGCTTCTGAAAAGTTTGTTGAATGGAAGAAAGCAGGATTCAGAGCCTCCTAGGCAGGTGGGAAAGAGCCCAGTAGCACCTTGATTTTCAGGATCTGTGGTTGTCCTGGGCAGAAGTGGAGATGAGATGGATGTGAATGCAACTATGGGCATGGTTAGACCATTATTCAGAGAAGACCCATGTGCTGCAGAGTCAGATTACCCTAAAGGTAGGTGGTGTAGTTAATATTTTTTTATGGACTAATCCTGCAAGACCTTGGGGGCACAAATTAATGAAGAAAATGAGAAAAACTGTTTTCCTTTAGAAAAATATTTTTTCATTTAATTTCTAATTAAATTAATGCTTTAAAAATTACCTATAAATAATACAAATCAGGAGGACTTTGTTACGTTTTGACACTTGCAACATTAAGTCCTCCCTTTGGAAACAGGAAGGAAAAATCTGAGATGGAGTTTGTAGTCCAGTAACTGCAGTGAAAAAATGGAGTTGGGACACCAAATACATTCTATGTCCTCTGTGTAATAAGGTGATCATAGAATCATAGAATCATTAGGGATTGGAAGGGACCTCAAAAGATCATCTAATCCAATCCCCAGGACACAGCAGGATCACCTAGACAAAGTCACACAGGAACATATCCAGGCGGGTTTTAAATATCTCCAGAGAACGAGACTCCACAACCTCCCTGGGCAGCCTGTTCCAGTGCTCCATCACCCTCACGGGGAAGAAGTTCCTTCTGATATTTATATGGAACCTCCTATGTTCCAGCTTACAACCATTGCCCCTTGTCCTATCACCAGATGACACTGACAAGAGCCTGGCTCCATTCTCCTGACACTCACCCCTCACATATTTATAGACATTAAAGAGGTCACCCCTCAGTCTCCTGTTCTCCAAGCTAAAAAGACCCAGCTCCCTCAGCCTTTCCTGGTAAGGGAGGTGTTCTACTTTCTTAATCATCCTCGTTGCTCTACGCACAGTTCTGTGTCCTTCTTGAACTGAGGGGCCCAGAACTGGACACAATACTCCAGATGCAGTCTTACTAGTGCAGAGTAGAGGGGGAGAAGAATCTCTCTCAGTCTGCTAACCACCACCCAAAAATAAAAAAATGAGGTTAGGGTTATTTTATCTGATACTGAAGATTCTATTAAAATAGTCATATTAGTGCTGTTTTTCAAGACTAAACTACAATATACTTATAAGAAAAGGTCTGAGGGACATGGTATTGCAGGTTTCTTAAATAAACAGGCCTATATTCAGCGTATTTTTTTTATTTCAAAGGTAATGCCCATGTAACTTGGCTCACACTAAAATTCCATATTCTTGATCATGTAGAAGACAAGATTAAGACTTGTCAATGGAGCTGTGCTTTATCAGAGAGACACTGATAAAAGCTATAGTTGTACTATAAAGCTGCTGAAAATAGGAATATTTACCCAAGTTTGATTTTTGCAGTTATTTGTTAACAACAAGATTCTGGAAATCTAGAAAATAAAGCAGAACACCTCCACATAATTAATGTTCTCCGGTGTTTTCTAATAAGTATTATAATAATAACCATCTCATTTAACTCATCAGTTGGCTGCTGTTTGATTCTGCCCTGTTTCCCCACTATGAATAATCATGTCAATGGTATGTTTGCCATGATTAAAACGTGCAAGACATTGAATTTTAGAAACCCATTCAGTGTTTGTCAAGCCTGAAAATGCTGGTGTTAAATATTATTCTTAAAGTGTTCTCAGTCCTAAGGGTTGTAACTATGGCATTACATGCAATTACTTGTTGTGTTTGCAAGTCCCCAGTGGCAATAATTAGGCTACCTGTTGACATACTGGTTCTCTACTCCATTGTTAATGTAGGCAATTGATTTGCACATGGGTGTAATTACCATCGCTGATGGAGTCGGAGATGAGCTTCCCCACCAGGGTCCTGTCAATCACCACGTTCTCCAGCTGTGGCCCAGAAAGGCTTAGGGACACCAATATACCTGAGCGAAAGAGAAGCTAAATCCAAACAGGGAGAAAAACAAGACATTGGGAATCATTAATCAAGTGAAACGTTCCAAGGTACAGAATAGCAGCTGTCTATTACGTAACTTAATTTTCAAAACGGCCAAAAAAGACTGTGTCGGTGTGAAGATGGTCTATAATGACTCTGAAAGCTTTTGAGAGAGATGTAAGATGAACACAATTACACAGCTGTATGAATTACAACTGCTGAACACCTGAAGGAAATCAGTGCTACATCCCCAAAAATTCCATTAAAATGCACTGAATGAGCTTGTTAAAAACAGATCAAAATTCTGTCCTGAATGAGTAAAGGGTTGATGCTGATCTATCATCCATTGACCTGATTTAAATTAGGTAAAATAACTGTATAACTGCATGAGAAAACATACAGAGTTGGACTTCATTCAATTTTATATTATTATAACAGATTAAAACCAGCATGTTTTTTGTTGTCCTTGTTATCCCTGATCATTCTTATATTGTTTTAAATTAAAAAACAGTGGCTACTACAGTTATAAGTGTGGGCTCCTAATAAAACTATGTCTCTCTTAGGAAGAAGAAACTTAAAACACTGGATAGAATAGTCAGAGGATTATTTCAGAATTAACTGAATAATTCTGCCTAATTAATCTCAATTAAATGATACATATAATATTGAAGACTAAGTCACAGTACTTATCAGCTCTTCCTGATGCTGTGTCTTGTATGACAGAGAGAATGCTCCACAGGAGGAGTTATAAAAAACATTTCTTTTTGCATAATCAAACCATTAAACTTAATAGTTTTCTGAATGCAACTAATCCTATAAAATTCCCTTTTCCATTGTCCATTGACCTCACTTTGCCAGGTTACTCCGATGGCATGAGTACATGAAAATATTTTATTAGAAACTGATTACTTAACAATTTGGTAAAAGTGAAAGTCAAGAAATTGTGAAATATTTTCTGACTATAGTAATTGTTTTAATCAGTTCCAAACGGGTTCTACAGAAATCTTGATGTAAAAACAACATCAAAAAAATTAAAACTGTGACTCTGATCTTCTCATGCAGTATTAACAGTGTATTTTAATTCATCTTGCAATGCCACCTACTAGAGAAATACTTGTAGTAGATTTTGGCTTGTTTTATGCTAGAGCTGTGAGACAAACACGGTCATGATATATTTCTTATGCTAACAAAGCAGTACACAACCACCAGGCAAACTGTCTTGCAGTGAGATCTACTGGATTGGACAGTAAATAGAAAATACTGGGGGCAGGACTATTGTGATCTAATTGAGCTTGCCTCTAGTACAGTGCTTTGCTCCCAATAATTTAGAAATGAAAATTTTTGCTCTGTGCTCTCTGTAGCAAAGAATAGGAAAAGCATATTTAAATAAATCACCTTCTTGCCCTGATTAATATGTTTAACCAACATTTCTGCAATGTATCTTCCTGTCAATTCACAGTGGTTTAAAAAGAAATTCTAGCAACATAAGAAATAGAAATAAAAAAAATCTGTGATGAAAAATTAATCTTTCAAGAACCAGTCATCATTTCCCATCCTGCCCCAGTCTAATCATGCACTCGTTTGATAAATATATATAGTAAATGTTTCAATATTCCCTGTCATGACAGATGTCCTTTAAGGGTCTGCCCTAGTAAAAATGTTAGACACAGTTACACCTATGTAGCTTTTATTATCATCGTTCCAAACTTCAATTTATCCCTATGTGGAAGTTAGATTAGATAAAATCACCATTTATTTCCAACTTGATAATGTGAAGTCCAGCAAGGTTAGACTAGGGTTGGCTACGTTAACCTAGTTGAAAAAGCGTGGACCGAAACCCAGAGGTTGACAAACTATGACATAAGCAATGATCAAACAAAATTACCTAAATAGAAAAACTTTTGAATATCAGTCTGCCAGAGAAAACTTCCTAAATCCTTCAGTGATAGATGCCAACAAGAGATCTGGTGCAACCAGATACATTGTCCAACTTGTCCCTTCCATGCCACCTTTGCTTGGAAAAGAAATTTTTTCTATAATAGCAGTTTGCTCCCATGACTCCTTTCCTTGCAGAAAAACTAAGTTTTGGTCTCTAAATGGTCAATGATCGTGCATGTCTGTGTTATGGAAAGAAGTCACATGTTTGTCATTCTGCTGACATCTCAATGCTATCAGCATAACATGACAGGACAGAAAGTAGGTAAAAAAATAACCTAATTTCCATGGCTTTCATTGTTTGTCCCATTGTGCTTCATCCTTCTTAGAGGAAAACATACTTTTCCCTTACTCTCCACAGAAATTTGAAGTATTTGTGCAAGACTTAAATTTTAATTTAACAAATGTTTGCTATAAGAACTTAGCATGGCTGGAAATATGCCTGTGCTCCACAGCTTTTTAAGTCCTTTCTAGGAGCTTTGGAGTGTCAATTTTAAAAGTAGATTAGAGACTTTAGATATGATATGGCCACGTAATGTCAGTATTTCTTCCACCTGCTTTTAAAATGCTTTGGATTTGAATGAGGCTGCTTTTTTTTTTTTTAGTAATACTTAAAGATTACTACAATACTAAATAAAGCAGGGAAGTGGTTGAGTCATGATCCCTGGAGGTATTTAAAACACATATAGATGTGGCACGTATGGATGGGGCGACTTGGACAGACTAGGTTAACGACTGGATGCAAAGATCTCAAAGTTTTTTCCAACTGAAGTGATTCTATGATTCTATAAAGTCTTTCATCAAAACTTCTGAAAAAGAAAAAATATTGATGGGCTTGAATGCAAACTTCATTAATTCCTTATTAATTGTGTAAGTCTATGCAGACTATTACATCATAATAAGATATAGCTGCTGTTATACACAAGCTTTGGTGGATGAGAGCAGCCCAATCTTAAGCGCTAATGAATCTAGAGCAAATAGAGAAAATTGCAAACTTGGCTTGAAATCAAACATACAGTGATATAGCTTGACTCAGAAGGAATTGCCCATCATTGCAAATGTAAGAGGCATGGAGTAATTCCATCCAGCAGATATCTAGTTAGACAAACTCATAATAATGAAACACATCAGACTGAAGGAGAAATCAGAAGAGTCACCTGCCTCACTGTGTTCCTGAACAAAATATGAAAATCTGACTTTATACCTGCTGGAAGAACAGAAGACTTAGCCCTTCCCTTCCCCAAAGGCAAATTACTCCAATATGTATTTGAGGTTTTTTTTATTGAGCAAAGAATTTAGTACAGGCTCGTGACTTTGCACTTCAGTAGAGCTTAAGCATGTACTTCAGTGGATTCCTCTTTCCTTGAAAGCCTTAGCTCCTGACTCATGCAGCTTAGGTCCTTTCAGCCCTTCTACCTAAAAAGATACCTACAGACTCAAGCCAGAAGTTGCTTGTATCTGATTAGAATTGGAAGAGAAGGAAAATATGCCTATAAAAATACTGCTCCAAACTGTTTTCCTTTACACAGCCTAACCAACAAAGGAATATGCAAAGGGAGAAGAGAATTGCAAAGTGTTTCTTGTTTGAGCAGGTTCCTGGGATTTTTCCCCACCTCTTCATTCCATATTGCTTTCTTAGCCACTCTACCATAATTACCCTGTTGCAGCTGAAGTTACTGTTGTTACATGTTACTGTTTCACAATAATCAATGCATTTCTACTTCTAATTCCATATCACTGAAACTACACAACACATCAAGGGTTGAGACAAAAAAACCAACCAAAAGAAGACCACTGTGAGACCAGTGTTCCACTTAGGAACTGGTCATGGGTGGGAGCTTCTTATGCCAGAATGTCCTGATATTCACAGGAAATGTTCTGCTGTGTGTCACCATGTGTCTTGCTCAATCAGTTTGCTGATGGGCATTGGAGCTGATGTAATGAGCCATGTGGGCAAATCTTGTTGTATATCTCAATGAAGGCTGCGGATCTAAGTGTGTTAATGATGGCAACACAAAACCCATTCAAATACTTATGTAAATGGCAACACAAATCAAACGAAATCAACTCAAAGTAATTTACCACACACTATATAAATCTTTCTAATTAGCAGGTAACAGACATGATTAACAGCTAGAGCTTGGCTTTTATACAATAAAATCATTCCATGCTGGCATGTGTTTAGTTTTACACTGTAATGCAAATGCCAAACAAAAAAAAAGAAGTTGGAAATCAAATGTTTTGGCTAGATCTCATTGATTGTTACTACTTCATAGCGTAAAACCAAACCTGAATCAATGGCATCATTTCACAGAGGAGATTTCATTATTTTTGTGGCAAAACTTGAAAAGCATTCCAAAGCCAAAGCTGAGTAAACTCATCAATATTGTTAGCAATTACTACTACTCTTCATCAGAGAAAGCTGAGCGAATTTTTAATTTAATTAAAACAATATGATGGCATCTTACTTTAAAGACTTTTTGTCTTTTTATATCTTCCTGTTACCCTTCTTTTACGGTCTATTTATTTCCTTTGACATCGACTAACTGAACATTACAGGATTATTTCAGCAACTCATCACAGGTCATCAAAGTTGGGGTTGAGAAGTAGCACATAGAAATGATTTGCCTTCAGATCATACTGAAACAAGCAGGAAGAGAGCTAAAGAAAATACCATGGTCCTTTAGGACTCAGCTAAGCTCTTTTATGTGGAGACCAAGCTCCTTGACAAAAATCCCTGCACAGGCTACATTATGTTTACATGAACTGGCACACCATCTATAGTAGAAGCTTTAAGCAGAACTAGAATGTATATTTCTGAGCTCAAAAATAAAGGTCAATGGATTTTTTTGGTTTTGGTTGGTTGTTTTTTTTTTGCAACGGACAAGGAAGTAAATATAAAATTTCCAATGTACAAAAAAAGCAATAGTAGAAACTTAAATGCTGGGAAGCTGCTTGGCAGAAAGAGACATTGGAATATAAATTGAAAATTGGCTAAATATGGGCCAGCAGTGTGCTCAGGCGGACAAGAAAGCTAAGAGCATCCAGGCTTGTATCAATACTGTGGTCCACAGGAGTAGGGAGGTGACAGTCCCCTTGTACTGGGAACTGGTGAGGCCAAACCTTGAGTATTTGGTTCAGTATTGGGCACCTCAATTCAAGAAAGACATTGTGGGGCTGTAGTGGGTCCAGACAAGAGCAACAGGGTTGGAGAAGAGTCTGGAGAACAAACCTTGTGAGAAGCAGCTGAGGGAGCTTGGGTTAGTTAGTCTGAAGGAGACCGAAGGGAGACATTCTCACCATCTACAGCTACCTGAAAAGAGGTTGTGGAGAGGTGGGAGTTGGTCTCTTCTCACAAGTCTGACATGTTGCTTTCTACTACGCATGAAAGTTAAACATGGACTCTTCTTTATGCACTAGCAGCTGTTCTGGTGTCTATCCAAACCAGCATGAGAACCCAGTAATGCTACGACATAGGTCACACCAGTGATTTCAGCATTTTCTGCTGAAAGAGTTAATTAGTCTCTGACATAGAACTGAAAAAAAATAAATGTACAACATCTTATCCAGAAGCTTCAGAACATTTCTATCAACAAGGGAGAATCAAGATATTCCTGCCAAATGCTCAAAGACAGATGAGCAGCAGAAAAACAAACCATTTGACATAAAAATGGAGAGAAGACATTTTTTCTGTTCTGGATTCTCATAAATTGTTCGTTTTTCTCTATTTTATTTTCATTTATTTGACAGTTTGTATTTTCAGCAAGACAGAAAACAGTAACAATTATTTTGGCAGAAAATTCTAAGCCCTGATGGAGACTTCAATTATCAGTCATTATTATATTTTTTTTAAAGACATTTTGGGTTGTGGTTGAGAAACAAAAAGCAGAATTTAAGGACAGAGAAATGACTATGACTTTTATCTGTAACTTTATCTCTGGCTAAGTTATATGCTATACTATCACAAGACGGAGGGAGAATGGAAGGGGAAAGCAAATGAGGAGACAGTAAACTGGGAAACGAATGATTATAGATAATGCTCATGGCTAATTGACTCTGTGTTTCTTAACTGAATTCCTTTCCTAATCAAAACGATACAACAGGAAAAGAAGAGTTCTCCGATTAGTACACCATTAATATTTAAATCAGTGCTAGGAGATTAATGTTCTCAGGTAGATACTGTGTAATCTGTACATAAATGATATGTATTTAGTAGTGATAAGATCTGATAAGCAAATGCAACTTGGACAAGGATATCTTTACTATTGATACCATATAAAAATACAATGTAAGACGATACAAAAATACTATTTGGAATCTTATGTATTTAAAAATTGTGCTACTCTTAAAGACATTGCCTGAATTTCATTGGAATATCGTTTGAGTATTTCGTATTCATCCTGCCAACAGACATTTGGAACTACTTGCAGGAGAAGAAAAGAAATGATGAATATGAAAATCTATAAAGTTAAAACAAAACATTTATTTTTAGAAATAGTAATATTTCAAGTCTTTTCCATCCAAAGCAGTTTCAAATATGCTGGAGGTATATGATGTTTTGAGGTACAGTAGGCTTCCAGTATCCTTAAATAATAATCTTATAGAATCAGGACCCTTTATTATCATTTTTGTTTTGTAGAGTCTATTTCAGGTTTGAAATTTAAATCAGCACAGTCTAGGCAATAAGATCCCCACATTATAAACACCCAGTGATTTTCTGTGTTAACATTTTACACAATTGTGTCAATCACTGAACAGCTATTCGGCTCCACTGACCGAAAACTGCAAGAGTTTGTCAAAACATTTTACCTGGCAGGTATTTGTGTCCCTCCATTTGCTCAGCATGCACTGACCATTCTGCATTAGTTCCTAAAGAACAACAGCAAACAGAGAGTGGAAGTGGCTGTTACACATTGTTTAACATACTTTTAATGTTCACGCTTAGAGATGAAGTAGGCCATACAAAGATGCAGCTGTTTCAGAACAGCCCACCAGACCAAAGCACACATCATCACTGGGAGAGCTGGATCCTTATGAAAATTAAAGCTGTTGAAAGAGGTCCAAAAACCAGTTTATATGTTGCTCTACTTGAAGCCCTCTGAAACATACCTCCACCTCCTTGAGCGTATCTCGCAGTTTATCTGGTCGCTTGTTTTTCCATATCCAAGGATAATCTCGAGCTGGCAAATAAAAGTTAAAAAAAAAAAGCTAGAGAAATATGTGTATGTATAGGCAACTGTATATATATACACACATATATAGTTTTATATACGTGTGTGTGTGTACAAACATACATTCATATTGTTTCTTTAATAATTTTAAAAAAGTTCTTGGAAGTTGTACTTCCTGTTCTTCCAAAACAAAGCTAAGATTCCTCAGTTACTTTAAGCATAAAAATTCTCTATAATTAGAGGGTTTGTACTGACAAATCTTTTGAAAGGCTCTGTTGCAGAAACAGTTAGCATGAAATGTCCACGCTGACCATGACTTCACTGTGGTAATTGTGTACAAAGCTTTCAGAGTATATTATCTTACTCAGCTGCTAATGTAAAAGCATCTCATATTTGGTATCTTAACTCAGATTTGAGTTATAAAATCCTAAACAGATGCTATTATTTTGAACTGGCATTTCATTGCCTAATTTCAAAAAGCAGGCACTGACACGTATGCAAATGCATGAATATCTGCTTGTACAGAGGTACTAACAACACGTAAGTACGGACACTGTAATTTAAACCATGGAATATAGTTACTTACAGGATTTGTTCTTGAAAATTTGGTCTGAAGAATCTGTGAAGTCAAGCAAACAAGAAACTAGCCAACTGCTACAGTCCTTTAAAAAATGTATTTGTGTTCAGCAAACTATTGAGAAAACTCTGTCTTAATCAGGAGGCAAAACTTCCTCTGGAATTGTTAGTAATTGGCTAGTTTTATGGCTCAGAATCAGGCTCTAATAACTTGTGAAGTTTCACCATTTAAAAGTGAACAGTTTTCTGTTCCTAAGTACATAAAAAAACCATGAGAACCCAGAACACAATGTCTTTTTTTTTTAAAAATCCAGCCTGTTTAAAGGAAATCTGATTCAAAGTCTGCAGCTTCAAGCTGTCAGTTTGTATGCCAACTTCCAGGCTGAACGACTTAACAGTTTTGCTTATACCTCCCTGCAAAAAGCAGTTTACAACAGAAGTGCTATGGAGTGGAAAAAAAAATAAAAATTTCATGTATCAATAAAGGAGCATCCACCAATACACAACTTCTCTTTGTATTTCATTAGACTGAAGCCAGTGTTGGTGGAACAGTTATGATTATATTAATAAGGCATGCAAGATCACATTTTCAATGGGAGCCTTCATAAATACTGCAATATTTATCCATGTATGCAAAATGGTAAATTGCCTGTACAGATATCAATCCCTACACACAAACCAGCAACTGTGAATAAAGTCACTCCGTGCTCCTTTGTGTCTCAGCCACTACTGTATTTACAACAACAAAGTGCAGTAGTTGTGTTCCTTTTGCATGTCACCTGTATGAAAAATAACAGTTGGGGATTCTATATCACGGGGTTTACCTGGGCCTCCTTCTCACTTCATATAGGCAATGCCTATAAGAAAAAGCTACACAGAGCATGGAGGATGTAAACCCACTATGCTCCTCCCTACTCATAACCCTTTCTCACCTCCCCACTTTTCATGAGCATTATTGATCCCAAATGACACCACAGCAGGTGTAGATTTACCACATGGCTACATGCACCTTCATACCCATCCCCAGCGGGGCTTTAGCCTGCTCCAAACACACCTTAAGGGTCAGTTCCACATAAATCTTCATTATAAGACAAAGCATTAAGACAATTCTTAGAACATCCATATCACTTTGCGAGGTTGTCTAAAAATCAATCAGATTTCTCAGAGTTGCGATATAACAATGTTTGAGCGTTACTGAACACTCAGAGCAATAATACCAACGCAGGAGCTGTAAAACCCAAACTGATGTTGTGCTAGTATGCGGCTTTGGCTGCCGCAGTACTGCTGTGTGATAGCATAAACTGCAGCTGCTTTTAGTCAGATCAAACACATAACAGTGTCAATGTTTCAAAGCTAAAAGCATTATGTGAAGTCATCTGATTATTAATGTGGAATTTGATTGTGGCTGGAAGTATTTTAGTTATAACTTTCCATTTTCAGGCAGTTGGTATTTTAATTCAAGAGCTGGTTAGAAAAATGTTTCATGCTCAGTCACTGAGTGAATTTCCTAAAGAAAAAGCTGGATTTTGAATATCAGTGTATTTCCTCTTGAGAAGCAATACACACTTCCGTCTACGGAGACACAGGAAAAAGAACCAGGTTGCAAATACACCAGAAAGGAATAATGGCAACTTTTCAATTGCTTTGTGTTGTGCAGTTCTGCACCCATCTCTCTTGAATGGCATGTGCAGAAAACTTCATTAGAAGAAGTCTGAGGTTATTTTAATGCTTTTCCGGAGGCACCGCCAAGCCAGATGAGTAATTTGGGTTTACTGTAACGAGAAATTCAGAAAACACCCTTACATTCCATTGGTTTTTGCTTCTCTTCTAAATGACTGTGCCTTGTCTCTGATGCTAAAGGAAAGGAAGGATGGAAAGACTGAATGATGATCCTTAATAACTGCTGTCAGCAAATATTAATATGAGAGAGAAAATACATACAGTTTGATAAAACACAGAAATTCAGCAAAAAATTAAGACAGCCCTGATTTTTACCTCGTAAGGCAGGTATCTTAAATTTGCAGTGAAAGAAAGGCTTAGGCAGCCCATCGGGTGGGCTGGTGTTACTGAGCCTCCAATCTCATCAGATAGGGAAGTAAGCTGCAATTGAACCCAGAAGAGAAGCCGAGCCGGTCTGTCAGCGGAGCCACAGCAACGGTGAAATTATTCGTATTAACCACGAAACTGAGCCTGCAGGATGCCCGTACAAGGCTCTACTCTAACCTGGCTGCAAAGAGGAAAAAGTAACTCTAGCCAAGCAGACCTTTTGGCCTGTCGGGAAACTTCTAGGATTAACAGGATTAATCAGATAAAGAAAATTGATCGTTGACTCTGCAACGTCCATCTCAGACCAGGCAGGATGGAGGAGGCTGGCGCTTGGGTGCGTTCATGATGCCCTCTGCTGGGGTTCCAGCAAGCACCCAGCTGCCCAGCACCCAGGGATCACAGATGCCGGGGTCTTGGGCTGCACGGACGCTCCCAGTCAGGCTGGCACAGCACTTTGACGTTTTTCAGCTTGGGAAAAGGATGAACCAATTATAAAATGAAATGGGAAATAGAACTGAGAGTATAAAATTCCAGTGAGGTTTCTCATGACATAAAGGCTGGTTTTACATAAATATTTTTCCATACTTCTTTTCACCATGGAATAGAAGGGTTTTAAATACTTAGATATAGCTTGGGAGAGAAGTCCTTCCTGTGCTTCCTTACTTTTTAGAGAAATACGGCAGGAAACAATAATAAGAAACTCAAAGTTGCCTTTTGCAGCGCAAGCAGTCTGTGTCAAACATTAAATACTTGGAAATTTTGTTTAGTCTTACTTATGGTTATTTAAGTTTTACCTGGTTCGTTCTTGTCATAGTACTGGTGGATTCCAATGTCTTCATCTATACAAGTGAATGTAAATATATTTAATTATGGGATGTGACACTGGGAAGAAAACACAACTCAGCAAGCAAAGTTCAGCACCTCAACTTTCACTAGAGCAGAGCATTGGGTATTAAAATTAAAATGACAGTGGAAAGAAAACTACAGTCTGAATATCAGCAGGACATTCAAGAGCATGTAGGAAGGACTGAAGGAGAATGTGACCTAAACGATTCTATGAATCTATGGTTGTATTTATTTGGAGCTCCCGTTGCCTTCACATACACTTTGATTCTCTTCCAGCTGCCAATGTTTAAAACTATTTTTACCACTTTCCTATTCAGCATCTTTTGAGCTCTTTCACAATGGAAGGTAAGGATCAGGGTGAAGTGTTCCTTCGAATAACTTCAAATGCTTCTCATGACTGACACAGCTGAGCTAAAGACAACAGGACTTTTTTTTTAAGACTCATAAACTCATAAAGGTGCCCTTACAAAGGAT
Source organism: Rhinopomastus cyanomelas (assembly GCA_013400115.1). NCBI lineage: Eukaryota > Metazoa > Chordata > Aves > Bucerotiformes > Rhinopomastidae > Rhinopomastus > Rhinopomastus cyanomelas. Next base: position 260,452 of record VXBP01009713.1, read on the forward strand.
CCAATACTCTTAATCTATGGGTATTATTGTCTAACTGATTCCCATGGCAGAGAAATTTGGCTTTTTCAAGCACTCTGGACTGCAAGCTACACCAGCAAATTCCTGATGTGGCTGACTGGTAAATAGGTGTGCCACAGCAAGCTGTGCCAAGCAAATCTAAGTATGGCTTTAAGTTTTGAAATAATTAGTCTGACATCCCATTTGTCTCCTAAACTCAGACAGGGATAAACCATAGGGAGAGACTCCTTCAAAGGAAGACTGTAGGCAGGTACTGCAATGGAAGGCAGCTTTTAAATCAAGGCAACAATCCTCCCTTTTGACTTGGAATTTTAGAATGACGTTTGTAGGCAATGAATGGACACAGAGAAAGCAAGAAGGTCAAAGGTAGAAAACAGGCAGAGCAGGCCACAGTACACTTTGAATTACAGTAAATCACAACTATGTGTTTACTTAAAAAACCAGAATTTTAAATATATTTTTTGACTTTTTTATGTTATTACTGGTACAGAACAGTTCTGGCACAAAGATGAGACATACTGAGTCAGTATTTGGATAATGAACTTCAATGGAGTATTATCCATACTCAGTTGAATTGTCAATAATATTCAAAACAATATATCACAAAAGTATTTTATGCTACAGTTGGCCTGAAGTGCCATAAATAGTATTTTGATATGTCCACTGATAAAACAGTAGAGAGGGGTGGGGCTAGAATTCTACTCTAGCCAAGCAAGATGAATTTCTACATGATTCCTAATTAGTCACATGTCTCCTAGAACAATCAATTAATAAGATAAATACATCCTTGTAAATACAAAATGTCAAGTAATCATGCAAAATACTAAGATCATGCAGCAATTTCTTATTTTCATGCTAGGTACAAATGACAATGCTTCTGCAAATCACTTGACTGAAGATCTTCATTCATCCAAAGTAGTCATTAAACCAAAGCTTACAGTCAAGTAGGGCATCGCTGCCTAAAAAAGGAAAATGCATCTAGTTCAACAATGTTAATGCTGTTAATTGGAAAAGATGTTCCAGTTTTACAATCAGACGCTCACCACATTCAAATAGCATAGTGCTGCCTAATTTTCTTTCTCCCAAATATAAAACCCACTTCATCTGGGTATTCAGAATTTTCTATTGATTTAATATTCACCCACTGGCTTTTCTGTTTGGTTTTAGTAGCAGGTAACAGCTCACCTCTAATACCTAAGTTAGTCTTCAAAGACCACAGAAACATCTCAGTCAGGCAGAAAGACATCTGGTAGCCAGTGGAGCCTCAGAGCTATCAAAAGAAGGAAAGAAATCACATAAGCAAGTTAACTCCTCTCTCTGAGCAGCACAACTGCAAGTGTTTTGGAAAGTGAGTGTCAGAAGTTCCTGACACAGAGGATGGTTTGTTATCTGTCAGTTGTATTTTTCAACAGCAACATAACAAAGAACAGGATAAAAAATGTACTTATGTCTATATATATGTCGTACACAGAGACTCAGCGTTTGTTTAAATNAAACAGTAGCACTAAATACTAAATTGTCCAAGACCAATAGTTTAAAAAATTTGCCCTCAAATGTAAGGAAAAAAAAAAAGTTTTAGGAAAATGTTTAAACCTCAAACTTCTGAAATACCTTCTCATTACTTATAGGCTACAAGAAAAACAAACAAACAAGCAAAAAAACCCAAACCTAAACTGCCTGAGTTTTAAAAAAACCCCAAAAAGCAACAAACAAAAGAGAGAGAAAATTTGCTTTTGCAAAGAAAACCATGGCATTGTAAAGTTTAAATACTTTGTTCAGATGAAATACTCTTCCTTTTTGAAGGAATACATGCTAACTTCCAGAGTTATGCAATGGCATCTCACCATTTACCACATCATTACATCCAAGCACAATGAGGGGAAGGATGAGAAGGACAATGGTATTTTTCTGTATTTGCAAAGTGTCTTGTGGAGTTTACAACATTCCTTTGCCTGGATGAGTCCAACTCTGCTACTGCAAAGAGGTAGGAATGAAACAATACATAAAATTTCCTTACATTGAGCAGTAACAACTCCATCCCTCCCCTGACATCTCTTTAAATTGATTAGGACTTGGGAAAAATGGANATCATCAAGATAATGCATCAATTACAAGGTGACCACAGAATTCTTATCACATACAGTATCTTTAAGTCAAGAGAACTAGGACGAATAATACATGCAAGAATCTCAAGTAGCATTAAAGAAGTAGAGTCCCAGCAGAGCCATGAGACCTGGAGGTATTATGGCTCAAGCTACCAGGCATGTTTCGATGCACTCCCTAATCCACCAAAACAGCACCAAGTAGATATAGCATTTTCTGTATACTGATCCTCCTTTACAAAAAGTATTTTTGACTTAATAAATCACATAGTTCTACCTAAAAGAGAAAAAAAAGTTCACAACACACTTCTAGAAAATGGAATATACCTTCATCTTGGGTTAGAACGAGATTTGCAGAAAAGAAAAGATCAGTAGCGAGGTTGAACATGGGAACCATTTTTGGTAGAAATATGGATGAGGGCTGCCCCTCATTTTCCATGTGGACTAGAGTAAAAGGAGATGGTAATTATGATTTCCTTACTTGAATTCTTTTTTTTACTCTCTTTCTTTGTAAGAGAAACACGACTTGCATTCTGCAAGGCCTAAATTAGGTCCCCTTACTAATAGGCAGTTACTCAATGGATTAAGCTTCTCAAAATTCTATCATGGTTCAACTACAAACATCCCACAAGCATTTGACTGGCAGCTGATCTGTTCAGCAGAAGAGAAGGCACATCTGCCCAGAGGTCAACGGAAGACTAGAAGACTTCAGAATAACAAATCTAGTGTAAATACCCCAAATTACTCCAAAGCTCTTGCCTATTGGCTCTGTGAGCCCTTTTAGTTCTGTTGTCCCAGAAAATACAAAGCTGTACCATAACGTATTCATGCTGCAGAGAAAAATTTCAAGTCCTTATTGAGTCCCACAGAGTGTCAGAGACACTGAGGGATGACTTTCCCTTTGTGAAGCCATGCTGACTGTCCCTAATGACCGTCCTGTCCTTGATATGCCTGGAGACAGCCTCCTGTCCTTGATATGCCTGGAGACAGCCTCTAGGACAAATTGTTCCAGCCTCACCTCCATCCCAGGACAGGTGATGGAACAATTTGTCCTAGAGGCAAATCAAGGACATGCGGGTCATTAGGGACAGTCAGCATGGCTTTACAAAGGGAAAGTCGTGCTTGACCAACCTGATAGCCTTATATGAGGGCATAACCAGTGCATAGATGATGGCAGAGCGGTGGATGTGGTCTGTCTTGACTTGAGTAAGGCATTTGACACAGTCTCTCACACCATCCTCGCAGCCAAACTGAGGCAGTGTGGTCTAGATTACTGGGTAGTACAGTGGATCGTGAACTGGCTACAGGATAGAAGTCAGAGAGTAGTGGTCAATGGGACAGAGTCTAGTTGGAGGCCTGTATCTAGTGGAGTGCCCCAGGGGTTGGTGCTGGGACCAATCCTATTCAATCTATTCATTGATGACTTGGATGAGGGATTGGCATGCACTGTCAGCAAGTCTGCTGATGA
>VXBP01009713.1:264296-291000 GCA_013400115.1 Rhinopomastus cyanomelas
GATGATCTTTTGAGGTCCCTTCCAATCCCTAATGATTCCATGATTCAAAAAACAGTAGCACTAAATACTAAATTGTCCAAGACCAATAGTTTAAAAAATTTGCCCTCAAATGTAAGGAAAAAAAAAAAGTTTTAGGAAAATGTTTAAACCTCAAACTTCTGAAATACCTTCTCATTACTTATAGGCTACAAGAAAAACAAACAAACAAGCAAAAAAACCCAAACCTAAACTGCCTGAGTTTTAAAAAAACCCCAAAAAGCAACAAACAAAAGAGAGAGAAAATTTGCTTTTGCAAAGAAAACCATGGCATTGTAAAGTTTAAATACTTTGTTCAGATGAAATACTCTTCCTTTTTGAAGGAATACATGCTAACTTCCAGAGTTATGCAATGGCATCTCACCATTTACCACATCATTACATCCAAGCACAATGAGGGGAAGGATGAGAAGGACAATGGTATTTTTCTGTATTTGCAAAGTGTCTTGTGGAGTTTACAACATTCCTTTGCCTGGATGAGTCCAACTCTGCTACTGCAAAGAGGTAGGAATGAAACAATACATAAAATTTCCTTACATTGAGCAGTAACAACTCCATCCCTCCCTGACATCTCTTTAAAATTGATTAGGACTTGGGAAAAATGGATAAAATCACTCTATTGTCAAGACCAAACTGGAATTTAATTTAATAGCTGGTTCTTTTTCTGGCTTTCACAACAGTGACTCTGCCTTCACAACACCTCCACAGACAACAGGCAGGGCTATCTTGGTGGCTACAAAATCTTCCAGATAAATGGAGATGGTCTGCTCCAAGATCTGTATAAGATGCACTTTGTTTAAAGAATTCCCTCAATGTACTCAATGTAGTACATCTATGGTTACCCTGGGATACAGAAAACAACCATCTGGCCACGTCATAATGTCAATAAATGCTGCAATTGGCATCTAGGTCCACACCTTCACTATAGCTGCTGTTGTGCCAAATAATTAGGAATTATGAGCTGCAGGAGGGATTCAGGACACTGATACTATATTTCTTCTCTTTCCATACAGTTATCTGGGAGACTGACTCACTTGTGAAAAGCATTGCCCAGCTCCTGAGACAACAGCATCCCAAGAACAGGGACTTCTGAAACCATGTTAGGAGCAACCTAGAGCTAAAGAATACAAAATGCTGACTGCAACAACCCATCTGAACTTTGTGTTTCACATGCCAGAGGCAACTGTAGAGAAAAAGGAGGTACCTCCATGCCACTGCGCAGTTACCAAGCTACTGTAATAACATCTACAAGGTGAGGTGGTTCAGACATGAGTTTGTGCAGAAGTTAAAGGACAAAAATGCCAAAATTAAAGAAAGTGCTGCAGGATCCATTTTCACTATTCATATGGTATCAGACTTTCTTGGCAAAAAATACTAACCAAGAGTTTATAAGAATCCATATGAGCCATGCTTTTTCATTAGACTTTGGATTAACTAACACAAGAGCTCTACTAGCTACAGATTCCAAAACCAGATTACCCTTGATCTCAGTTCTGCCTCCATCCATCCCTCTCATGATCATCCTATCTCTGCCATCACTGCAGCTCTTTCCCAATTTCTTATCTGCAACTCAGACAACAAATGTTCTGCAAACAAGGGGAGTCACAAAATCATCCTACCACTTACTCTATGTCTCTGTGATACAATATGCTTTTTATTCTTCCTCTTCATGACCAATTTCTCCTTCACCAAGGACAGAAGCTCCCTGCAGCATAGATATGACTCACAAAGGTAGTATTTGACTCTAAGATGAAGCTGAGATCGAATGATGCTTTGATACAGCAATTTCTTTGTGTAGGGCACGTTAAATAAAATTTTAAACGTACTATCTTTTACATGTTTAGCTTAAAATCTAATGTTATTCCTCATTTAAAAATAAGACAAATTAAAAAATTTTTCTCAGTCATGTTCCCACATATTGGTTAAATGTTCTCCCAATCTCACAAAATAAGCTTCCAAATTTTACATTTATGTGAAGCCACACCCTGTTTGATATAAAATAAAGTCAGTAAATAAATGAGAATTTGTAAAACTTGGTATTCTGCCAAACACTCCAGATTCTTCCTTCACATCTACAATTTATTCCACCAAGTCAGCAGCACAGCAATTAAATATTCATTACATATATACATTATATATTATGCATGCATATTATATATTTTATAATATGTATTATATACATAATATATGCATAATGTACATATAGTATTAATATATAATGTATATATTAATAGTTTTAATTTTCTTTAAAAATTGATGCATCTGTTTGTGCATCAGTGTAACATTTTAAAATTTTGAAACATTGATCAAACTAAATCTACTCTTCTGATTTTTCAGATAAGAAATTCTCAGAAATACATTATTTCTGAAATTTACCTGAAAATACTGTAAAAATCTGCAGGTGGACAGATCTAGCCCAGTCATAAATCATGTGTGGATTCTGTAAGGATAATTTCTTGGTCCTGTGCAGAAATCTAGTGACTATGGAGTCCAACCAGGTTTTAAGGCCTTGGTTCAAGGGGTCTGGCAGCAAGATCTGCTCTGAGATTTTAGCTTTTAAACTCCACAAATGTTTGGACTTAAGATCTTGTACAGAATTTTCATTTGGTTAGAAGTTAAATGGGTGCAAAGACAGTATTTACACTCCCATTCTTGAGTTGCACATGAGGAAAAACATCTTAATAGAAAGGGTCATTAAGTCTTGGAACAGGCTGTCCAGGAGGATGTTGAATTGTCATCCCTGGATGTGTTTCCAAGTCATGTATATCTGGAGCTTAGAGACACAGTTTAGCTGTGGCCTTGGGACAGTTGGGTTCATGGTTGCATTTGATGAGCTTGAAGGTCTTTTCTAACCTAATTCTACAATTGTGCAATCCTTTCTTTGTACAGCATAGACTATCAAAAAACAAGCTATTTTCACTCCACTTTAATTTTTTAATTGTGGCAATTTCATTTTCTGAGAAATAAAGGCTCTTGTCTTCACCTTTCACTGGCCAAGTCTGAGATGTGGGTATTGTAAAGATAAGCTCTGCAGTGCATAATAAATGGCAGTCAGTCCTGGAGTCCTATTCACCATAAGACTGTAGTTAACCGCAACAGTGAAAACTGTTCTGCCATTCAAGATAGGAACAAACATGCCACAGTTACATAAAGCAAAAGTCTGACCTGATAGTACTTGGATCAAATAGGTCATTCCAATCTTCAAAAAGGGTAAGAAGGAGGAGCCAAGTACCTATAGACCGGTCAGCCTCAACTCCATCCCTGGAAAGGTAATGGAACACTTTGGCTTGACACTATCTCCAGGCATATCAAGGACAAGAGGGTCACTAGGGACAGTCAGCATCGCTTCATTAAAGGGAAGTCAAACTAATAGCCTTTTATGAGGGCATAACCAGGTGGATAGATGATGGCAGAGCGGTGGATGTGGTCTATCTTGACTTGAGTAAGGCATTTGACAGTCTCCCACAGCATCCTCAGACAAACTGAGGCAGTGTGGTCTAGACGATAGGGTAGTGAGGTGGATCGTGAACTGGCTTCAGGATAGAAGCCAGAGAGTAGTGGTCAATGGGACAGAGTCTAGTTGGAGGCCTGTATCTACTGGAGTTCCCCAAGGGTCTGTACTGGGACCAGTCCTATTCAATCTATTCATTAATGACTTGGATTAGGGATTAGAGTGCACTGTCAGCAAGTTTGCTGATGACACAAAGCTGAGAGGAGTGGCTGAAACATCAGCAGGTTGTGCTGCCATTCAGCAGAACCTGGACAAGCTGCAGAGCTGGGCGAGGATAAATGTAATGAACTGTAACAAGGGCAAGTGTAGAGTCTCGTATCTGGGCAAGAACAAGCCCAGGTACCAGTAGAGGTTGGGGACTGACCTGTTGGAGAGCAGAGTAGGAGAAAGGGACTTGGGGTCTTGGCGGACAGCAGAATGACTGTGAGCTAGCAATGTGCCCTCGTGGCCAAGAAAGCCAACGGCGTCCTGGGGTAGATCAGAAGGGGGGTGGTTAGCAGATCTAGAGAAGTTCTCCTCCCTCTCTACTCTGCCCTAGTGAGATGGAATATTGCGACCAGTTCTGGGCTCATCAGTTCAAGGAGGACACATAACTGCTGGAGACAGTGCAGCCAGAGCAACAAAGACGATGGAGTGGAACATCTCCCTGATGAGGAAAGGCTGAGGGAGCTGGGTCTCGTTAGCTTGGAAAAAAGGAGACTAAGGGGTGATCTCATTAATGTTCATAAATATGGGAAGGGTGGGTGTCAGGAGATGGAGCCAGGTTCTTCTCAGTGGCATCTAATGATAGGACAAGGAGCAATGGGTGTAAGCTGAACATAAGGGGTTCCACATAAATGAGAAGAAATTTCTTCACAGTGAGGGTGACAGAGCACTGAAACGGAGTGCCCATGGGGATTGTGGAGTCTCCTTCTCTGAAGACATTTAAAACCCGTCTGGATATGTTTCTGTGCGACTCGATTTAGGGGATCCTGCTGTGGCAGGGGGATTGGACTAGATGAACTTTTGAGGTCCCTTCCAATCCTTAATGTTCCGTGGTTCTGTGATTTTTCTGTACTGCAACTGCAGCTGGGACTGATATCTTACCAATCCCTGGTCTGCTCCCTGACCCCTTTCAGATCATGGCTGCAGTATGTCAGCTTCCCTTTTATAAGCAGGCTTGGGCTTATCTTTTCTTTTCTCTTACCCTTTTCTTGTGGAACTGAGCATCCTCCTTGCCTGCAGTTACTTTTTCAGAGCCTACATCAGCACCTCCTCATGGGACTGAATGCTCCTTGCCTGAGATCTTTGCTTTCTTTAGTAGCAGAGGGCCTTATATTTATTTATTTATCCTTTAAATCCCTTTTCTACTAAGAAGTGTGGATGTCGTAGTATAAATGAAAATCAGGTTTCCTGTCTTCAATCTTACAAATCCACTCAGTGCACAACAATTCACATTTGGCTCACTGAAGTATCAGTTGTTCAATTATCATAAATCTGAAGTTCTAGGCAAATATTTACTATTGCTATAATTAATCCAGGCAAATATTTACTGTTGCTGCTTTTTTTTTCTTCAGACTTGGATGACTCACAATGTTGTTGCCAAACATATGAATGAAGCAAATTCTTTTCCTTGAACATTCTAAATAGGAAAAGTATTTTGTACAAAGGTGAACAACACACAAGAGCACTGTGGACACAGTGAAGCTTCTATTGTAAGAAGAGCCTAAGCAATAATCATTGTAAGGAAATACATTATCTGATAACCCAAGAATCCTGGCATGAAAATTATACATTGTGAATTTATTCCCCCTCTGCTGCAAAGGTGTGTCGTGCTCCATTGAATGGAGGTTAGGTCTGTTTTATTGATTCGAGTCTGAAAATAATCCTCTTTTTTGGAGCAATAATTACATCTACTGAGTTTTAATGTTTTAATTACATATTTAAAATATACCTAAAAGCGTTAAGACTATTTCACATAGAGTAAGAACCTGAAACTCCATAAATGCTGTAAAACAGAATAAACATTTATCTCCAGTTGACAGTAATTAAGGTTAATTCTTGTGCAATTATCTTGGGCTTTATCTATTTGCACTCAACTATTTTAGCTGCATTCAAAGTGCTGAGCCCCTGATCTTGCAGCTGGTTCCACAGCAATGGTCTCGTTTGCCATGGTAAGCATCATGGCATTAAACAGGCACCATTAAAAAAATGCCACCAGACTTAATTCATATTAATATTAATCACTAGTGTTTGAGATATTATTATTTTAAAACCATGTAGGCAAAATGTCATGCAGGCCACTGTTCCAGATGTCCCTGACTGTCCAGTTCAACCCCTGAGCTCTAAACTGAAACTCTTATGTGCTAGATGGCAGGTGTTGAGGCTGAAGGACAGGTGCAGAAATATTGCAGGAAATCTATATGAGGGTACCTTGTTGTCATCTGTTTGCTTGTTCATGTACCAGAACCAAGGCACAATTTTTGCTGAGTTGTAGATATCTACCCAAGCAGATAACAAGGGGATCAGAAACTAAACTTGCCTGCTGCCCAAAGCATGCTGCCACCTCTCCTACCCTCAGGAACACACTCCCAATAGATATTATTGGTAGACTCTTTTGAAGGACAGCTATTGATTAACTGAACAGATAAGAAGATTAACAACAGTGAAGCAGAATGAATTTGAAGGAGGTAATGCCATTTGTCAAGAAGATACTTAAGTTTATGTACCAGCCACACCTCTGAGAAGAGTAATGAAGCTGGGAATCCTTCTCTGACTGATACTGGAGACAACTATTACAATCTGTAGCAACTCCCTGGCAGGGTGGATGTGAAAAGTTAAGAAGGTCACAGAAAATAGATATAATTGACCCAGGTTTTCACTTCACAGAGTGAAAAGTTCATACACGCATTTTGATAAAGACCCTGAAGGCCTTTCTATAAACCAGATAGTAGATAAGTGATCCCAACTACAGATATCCAGCGCTTACACATGACATAAGGCAATTACAGACGTACTAAATGTCAAACTGTTTTATACTATTATTTTAGATAGCGGTTGCTGTAAATAAACCATCTTTTCAATATAAAAGGTCAGTAGGTCATAAAATTTCATAGCAGTGATTTCTTACTGTCAGCCAAAAAGAGAAGATGACAAAATGTCTCTCTTTTCTTTCATCTAAAGGTTATAACCACCTGAAAATTACTCAAGCACAGGCAATGCCCATGCTTTATTGTCCTGCCACTGTTGCAGCTCTTGTTTGAAATTGAGATTTCTATCAGTTTCTTTAAACTGAGACCACCAGTTTACACTGGAAATTAATTATGCAAATGTGTGGGCTTGCAGCAGTACTACCGATAGCAGTAGATCTCAACTGTTTCTCTTCTCTCATGCTTCTGTGTGGGCATTTTAGTTCACCAATTGGCCTTGCACCATGGGCTACTCTGAATAACGAACTATACTGGCACCTGAACAGATAAGATTTTTCTATATTTTTATGCAGTATGTAGCTACCAAACCACCAACCTAAGGTTGTCACTTTTTTAACCTGTTTTCCTCTAACCATTACAGAAAATACAGCACAGACACCTATTTAGTTTTCCTCTTACATATGTGACGTACCAGCATATTTCTCCCTGAACTGTAGAACTCTGGCCTTTAACATTTCATATGATCCATGCTACGTGAGAACTTATTCAAACAATTTCAAAAGCCTGTTGGCAAATACACTGATTCGATTTACCAATCTTGCAAATTTGCAAGCTGTCTTTGAAACCGAAGGTATTTCTAAGTACATTGCTCAAGCTGAAAAAGATTCACTGGTATGGATTGATTGTTTTTAGATCTACAACATCTTTAAATGGTTGGGTTTGTTTTTTTTCCAGAATGTTTTGCCATTTAAATGATTTAAAGAAGCTTCTTTACAATGATCTGTTTTCTTGGTTTGTTCTGATGCAGGCAATAAATTAGCTAAGTAATAAATAAAGCTGCACTAATATTTGAAAATCACCTTTGAAGAGCTGTTTGAAAGTCCCATTGAGCTTCTTGCTTGTTAGCATTTATTTTTCAATATGGAGGGGTGTGCTATACGTGGATTCCAGTTAATCCAGTGAGACTTGTATCTTGCTTTCTTCAATGTAATATTAAAAAAAAAAACACTACAATGCCTGTGTGTCAGACTTTCTTTTAAGAAAGATTTGATTGCAAATACAAACAAAAAGCTTTTCTTCTTTTGTGCTCCTTTAAGATCTTCAAACAAGTTTCTGTGAAAAGGATGGATATTTTTTCCATTTTAAGCCACACTCACCTTTGCAGTTAGGAAAGACAAAAAAATTAAAATTATACACTACAATAATTAATTCCTGATTGTAATGCTACAGTATAGTTTATGTTATGTTCTAATTATGCAGATATGCATTAGAGAAAATAACTTTGAAGGGGAAAAAAATGCATTGGTTTAAATATTTTCATAATTATGTTTGAAACTGCTAAGCAGTGGGGTCACACATTAAACAAAACGTACACAGATTTTACTATTGAACAACAAACTATTCTACTAGTCTTAAAAGAGCCACGAGTGTAAAATATTAGTTTCAGGGATATATCTGTACCAACAGAACTATCTCAAAAACTGCAAACAAAATATGTCCAGTGCAAAGGATGAGACAAGCAGCAAGTTAAGGCTGAGTGGTGAGGAGAGACAGAAAAAAAAGAAGACAAAGATCAAGCCAAAACTAAGCATTTTTTGCAAGAAATTATTATATAAGCAATCCGGTTACCATCTGAAAGAGGTCAAATGAGATGAGGTCTTTCTGAATCTGCTGCTGAAGAATCCAAGGTAAAACCTGCCTTTTGTCCAGATTACAACAGATTTAGTAACTGCCAGCACCACCCATACAAATTTGAGTTTGCATAGGAGACACAAACTGAGTTTAAGTTTCTGCAAGAGGTCACACAGATAAAACACCTCATTCAAGACTTGTTAAAGAAGACTTTCGTCTTGCTAATAGTATCACTGGATGGAAACAGTTGTCACTCTGATCAGCTTCCTCTACCTCAAAAAGTAGGAAATCACAGTATCTTTACTGGATGTGCCAGTACATATTGGTATTGACAGGAGGGCAATTTTCTTCATCAATTCCAGTTTCATGTCTTCAAAGCACAGATGTGATAGCTCTAAATTCTGGTTAACACAGGCTCGTAGCTATTTGTTTCTGTAAAATGATTCACTGGTGAAATTTGCACATTTTATGCCCTAGAATTTTCTTTAAATGTAAACTTTTATTCAACTCTTAATACTTTAGAAAATCAGTGTAGGTGAATTATGGAAATATGAACTAGTTCTCCACATAAATAAGAATCTTTTTTTTTTAATAAAACTTATGATGTACTATCTGGCTTCAGCTGACTGTCTCACTTGTCCAGCTGTCTATTGAGTTTGTTTTCCTAGTGGTCAGAGGAGACAGGATTGACATAACTGATACATGTGTCCTTATCATCTTTAATTACAAGGGAGCTATCTGGTATATGTGATCATTTATGTTGTCACAACAATGTTTATTAGCTCTTGTCCTATCACTAATAGAATCAAGTGAACGAATCAACCCGTCAAAATCTATTAAAATAAAATGTAATAAGAAGGAGTAATTACTAAAATATAAGATTAGGCAGACTATCTATTTTCATTTAACCAGTCATTGTTACCTGTCTGATTCCAATTTTAAAATACCAGTTGTGAACTCAACCAGTGATTTGTAACAGCTACTCCAATATGCCTGCAGCAGAAAAGTCCATCTATCTAGTTTTAAAAAAAAAAGTTTAACTTAAAATGGGATCCTGTGATCATTCAGCTTAGAGGAGAAAATCCTCCTGGATGTATTGCTTGGAGTGTCTACACTAATATTTTGTTATGAATCACAGTACTTTTATGACTTGCATAAAAATAATACTAACCACACACACCAGATTAGTTTGCTGGGCATTCCATAAACTATTCAGTTACAAAATTCCTTAACTCCTTGTTACATTGCTGTAATTGGTCTAATCTAAAAGATCTCTTGAAAACCTCTAAACATTAACCTCCAAAATGATGCACAAGATAACATTCAAAGCCCAACAGCTTCAAGGAACTCACACGTTACCAGGTTTTTGTGTATTCATTTGGGAGTTTCACATTTTATATAGTCAGAACAAGATATCACAGTATCCCATTATTCTGTTGGTTGCCAGGCTTAAGGGAGATGTTTTACTTTGCCTCGAACAGAAAAAAAAAGTTACTTGAGTCTGAACCAGACAGCCCAGGTACTCATGGATAAATATGCACCCTTTCACAGCTAAAAGAAACTTAAATAAAGAAGTACCATATAATCTCTTGGAAGAATTAGAATCAAATTAGTTATACAACAATGCATGTCATCTCCACAATGCACACCTGTCAATGTTGAAATCTGTATTATTTAAATATTTACACAAATACTAAATTCCCAAGTTAGGGAACATGACTTAGGGAGATTCAGCAACTTTAATTCCATGTGTTCTTGCAGTGTCAACACTGCCCTGTGAGAAGAATCATGGAATTCTTCAGGTTGAAAAAGACCTTCAAGCTCATTGAGTCCAACCATTAACCCAGCAGTCCTAAGGCCACCACTAAACTCTGTCCCTAAGCTCCAGATCTCCACAACTTTAAAACATGTCCAGGGATAGTGACTCAACCCCCTCCCTGGGCAGCCTGTTGCAAGGCCTGATGACCCTTTCCACGAGGAAGTGTCCTCTTATGTGCAATGAAATTGTGGACCTGATGGGACCTTTTGCTACCTTTTTGTTTAAGGCTTAAGACGCTTCTTAGAATTTTCTGAAGATTTTTATCCCTCCTCTTTCTGAACTCAGTGCCAATTTCTCCAGCTGTTAATCAACATTTTGCTAGAGAAGTTTTGATGGCTTTCAAAAGCAGCTGGAAATCAGAAATCCATACCACAAACCTGAAAATTTGTGCAGAGATGTACCAGCTTCTCTGTAAGAGTCACTAATATTGAGTAAGTGCGTGCTTTGAAATACAGATCCTCACTTCTGTCCTCAGTTAGGGAAGAGACCAGATCATTTGTCACTTGCACAAGGTCCACATATATTTTTATTGTTGGTTTTTATACTGACAATTAAGAAACACAATAATTTTGCTGCTTTGAATCAAACTACTCTCTCTGAATTACTGTTACTCACATGTTAACCTTCTGAATTCCAAGAACAGTACTGCACAAAGGAATGGCCATTACAGAATGAACTGGGCAATCCTAGGAAACAAAATGATTCTTCATTAAACCTACAAATACTTAAGTAAATTTGGTTTAGAGACAAGAGAGCTCTTTGGTGCAGAAGCACACTCTAATGGTTGACTACTGTCTGACTGCTCCGGATAAGACTGGAAAAGCAACTTAATACTCCCCTAAAAGTAAAACTGCTAAGATACAAGATAAAAAGAAAAAAGGCATTTATATTTCACATATTTGTTCATACAAAGCCGGTGGTAGATAGCGCAGTTAATAACATGGAAGTAATGAGGCTAACTGACCAACTTGCTTCTCAACATCACTTTTCAAATCTCTTTGGGCTAAAATTTCAGCCAGTGTGTGGGGAATTAGCCATAGAAATCCCATTAACATTAATGAATCTTCCATGGTTAACTCCCTGTGCTCTCTGCAGAAGATTTACCCCTATATCTCTAAAATAAATATGAGCAGATGCCAAAATTCTTTTCATAGAGCCTGGAGAAATTAAGACCTCTATTCTCAAATAATTGACTTAGGCACATGTATCTTTTCCCTCATGGATCATCTTCTACGTATCAAAACGCATGTAATGTATGGATCACATGATGCACAGGTTGGACCATATTCACTTACTAATAACTCTTCAGTAACAGTCTTTCATACATGGAGATTCACTTTACCAACCTTACTGTTCTCAAGGATCAGACTAGAATAAGTCTGGTGTAATACTAAATAGTCTGGATTTTCCCCATACATATTTGTTAGAATATTAGCACTATAACCTCAAAGATGACAGTATACTTCCTCTCTAAGTACAGAACCTAAAAATCATTTACCTGGAGCCTGTGTAAAGTGTTTTAAATGAAAATGATGAACCAACTAAAATGAAAGAAACCCCCTGAAATTAGGATGTGAAACAATATTTGTGAAAATTCATTTAAGAAAAAACTCCACAATCCTTCTGGTTATAGAATCATAGAATCACTACGGATTGGAAGGGACCTCGAAAGATCATCTAGTCCAATCCGCCTGCAACAGCAGGAACACCTAGACCAAGTCACACTGGAACCTGTCCAGTCGGGTCTTGAATATCTCCAGTGAGGGAGACTCCACAACCTCCCTGGGCAGCCTGTTCCAGTGCTCCATCACCCTCGCCGTGAAGAAGTTCCTTCTCAGGTTGATGTGGAACCTCTTATGTTCCAGCTTACAACCATTGCCCCTCGTCCTATCACTACATGACACCGAGAACAGCCCAGTTCCATCCTCCTGACACCCACCCCTCAAATATTTGTAGACATTAATGAGGTCACCCCTCAGTCTCCTCTTCTCCAAGCTAAAGAGACCCAGCTCCCTCAGCCTCTCCTCATAAGGGAGGTGCTCCATCTCTTTTATCATCATCGTTGCCCTACGCTGAACTCTCTCCAGCAGCTCCACATCCCTCTTGAACTGAGGAGCCCAGAACTGGACACAATACTCCAGGTGTGGTCTCACCAGGGCAGAGTAGAGGGGGAGAAGAACCTCTCTTGATCTGCTAACCACCCCCCTTCTGATCCACCCCAGGATGCTGTTGGCCCTCTTGGCCACAAGACCACATTGCTGGCTCATGGTCATCCTGCTGTCCACCAGGACCCCGAAGTCTCTTTCCCCTACACTACACTCCAACAGGTCAGTCCCCAGCCTATACTGGTACCTAGGGTTGTTCTTGCCCAGATACAAGACTCTACACTTACCCTTGTTATACCTCATTAAATTTTTCTCAGCCCAGCTCTCCAGCCTGTCCAGATCTTGCTGAATGGCAGCACAGTCTGCAGGGGTGTCGGCGACACCACCCAGCTTTGTGTCATCAGCAAACTTGCTGACAGTGCATGCCAATCCCTCATCCAAGTCATCAATGAATAGATTGAACAGGACCTGTATTATACCTGTAGCTAAAGATGGTGCATTTAGACACAACCTGTTTTAGCTTAAGTGTAGACTCCTAAAATCTTTTCTTGATCAAAGATTAAATGTCTAAGTCCTCCAAAGAACAAACTCTGTGACCATAACCCAATCTGCTTTTAATAGAAACCCATGCAGACAGATTCCCTCTTTCCACTGAAAGGTCTTTCACACAAGTCTTTCATAGCCAATATAAAAAAAGGAATTTTCCTGGTAGCATTCTTCACAAAAATGCTTTCAGCTAGAACTGGAGAATCTGGAATGAGGTAAGGTCAGGCTGGCAGGGCTGGGGAGAAGAATCAGTCATATAAATAGGTCTTATATTGTATTTATTACAAACTCCCCTTATTTTCACTTGCCTCTTTGGAAATTAGCACAACCATGACTGGATTAATTCTCTGTGGGTTTCCCTCTGTACTATTATTGAGCAGTCATGGGAAAACTCAGCCAAATGAGTATGGCTTTAGTGAAGCCACACATCTAGGAGGAAGGGCAACCACCAGAACATAGCGTTTGTCTAAGAAAAGACATTCAAACAGATAGGGCACTCAAGCTGACCTCCCTGAAGTGATGGCCTCATACTTTAATTGAGCTCAATTTTACATGTTTTTATGTCACTCTAAGTAAAAAGGCATAACTTTACAGAGAACATTTGTTGGTCTGGGTTTACAGACACATTCCCACCTATTCTTCAGACAGCCTCTCTACACTGCTTCATGTCTTGTCTCCATACCTATGTGCCCTCCACAGCTCCAAGACTATGAGGACTAACTAAACAGCAACCAGGAATGTCTCTTTTCAGTATAACGAGACAGACATTACAGCAACCATGTCTGTCTCACACCTATGAATCACGAGGAAATAAAAAGGCTAAAACATTGGCATGCCTACTCTCCACATACAGCATTTCCTTCCCACTGCTGAGAGGGATGTCATCCTGGTAAAAAGCAGCAGTGCTGTATCTCTTTTTGGTTTGTCCACTGGTTTTCTGTAGATGGTCTTCAAGGTCCCCTGGGAGCCTGTCTCAAGACAACATCCTCCAGTGTGAAGACACCTTGCAGAAGTTTATTCACAGCAACTAAATCACTGAAATCTGTTCTATGACCTGCTCCCCTACTGATATGCTTGGCAGTATCAGCTAGGGGGCTTAAGTGTATTCACCCTTAAGAGTATTTGCTCTTAAATATACTTGCCCTTAGGTGCTTTTGATGCCATCTTCTTGTGGCACCCCATGAAGGATTCTTTCCCATCAAAATTTTGCTTGCATAGAGTAATGGGAGGAGAGAGAAGACAGGCACTTTTCCCAATACCACTGTATTTATGAAATATCCCCACCATTGCTGCATCTCACAGTAGCCTCCTCCCTAAAAGCAGTGGAAATTTCCACAACAGCCCCAATAGCTGATTTCTCAATATTCTGCTTGTTTGCAACTGACTGGCATCAAGTGAGTGCAACAAGCTTTCAGAAGGTAATGGCAAAATGCCTGTTGGCACAGCCAAGAGCTCCCCTATCTCTCTGTGGCAGCTCTGGAGTGAGTTCAGAGATGGACAGTGGCCTATTTCACACAGGATTTTTGCTTTCACCACTGGTCACTCAAGTGCTCCCCCGTACTGATCACCAAGCAACTGATCTACCCTAAAAGCGCTCCACCAAAGCAAGCTCCTCCACATAAATGTCCTGGGGAAGTAACTGTTCATCTACCCACTGTTCCTCCTTCATTAGCTGTGTGGCCACAACTTCAAAAGCTTTATGAAATCAGAGTCAAAACTATCTCTCTGCAGAGTATCTCTGCACAATCTTATTTGCGTTAATGACAACCATGATCTATGATATATGCTCTGCACTGCCTTACGCTGTTTAATGGACATAGGGAGAGGAATCATTTGAGTTTTCCAGCTTCACACTCAATCCTAAAATTTCTGTAAGTATTCTGGGCATGAGAAAAATGTATCAACTTGTCAAAAAACCCATTGATCCACAGCATGGAACTGACTCACCCCAGAATGCGATGGCTAAATCACAGAAGCAGGGAACACAATATATGTCCCTCCAGCACTCTGAAGGCATTTGGGTTTGATGCAGTTAAGTTGCTCCACATAGAGTAAACAAAGTATTCTGGTTCCCCTAAATGTTCTTCATATCTGACAACACCTTCATAAAGAGATCCCTAAGGATCAAGAAGAGCCTGGGATACAGTGATTCCTATGTCAGTCTATCATTTAGGGCTTTTTTAGGAAATTTTATTGCACTGAAGTCTCAGAGCTGTCCTGTCTTTGCCCTTTCCAAGGATTTCTTCATGAGATGTGAGATATTTGGTAACCATGTTCCTCATCTGTCAGCTGTCTTTCAGGATTGCAAAACACACGCCTAAAAACTATTCCATTGCTCGATCACGCTAACACAAGTCACATTAATTAAGAATATGTTTGTGTAATTACATGGGAGAGGCGCTTTGCACAGCAGTTAAAGTACATGCAGCATCTATAATAAGCAAGCCTGTATGCAAGATATTATTACGACGAGAGCTCTGGGTCTGAAAGCAAGAAGTCATTTGAAAATTGATGCCAACTCTTTGGTGTTTTCTAGGTCACACAAATTGTTATTGGGGCCTGATATTTTTAAATAACAAAGCACACAAAATCCTGGTTTTATCTGACTCAATAGGAACAATTGTTCTGTAGTATTTGCGGAATAAAGTCAAACACTTTTCTCCAATAAGTTAATTAAAAATGCATCATTTATATATAACAGTCAGGTCTGAACGGCTGTTCCACAACTCTTGACTTTGTTTTGGCACTAAAAGCATAAACAGTGATGCAACCGAAATTTGTTATCTTAACTTTATAATGATTATTCCAATTATAGCTAAGTCTTCTCAAGATCCAGTACAGTTGTATACACTCTGTGATGAAGACCTGTGGGGTAAAAGACCTGTTGGCAGGAGAGTCCAACCATCACGAGGTAAGCAAGCTCCCCATTTACCACTTAAAGCAGGAAGCGATACACAGAAATAATGGGCATGTGCTCAGCTAACCTATTTTTACATTTTCTTTTTTAATTTTAATATTAAAGTATCCCAAAGCTCAATTATGCTTCATTAGTGTAACTGTGACTATCCCACTTAATTATTTTAATATCTCAGGATTAGTCAAGGAATGCAGAATTTCGGTAAAGCAGACAACGACGGAAACATATCGACTGTTCCAAGAAAAAAAAAAAGCCGTATTTCATGTTTTGAGCCAATCAACTATGAGCCACAGATATTGTATTACAGATGATTGCTTTAATCCTAAGGCATTTTAGGGTGTATTTGAAGCAACACAAGGGAAGCTTGTTTTGATATATTCACAATATAAAGCTGTGAGGAGATGGGTCCTGGACCCATGCAGGGTAAGTTCCCTCTACCCCTACAAAACAAAATAAACCCAGCCAAATACTCGAAAATAGACTTAAAACAGTAGAATTTAACACACCACTCTTTCCTAGGCTATCCCTCTTCCTTTTCCAGAACCACATTCAGTCCGTGTTATGAATTTTCTGTTTGCCACTGCTAACTCCTCTACGCACGTTTCCTACAACTGTTTAAGCACAGTTTCTACCGTCACTGACTGGAGGAACTTCCCAGAGCTACAACTTTACCCAATGGCACCACCTCGTGTTGAAAACACCAATATTCAGTCTTCACACTGACCTCAGCGGCTTCTCCTTCACTCACAGGTGATGAAAAACAGAACTATTTTAACGATAGCACATTTCTTTCAAAGGAGACTCGTCTCGTTTATACCCAAAATTACCTCTCACATGATGTCTGTGAGCAGACTCTTAATGCCGTTACCAGTTGGTTTTCATTTAAGAAGAATCAAGTCAATAAAATGGTGTCTATTGCAGGATTTAACTGGTTGGTTAAATAGAAATCAAGCTATGCACATATATGTTTTAAATTGTGATTGAAACAAACAAATTTCCTGTTAAAATGTGTTGAAAAACATGTTTATACATCAGATTAAAGGCCAGGACTATCATATTAGAAAAACTAGCCACCCAGTGCCTGAGCTTGTCTTTTCTTGCCATTTAGAAGTCTTAAAGCACCTTAGTAATTTTACAAGTACAATGAATAGTTGCAAATAGAGAACTTTAATGAAATATAACAAGGGTAAGTGTAGAGTCTTGCATCTGGGCAAGAACAAGCCCAGCTACCAGGCTAGGTTGGGGACTGACCTGTTGGCGAGCAGTGTAGGAGAAAGGGACTTGGGGTCCTGGTGGACAGCAGGATGACCATGAGCCAGCAGCGTGCCCTTGTGGCCAAGAGGGCCAACAGCATCCATGGGTGGACCAGAATGGGGGTATGAAGGATTCCACTGCACAGTATTTGAGCCCCTGATTTAGGCCCATATTGCCTTGAGTCACTGATACAATGGAAACGCCAGTTATCTAGAACCTTCTGTAATTTTTTGCACACTTTGTTTACCTATTTTTTGTCAAAATACTTTAACATTCTCAACTTTAGGAATAACATTACATTGTTCATTGTGAGAGACAGCTAAGGCTCAGCAACTGTGCCGCAACACCCAGATCCCCAACACAAAGGGTCCTGAGAATGGATCCACTTGTACTTTCTTCATTTGTACTGGTACAGCCATTCATAGGGCCATACAAAGAAAAATGTTCCATTTAAAACCAGTTCAGTTCTTGGAACCAGCTCACTGGGCAACCCTATTAATAGTTTACTAGAGATGCAAGAACAAAATAAGAGCTGTCACAGGTACCAAAAAGATGCCCTAACCTGCAGATATATGAGAGGTATATGAGAGGGGTTTTCATATGAAGACTTGGACACAACAGTTCAATAAGGAGAAACTGCTGGACACAGTCCAGCACAGAGCAACAAAGATGATGAAGGGAGTACAACACCTCCCTGATGAGGAAGGGCTGAGGGAGCTGGGTCTCTTTAGCTTGGAGAAAAGGAGACTGAGGGGCGACCTCATTAATGTTCATAAACATGTGAAAGGAGGCTGTCAGGAGATGGAGCCAGGCTCTTCTCAATGTCATCTAGTGGTCAGACAAGGAGCAATGGGTGTAAACTGGAACATAGGAGGTTCCACATAAATAGGAGAAGGAACTTTTTCACAGTGAGGGTGACAGAGCACTGGAATGGGCTGCCACTGGAATGGGCTGCCCATAGGGGTTGTGGAGTATCTTTCTCTGGAGACATTTAAAACCCGCCTGGAGATGTTACTGTGCAGCTTGGTCTAGGTGATCCTGCTCTGGCAGAGGGATTGAACTAGGTGATCCTTCAAGGCCTCTTCCAATCTCTAATGTTCTGTGATTCTGTGAAGACATCTCAGAAGGTAAACGGAACATCATTCTGGGGTGACCTGGAAGTGCTAGGTCGAAGGATGATCTTAAATGTTTCTTCAATCAAAGAGATTATGTGATTCTGTGGTTTCTGGCTCTAAGCAGAGCATGATAAGCTCAATAGGCAGTGTCATCAAGCAAACTTGTCTCAACCCTATGATGAGGCAGAGATGGTTTACCCCAAGACATCTGTACATGTTCTTTCCCCACACTGTTCATCCCCTGGAACTGCAATACCACAGATGTTGTACAACAGCTTCTGAACAACCACAAGCTACAAGCTGGCAATTTAACAGAAACCAAAACCAGTCACAGTTTACATTAATATGCCAGACTATAATCTGGAATGATTCAGCTTGTTTTAATTAGCAGCAGAGGCTGGAACACAGGCATCTCACAGTGAGATGCTCCTCATAAAGTGAGCATGGCCTCTCTACAAGGCCAAAAGAACCACAGCACATCAGCATACCCCCAGATATCCTGTACTCAGTTATAGACAGGTAAACAGAAGCTTTTCCTCTGGTTTCTTTTTCTTTCTGAAGAAAAGGAAGCTAGAAAAAGAGCAATTAAGTTTATCTGTTCAACCACTAAAGGCAAATAAGTAAACAAACTGAAGACTGACAAAACATTTTTGTCCTTCCTGCAGAAACTGGGATTATAGATAATCTGAAAATTTAAGTTCACTGCACTGTTTGGTCACAGCCTAGAAAAAATAAGGCATACTGTGTCAGATGAAAAAGAAAAGGTAAATTTAGGCAGAACTGTAGACTGAAAGGCCATAAAGATGACAAAACCCTAACAAAGGTGTCAATGACAACAAAGATCTGAAGTTTACAAATTTTTGAGAATTTTAAATCCTTGTTAGAGTCCTTTATAAAAAGAAAAATCCTGTTTCTCAAAACCCTAATTTTTCCATGCAGATAGAGAAATCCTATAAATCAAACCTTTAAAAAACACATTGTTGCCTGAGAGTGTATTTAGACATGTCTGGACGGTGAATGCAGTCCTCATGGTTTACACTGTTTATACTGTTTTGAATGAAGACATGACTGAGAGAAACGACAAAGCATACACATGTGGTAGCTCAGGTACCAGTCCTTCAACAGGGCAGACTGGCATGGGACAGTGCACCAGTTCTCATTCCAGTCGTCCATGCACATCTCTTTTTCTTGAAAACAAAGGGGTTCTCATCCTATTGCAGAGTGGCTCAGCAACTTGTGAAATGAGTGTTTCACAGGTCTGACCTGTGGCACAGTTTGGTGCCAAGGGCACACTAGCCCCAATTTCAGGTCTCCTTAATCTGCCAACCTGTAATTTGTGGAGCTGCTACAAAAGCAACTGAGTTGTCCCTGAAGCAGAAGCAGTGCAATAGCCAGAACAACTGTCCCAAGGTAAACTGTCCCAGATTGTGAACTGGATCTCATGCCCCTGGAAGTCCCAGTTTGGAAGCAGCAGTACTTGGCACTCTAACCTTTAAAAATGTTAAGAGAAAGAAAGCCCTCAGCAACTCTGGTTGACTAACGCATACTTCCACCTTCAGGGCAGTATGAAGTCATTACTAAGAGTCTGATGAGTTCTTTGTGCTGTTGCTTAATGCAGATGGTCATACATCAGCTTTCCCTTACAAGCAGATCTAGGTAGCAAAGGTGAAGAAAAGAGACAGAAGAGCGGGGCTGTAGCACACAATCTGCAACATTTTTCCAGGTGCTCACAGAGTGACTGACTTTGGATTCATTGACTGACTTTATATACTGATCAGTCAACGAAGACTGACTTGATATTAGAGGATGATTTGCTTCTACACAGGAAAACAGTGTCAGAGCAAAAGCTAAGAAAATGCGGATGATTCTAAGTGGTGGGAAAGACCTCATTTTCATGAGAGGGAAAAGTCCATAATCAGGTAGCTGTTGCTCTGCACTATTACAGGCCACGAAGTTTTATTCAAGACTTTAATTTTTCTTTATTTTCAGACTTCAATTTCTCTCTTGTATTTGTCCCTTTCATCCCACCTGACAGAACGAGGCAAACTTTCTGCTCTGCCTTACAGCTTTCAGCTATGTCAGTCCGGATATTGATAGGCTCAGTCAGGATCAGTCTTCACGAAGAAAGTTTAGCTGTGTCCCTTGTACCACCAGTCAATCTCTGCTCACTCTGTCTCTGCAAGTGAGGCTCACATTCAGTCTGCTCAATGCCCCACAAGTGAGACAGGTGCATTCAGTGTGGATGCAAGCTTCAGAAAGCAGACTGCTGAAGACCTCACAGGAAATAAAAAAACTCCAGTTTTTCAACACCTAATTTAAAATGTCATGGAATCACAGAATTATTTAGGTTGAAAAAGACCTTTAAGCTCATTGAGTCCAGCCATTACCCCAGCTGTCCCAAGGCCACTGCTAAACCATGCCCCTAAGCTCCAGATCTCCATGACTCTGAAACACATCCAGGGATGTTGATTCAACTCCCACCCTGGTCAGCCTGTTCCAAGACTTAATGACCCTTTCCAGGAAGAAGCTTTTCCTCATGTCCAACCTAAACTTCCCCTGGCACAACCTGAGGACATTTCCTCCTGTCCTATCACTTGTTACTTGTGACAAGAGACCAGGCCCCACCTCTCTACAACCCCCTTTTCAGTACTTGTAGATAGCAAGAAGGTCCCCCCTCAGCCTGCTTTGCTTCAGACTAACCAGCCGCAGCTCTCTGAGCTGGTTTGTTTTCCAGATGTCTGCTCCAAAGAATTGAGATATCAGTCACTTCAGAATGTGGGAAATCTTTAAAATTATTAAGAGAAATAAAGCCCTCAGCATTTTTTTCCTACCTTCATCCTTAGACAGACTGGCAAAATCTTTTTGCTTTTGTCATCCAAAACCCAACAACCCTAGACACACATAACACACACTTCAGTCACAGTAATTAAAAGCATAAGCAACTGAAAGTAAGTTCTTACAACAAAGAATTAGGCAACCTTTCTGACCTCATCTACAGGCAATCACTCAGTCCACTGAACAATTTCATTTGCAGTTACAGACTTGGAAAGGTCAGTCGTTCTTTACGTGTGTCTAAGTGGCTCAAATTTAAGTGGTCTTGGATATAAATGTTATGCCATATACAACACTGATGAGAAGTATAAAATTGGCGGCAGGTAAAATCCTTCCCGATACAATACTTATTTTGAAGGCACTAGGTAAGTCTTTATTAAAGGTAGTATTTTAGTTACTTTCTAAAACTGTGTTCATTCTCTATCCTTAAAAATGGTAAATGTAGTTTTGGTAGGTTATCTATCTCTTGAAACAATCCAGCAATAAATATCTTTTAAGGCTATTTCTTTTATTTAACATTACTGATACTAATATATAAACAGTCTTTAAATGAGCTAGAAGTGGATCTGAATTTGGATTTAACTCAAGATAACATTATTCCTTCTTTCCACAACCAGTACACTACTAATAATTAAATTGTTGCCTCAAATCTCCCCTCCAACATCAAGCCTGGTATTTCACTATGTTTCCTCCTTCTCCAGCAGTTTTAGGAATGTTAACTGTTCTTATGTTCACAGCAACAAAAATCAAGGAAGAAATTACAAAAATGTCTGATCCACCTCCACTAAAAATATATATTACAGCTTCAAAACCATATGCCACTCGAACAGCGCAAACCCCACCTAACACAAAAATTACCCATGTTTGTCATGTCTGAACACATTTTGAGACTAAATGAAACAAGTGAGTCCTGCTCTCATCTACTCTTACAAAAGGGAAAAAACCCCAAGAATATTTTGCTGCTTAAAAAGAAAAGTTCATGTAGTGTGTTTCTGTCACTTTTTCCTAAAGAGTTCAGGGCACTTGTAAACTGTGAAATTATTCTTTTCTAAATGCCATATAGATTCTTGCTGGATTTCCCTTGTAGTTTTGTTTGCAGCTTTGAAGTCCCCTCCAGGTCTGTCATTTGGTTAAGGCTGCTGATGGGTGCCTGGGGTGCTTTGTCCTCCAGGAGGCTATTTTCCTTTAATTCATCTCTGATTAGAAGCAATTTATGCATTTTCATCTGTTTTATGTAAAGATCAAAGGGATCATGGATCCAAATGTTGACCCTATTATAGGCAAACGAGGCAGGCTGTGCAATTTTGCTTGGGTGTAGTTTAAGCTTTGAAGCACTCATTCACACTGCTCAGTTCTTGGAAGCATCCTCTCACAAACCAGCAACCAGCAAGTAGAAGCTACTCTCCTTCCCATTAGAAGTACAGAATATAGTATCTATTCATTTGCAATGGGAGCAAGACAGATAAAAGAAGGGACTCTTTAGTTTCAGAAGGTATTGTCTGATTTTGGGAAGAATTTCAGGGTTTTTACTACTTCACAGAAATCAAGCAAAACAATTACCTTGAAATCTGTAAAAATCTGAAATGACATGCAACAAACAAGTTACCACAAAAAAAAAAAAAAGGAAACAGGAATTAAATGCTTGGGGGAGTTTGCCTTGGGTTTTGGGTTTTTATCACTTTATGCTCTTCTAAACCTTGTAAAAACATTTTCTGGGATTTTTTTCTGATCCCTCATACCAACACATCTGACAAAAGAGGAAACAAGCAGTTTCACTGGAAAAAGTTTATTCCTTATGAGAAACAAAAAGTGTCTGCTGAAACAACTTGGCCTAGTTCTCTTGTGGAATCCAAGAGTTCACTCCAAAAAACTTGTGGCAACACTTGGCATTCATATCTTATAATTAAAGAGAAGATAAATTATCTGGCTAGTCCCAGAGAAAGACTACGGCAGTTTGTTTCCACACTGCCATTAAGTATTGTCTAATCCTTGTTTATTTTAAATCTAAATGCCTGTTTCAAAAATAAACAGAATCTGTTTGTTCCGTTATTGTCATGATGTATGATGGTAACCAGCACCTTCTAACACAGTCTGATTCAATTAAAGCCTTAGCATGCTAAATGTATATGCCTCTAAAACCTTCCTAAATACAGAGAGCCTCTAGCACTGTAAATTTAAAATATATCCATGTGCCCATGGAAGGACACAGAACATCTGGCTCCAGATACCTCAAGCACTGATAACATGATCACACCAGCTCAGTAACTCCTCCATCCAGTCTACCAGCTCTGAATGCTGCAGGATTAAAACCACGCAAGGGCTGATGAGCTCCACCTTTCAGAGCATGGTATAAAATCAGTTCATGTGGTTTCAGACTTCAGCTGATATGTCTGAACTTAGAGAAGACTCTGCAATAAAAATAGTTCAGAAGCTAATGAGAGACTGCTGCATGCTCACAGAAGCCTTGTGATTGTGAATAGCAGAAAAAGAGCTGCGTTAAAATATGCCACAAGTACCCCTTTGAAACAAGACAGAAATTCTTGGATATGAGGTCAGTTCATCTTTGCCCTGCTGGCTTTCACAAGGGCTTGGGCTGGTTAGGATAGAAATATCCCCGTTCTAAAACACTGTTCTGAAATCAAAGAATCATAGAATCATTTAGTTTGGAAAAGACCTTTAAAATCATTGAGTCCAACCATTAATCCACCTGTCCCAAGCCCATGGAGAAGCCTATGCAGGGTGCTTCACTGCAGGTGGACTTGGCACAGCAATTTACATCACCCAATGGTCTCCAGAAGTGTGAAAAATGTAAGCACCAAACTGTCAAAAAACAAATATGATACTTAAATGTTTTTCTAGAGGAACAATCTTCTCTTGATTGCTCCAACACCTGGGCAACTGTTTGCGTGTTATGCATTACACACATCCCAAAACAAATGTAAATGAGGGGAGAGATGTATTCTTTGGAGATAGGACACTCTCTGTGCTCCTAAGTCTGTCCTCACCTACCACAATAGCATGAGGAACACATGCATGTCCCTGTACAAAAGACACTGATGTGCTGGAGTGGGTCCAAAGAACGGCAACACGGTTGGGGAAGGGTCTGGAGACTAAACCTTGTAAGGAATCATAGAATCATTAGGGACTGGAAGGGACCTCAAAAGATCATCTAGTCCAATCCCCCTGACACAGCAGAATCACCTAGGTCAAGTCACACAGGAATATATCCAGGCAGGTTTTATAAGTCTCCAGAGAGGGAGACCACAACTCCCCTGGGCAACCTGTTCCAATGCTCTGTTACTCTCACTGTGAAGAACTTCCTTCTGATATTTATATGGAACCTCCTATGTTCCAGCTTACACCCATTGCCCCTCAATGAGCAGGTGAAGTACCTTGGGCTGGCTAGTCTGAAGAAAAGGAGACTGAGGAGAGACCTCACTGTGCATAACTACTGAAAAGGAGGTTGTAGAGAGGTGGGGGTTGGTCTCTTCTCACAAGGAACAAGTCAAGTGGAAGACAAGAGGAAGTGGTCTCAAATTGCACCAGGGGAAGTTTAGGTTGGACATGAGGAAAAACTTTTTAATGGAAAGGTCATGAGGCCTTAGAAGAGGCTGCCCATAGAGGAGGTTGAATTGCCATCCCTGGACTTGTTTCAAAGTCATGGAGATCTAGAGCTAAGGGCTATGGTTTATCAGTGGCCTTGGGACAGTTGGGGTAATGGTTGAACTGAATGAGCTTCAAGGTTTTTTCCAGTCTGAACAATTCTAATATTCCATGTAACAGTCAAAATTTTCTAACAAGTCCAAGTAAACAAATAAGTTTCCTGTATTGATCATATATTTCCTGGTGGTCCAGAACAGAGAGAAACAGTAGGTACCTTCCCAGGGTATGGAAAATAGGTATTTTCCTCTTGTGTAAACATTTGATGCACTTCCATCAATTTCTAGCTCCTAGAAGCTAACAAGAACACACCAAGTACAGTGTTAAGAGACAAACTTGAGAGTCTGTTGGTGTAAAAATTTTCATTTGGGCAATATTTTCAAGATGAAAATACTGACACATTCAAAGCGTTTGTTCTAGTTAGAATACTGAAACAGAATAGAGAGGTAAGAACTAAACTTGTTCTTTACATTGTGATTGGAAAACAAGCCAACACATTGCCCACAAGTACAAGAATGAGACATTCATCTGCTGAAAAAAGTAAAACACGTTTTCTCCACCTGGTAAAAAACTAACAAAGATTTAGACTGCAACTAGAGTTTTCTGAGACTATCTTGCAAGACAGCAATTTGAAAGTAAATTCATTTCAGGGAAAACTAAAGAATACAAGAAGACAAGAACTATATTTTTTTTTACCTTAATAAATGCTGTATTTTCAAATTCTATGTGTTTCTGGTTTATCCAAGTAAAGATGACAATAGTTTTTAGCTTAACAGTGATATACTTCCCAATTTGCACAGAGTCAGGTCGCTAATAAATCACCAGAAAATCCATCAAAAATTAAAGTTTAAAAGGTCATTTTAGAAAGTGGCATGTAATTTTATGTAGCAAATTTTAGAAATAAAAGTCCATTAAAAAAGAAGAGGAAAAAAAGCTTTTGTTCTCAAACATTTACATCTTGGATTAATTTTTAGTCCTCTACAAATCTTCAACATTGTTCAGATATATAACATAAACATGAAATGTGGCAAAAGGCAACAAGTTAATTTATTGCAGTTTGTAATGAAGAATCTGCACTGATCCTCAAAAAAGATAAGCTAAAAAACAGATGCTTCTTCTGTACAGGAGATAAAAGCAAATGGGAAACTCTGAAAGTGTTCCAGAAATGCAAATGGAATACATTGTTTGTGCTAAAGGCAACCAACATTTTCCCCTCAACCAAGTAATACATCAACATGTAAGAACTAGGGAGTATTTTCTTCTGTCAGCAGAAAACACAGAAAACACACCTGTGATGAGTAAGCGATCAACCAAAATCAAAACGGCAACAAGAATTACACAGTGCTTAAAACTGTACTTTCAGTGTACCTGCGTGTCAGAAGATACGTGGGTTGTAATCCAACTGATGTGCAAACACTGAACAGCATTGGAACGTGTCATATTTTCTAAAGATTGGAACAATTTGATGACCTTAGTTTTTCTTTGAAGATCTCTAGCTTATCCGTCAAACCAAACTCTAACAAACACCAAAAAGAAATGAGGGAAGTGAAAGGTGTCATCACAGGCAGAAAAACTCTTACTCCCTTACTCAGCAGATTTTACTTAAAGGAGTTAGGTGAGTTTAAAAACAAAAAAGGCAAATAACAAGGTTTGAATCAAAATGCATCTGTCATCTGACTTGGAAGTTGTGACTGCTGCTATGAGCTAAGTTATTAGTTTATATGCAGGAAAACTCTCAGCAACATTTATTGTTACATGATTAAAGTTGCAAACCAAAGTTTGTCCTAATATTTTAGTACTGCAGATTAACTGATTTAAACCCTAAATGCATTAGAGTCAACAAGAACATTTTCACAACTAACGCAACTGCTCAAACCAAGAGAGACAGTTTTACAAAAATCAGATTAAAACCCATTTTAAGCTAATTCCAAATTTGTTTAGATATAACATTGACTAGAAAAACTGTATTTTTAAAAATTTTCCATAAATTTATACAACATTCATTCTTCAGAACTGAAAGATCCATAGCTCATAGGGTAAATCACTCAGGGTAAGATACTGCCCCATGCAACCCCCTCAAAATACATCATTCCATTCCAGCTGCCACTGCCTAAAATCATAGAATCATTACTGATGGGAAGGGACCTCG
>VXBP01009714.1:400-28818 GCA_013400115.1 Rhinopomastus cyanomelas
TATGAGGAGAGGCTGAGGGAGCTGGGGCTGTTTAGTCTGGAGAAGAGAAGACTGAGAGGGGACCTTATTGCCCTCTACAACCACCTTAAAGGAGGTTGTAGCAAGGCTGGTGTTGGGCTCTTCTCTCCAATTAGTGATGATAGGACGAGGGGAAATGGCCTCAAGTTGCATCAGGGGAGGTTTAGATTGGATGTTAAAAAGAAATTCTTTACTGAGAGGGTGATTAGATACTGGAATGGATTGCCCAGGGAGGTGGTGATGTCACCATCCCTGGAGGTGTTTAAGGAACGAGTGGACGCGGTGCTTGGGGATATGGTCTAGTGGTTAGACACTAGGAGAAAAGGTTGGACTTGATGACCCTGGAGGTCCTTTCCAGCCATGATGATTCTATGATTCTATGATTCTAAGGAGAGTTGCTATGCTGGACCTTGTTCTCTCCAACAGGGGGATGGTGGGGAATGTGAAGCTCAAGGGCAGTCTTGGCTGCAGTGACCATGAAATAGTCAAGTCCAAAGGGCAGTGAGGAGGGTGTGCAGCAACATCACTACTCTTGTCAGACCCCACCTGGAGTGCTGTGTCCAGCTCTGGGGCCCTCAACATAAGAAGGACACAGGGATACTGTAAAGAGTCCAGAGGAGGCCACAGGGATGAGGGAGCTGGGGTTGTTCGTCCTGGAGAAAAGAAAGCTCCAGGGTTACCTTATAGTGTGGCCTTCTGATAATTAAAAGAAGCCTCCAGGAAAGCTGGAGAGGGGCTTTTTACAAGGGCATGTAGTGATAGGATGAGGGGTAATGGTTTTAAACTGAAAGAGGGGACATTTAGATTAATAAAACCTGTTAGAAATAATTGCATTTCTATGTTTACTAAACTTCTAAGGTAACCAAAATCATTCTGAAGTTTCTCTGCCTTATGCCATGGTTTAGTTGAGCAGTAAGGATGGTATGAGAGAGCAGTCTGGGCTTGTTTGTGCAGGTTATTAGGAGTTAACATATGTAGCTTCATTAATATTTGCTGTGGCAAAATATATTTGATGGTTTTTGGAGGAGCTCCATTGCTACCTCTTGCACCAAGGCCTTGCACCAAGCCTTTGGAAGCCTGGAGGGAAGTGGTGACAAGCACTCTGCATGTCTGCCATGGAGATCCATTCAAGCTCGGACAACAAAGGACATCTGTCAGGTTGCTGCGGTCCTTCTGCCATTTGTGTTTGCAGTGCCAAGATCCTGCCAAAGTCACTGACCATGAGCCCTTTTGAAGGGAGAGGGTGGAGTGTGCTACCAGAAGAACTCATACATGGATCCTGAGTGAGATCTTGCTTATGTATCTTCCTCATGGAAGACCTGTGTGGATATTCATCAATATGCAAATGTTTGACAATGTATATAGGTACCTCAAGTGCTTACATGAAGTGCTCTAGACCAGGGTTAAACACTCTACAGTACTAAATGACTCCTTGAATTGAGCCTTGGTTTCATTCCTTGTGTGTGTGAAGACAACCTTCAATTAAATGTTGGGTTTTTTCATAGGGTTCTTGTCACGTCATAGAATCATAGAATCACAGAATCATAGAACATGAGGGGTTGGAAGGGACATCTAGAGATCATCTAGTCCAATGGTAAAAAGAGTGATAAGAAGCAGTAGCAAGACTGAGAATTAATGAAGCTTCTAGCTTCATCTGCTCCACCATGTAGGAAATGAAACTTCTGCCAAGAGCAAAGGCAGGAGACTGTGGGAGGCAGCGTGTCTTTTGGAATAACGAGAGCATTACAAAATTAACCTCAGTGCTGTTCCTGTCGTTGCTGCAGACTTCCTCCCCGACCATGACCACAGTGCCCACAGTCTGCTTCACACAGTGAATTGACAGTTTAGATGCAACGAGGCAGAGAAGTGTGTGGGTCAGTGTAATGCAGATCGACATGAGAGTGCCCGGCAGCCTTGAAAATCAGGAAAGATCAAGTCTTTGTAAGAACAGGAGGGGCAAAGAAACATGACGTGACACCCAGTAGGATTAGGACCCTATGAATGTCCTAACTCTGCAATACAGCTCTTCTATAACAGAACGTCTGCATTTGGGCAAATTCCCCTTGTGATGGTTCTTAAGCTCCACTTTCTCTGCAGTCTACCCAGTGCCCAGCATCTAAAGGGACGTATTTGCAAAAATACAGGTCCTATGAGATGCAAAAACATTCTTAGAAATGTTATGCCAAAGAGGTATTTCTCTCGTGGCCTTGCCTTAAGCACAAAATACACTTGGATTTTAGAGTCAGTAAAAGCCTTGCCCTGCACTGCAGACTTAGGAGCATGGCCCAGAAAAGAAAAGGTACAGAAAAAACAGCTCAGACATTCTTTACCAAACAGCTTTCCAAACTGTCTCCTTTAAATCAGCCTCTCGGTATTTTCACAGCCTGACTCATAAAATGCTGAGTGTGTGTGTGGGAGACAGAGAGTGGGAGTGAAAGGATGGCACTGCCGTTTAAAAAATGATTATAAATAGATAAAACAGCAACTGTCTGCATTTCACCCTCCAGACAACATTAACTGGCCAAGATTCTTGCTGTCATCTCTTTAATAATGCAAAAATGATTGGCTTTGCTATTAAATTAAAGGAGATGATGGCAAGAGTTGGCAGCAACAAACATGCGTGCACTGTGCGGCTCAACTTGGGATTTTTCTAGGCAGTTGCAGCAATGGGGGATTTCTTGTGTGAATGGAGGTGACTGGCAGCGCAGCTTAAAGCACCTGCTCACACAGCGACCTGCACTGTGGGCTGCAGCAAAACAAATCCACGGTGTCGCAGACTCTGCACTGTTGATACCATTTGCTTCCTCTTGCTTCTGCTGCGTGAACGGGTTTCGTTTTCATTTCTGCAGAAGGCTCTGAAGTGGTTCAGCCCCAGCTGCCGCCCAGCGTCACATCCTGCCAGTGCTTGGGGAAGGTCTGCCTTGGCCGTCCAGATGAAGAGGGTCTACAAGAAAGTTGGGTAGGGATTTTTACATGGGTGTGTAGCAAGAGAAGGGGAGAGGGTTAGAGACTTGAAGAGGGGAGATTGAGGTTGGAACACGATTCTTTCCTGTGAGGGTGCGGAGATGCTGGAACAGGGTGCCCAAGGAAGTTGTGGCTGCCCCACCCCTGAAAGTGTTTGAGGCTGCTGAGATGCTGGAACAGGGTGCCCAAGGAAGTTGTGGCTGCCCCACCCCTGGAAGTGTTTGAGATCAGGTTGGCTGGGGCCCTGAGTAAACTGCTCTAGTGAAGGTGTCCCTGCCTATGCAGGGGGGTTGGAATTGGATGATCTTTAAGGTCCCTTCCAACCCTAGCCATTCTATGCTCCTATGATTCTACAAAAACCTGATTGTCTTTGGTTGTTCTGAAGACATGAGGGAAGAAGCCTGTTGGATATTGGCCTCAACTTACTGATGGCCTCTTGACTAATGGAGCAATAATGTGCTGTGTAGCACCAAACCTTTGCAGAAGACTTAACTCTGCTAGATAAAATCCTCAGTTGTTCTCGTTTGGTCTTCTGTGGCATTTAGCAGACTTGTCAAAGAACAGAAAATGCAGCTCAGTATATTGCCATTCCCGTTGTACCAAGACGTAACATGCACACATACGTACCGCTGTCCTCTCTGGAGAACAGCCTTAAGCATGGTGATAAACATGGATATAAGTATAAATATTTATTATATATTTATATGGTTACATTTGTAATAAACATGTATTCATATTAAATAAATATAAATATGTAAAGGATGAGTCACAGGAGGATGGAGCCAAGCTCTTCTCACTGATGCCCAATGATAGGACAGGGGGCAACAAGTACAAGCTGGAGCAGAAGAGGTTCCAGTGAACATAAGGAAAAATTTATTCACTGTGAGGGTGATGGAGCCCTGGCACAGGCTGCCCAGGGTGGCTGTGGAGTTTCCTGCTCTGGAGACTTTCAAAACCTGCCTGGACACAGCCCTGTGTAACCTGACCTAGGTGATTCTGCTCTGGCCAGGGCGTTGGACTAGATGATCTGTTGAGGTCCCTTCCAACTCCTAACACTCCATGATGGCAAGGTGGCTGTAAGAGTCTGAGCGTCACTCAGCTTGCAGTGGTCGTGCAGGAATTATATCCAAAAAGGAGCAAGGTCATGGACAAAACACTCTTGTATCTGTAAAAATGCTGTACTGCAAAGTGCTCTGGTCTGACTCTGAGCATTTCTCTGAGAGGAGGTTTGATCTAGATCTGATCTGACAAGACTCTGGAGTATGTTTGTAGATAGCACTACTGCTCTCCAGGTGCTCTCCAGCCTGGCATTTAACCTCTGAGTCACTCAGATGCTCTAGTAGAGGGAAGCATAATCCACAGTGACATCCAGGCTACACTGCAAAGCAGCGCTTCTTGTGTGTCATCCAAACACCTGCCAGCTCCAACTGCTTAATCCCCATCTACAGAGCTGAAGTGGTCCTCAGAGTGTCAGAAATGAACTCAACTGGCACTCTCAGGAATACTTTATCAGAACAATTCCATGTTAAGCAGTTCATGTAACTGGATCTTGAATACTCTGGCTTTCCAGAAACACTGTCTAGCCCTTCACCAGTCCATTCCGCTATTTATTTACTGAAGAAGGAGAACTAGGAAATACTGATTATACAGATTCCTTGAAATCATTGCACTGGAGCAACCTGCTGTTGCTTTTCTTTGGGAACACCATTTCAGATCAAAATGCTGAAGATACCTTACCTTGAAAACCAAATCCTCAGGAGATCTGAGCTGCTGTGAGTGCTGGACCCTGGAGCAAAGGCAGACTGTTGGCTTTTGTCAGCACCTGTAATGTTAGTAGTGTTATCTTGGATCCTGCCTGTGTGTACTGCAGTGCACCAAGCAGCTCTTTGGTTCTCTGGTACCTAACAAATGTACTGGAGACAGTCTCTGCCTCCTTCAGAAGCTTAACAGACAGTTGTTGAAGTAAATACTGAGTGGTCTGCAGGGAAGGAGAAGAAAACCCCAGAGAGTTTTGGCAAATACTATAATCGAGCTGTGATTATCTGTTAACACAGAGCTGTTTGATGCAGATGACATGGGTCTCAGTCTTTCCACCTAAGGAGCACAAGGATGCAGGCACTAGCCAGCTCAGGTCTGGAAGCAGAATAACTGCACTGGAGTGACTGAGTACTGGAACCAGTATGTTCCTGCTCTGCTTCTCTGCTGCAGCTGGCTTGGACCCAGACAGCTCAAGTTTCAGCCCGTATCACTTCCCTGCTCTCCAGATTCTGGGGCCAGCAAAGGCAGAAGCAGCCCAGATCTGTTTGCATACAGGATTTAAGTTGTTTTCCTGTTGCAAGCAGCAGAGCAAACAAACATGAAAGGAACAGCAGCTGGAATTACACAGCTTTGTAGAGATTCCATAACCACGTGCGCACTTCCTGTAGCTGGAAACAAGGAGACACTTTTCAAGCACGTTGCACTTACAAAAGGCCGCTAAGTAAAGGGACATTCATGAATCCTGCAACTTTAAGAGCTGCAGATGTTGATGGAAGCCCAGGGCAGCAAGGAGTTTGCTTACCCTCATGCAGCCACTCAATCCCTAACAGAGTAAGCATTTTTTCCTGCTAAGAAGAATCATTGAATCATAGAATCATTAGGGATTGGAAAGGACCTCAAAAGATCATTTAGTCCAATCCCCCTACCACAGCAGGATCACCGAGACCAAGTCACACCGGAACAAGAAATAGGAATAAGCTAGAAAATAATCAAAAGGCTTTTTTCCCCTCCATCTCCCTCCTTCTGCCTGGACTGATTCAGAGAAAGTATGACTTCTGCGAGGAAAATCATCACAACCTGAAGCTGCTCTACCACCTTCTGGTTAACCTGCATGAAAGCATTTAGGATGTTCCTCAACCACTTCCTTCAGAAGTCTATAGGACAACAAAAATGAAACTGTAATACGCTGCCAGAGATCACAGAATTACAGAACATTAGGGATTGGAAGGGACCTTGAAAGATCCTCTAGTCCAATCCCCCTGCCAAGGCAGGGCCACCTAGATCAAGTTGAATAGGAACAAGTCCAGGTGGATTAAGATACTTCTACCATTCACGGATCATTATCATTAGATACACAGAGCATTAGGCATTGGAAGGGACCTCCAGGGGTCATCAAGCCCAACCCTTCATTTGGCTTTAGTGCACAATCTTGTCGCTCCAGAGGCCCATTATTCAACTGAACCATGCTGCAAAATTCTTTCTATACCACTGTCCTACTCTCTGTAGTTACTTAACTATGTTCTTTACAGCAATTTATATTGCATTCACTTCACATTGCAAATAAAACAAGCCAGGACAGCAGTAAGAATTACCAAAATGTTAAGTATGTGCTTTTATTTTATACTTCCATGGCACGTTTTGATTTGTAAACATTAAATTACTGGTCCCCTCCTTCATATGTTGAAAGTAACCGACAAACATTTAAGAGAATTACCTGAGATTTAACAAAAATGAAACAAAGAGAGAGATCTGGCATCTTTTACCTGGCATCACATACAGTACCATGTCAGGAAGAATTACAAAAGGGAATGTTTTCCAAAATAGCACTAAAAGGATATAGAAAATACATCAAAACAGCCATATTCAGCGGATGGCAAGTCATTGTCTCAAATGATTCCATTAATGCATAGCTAAAACACTGCATCAGTCCTGCAGCAGCACGATATCGACATTGTCATGAACACCTTGTAAAAGTAGCTCCCCTTGGTAAGTGACAATCTTGCGCCGTTTTGCAGCCTTTAGAGTTCCCACCAAGGCTTCAAAGAGGTTGGCACACTTCTCATCAGCAAAGAGCACACCAAATTTCACACTCACTTGTCCATCAGCATCTAAATCAAAGACACAACATAACAAAAATGTAAATATTTCATTTAGAGATTACTGGGGAAACAAAGTGACAAACAGAATGTTCCAATTAAACCCCATGGTGCTTCCCAGTTTACTGACGAGCACACTACTGATGACAACGTGATGCAGAACTCCTGCCCGGTAGGGCTTCTCCTTTTTTTCAGAGTTTCTTATCAAGAACCATGTATCTACTACATTTAGTTGTACTGATGTCTTTCTGAAACCTATCACTAGCACAGGTTATTGAAACTAATGAAATCAGAAGGAGGAAATTGGTTTTAAATCATTAAAATGTTGTATTTTTTCCTTCCCTCCCACTTCACTTGTTAAAATTTAAGGTTCACATTGAAAAAGCTGCAATGTGAATTAATTTCTCACACAAAGCAAGAACCTTAAACTGTATATGAAGTTCAGCTAGGTTATTCCTGAAAGGCAGATGGAGTCCTACCAAATGCATCCATTTAGGTTTTGAAAAACAAATGGACCTGAAATCAGAAATAAAATATATGAACAGGCTGCACAGCCACAAACTGCTTAAGTGTTTGTGAAAAAAGAGGAGTTTTAACAATGAAAAAGAATCTTAAGTGAATAGGCTACCTTCTGCGCAGGCTGAAGGAAGGCTGGGACTACACCTGTAACTCATGCATTAATTTTAGCCATGCATATCCATTCCTTCCAAACAATCATAATGGAATTGAAGCGTAAGAACTGTAAAGTTCAGAAGACACCGAAGGAGGTGGAAGGAAAAAGTGCAGCTTTCATCTCTGATGGCTGTAACAAGTATTTAAAATCTAAAGGAAAGAGGAATTTTGCAGTTGATTTTATTGAGAGCAGGATTTCAGACCGACATCCTGCTTAAACGTTTACCTTCATAACAGAATTTACCTCGTTGGATGGGATGCAAGGAGCCCCATACAATCCCACCACTACAGATGCAAGTCTACCAGTTATCTGAGCTTGCTTCATAAATTAATTTATTTAAATGTGCCAGGTTAATAGGTTGATGTACCATGACTACATCTATATGGTAGGAGAGATATGATAGTACTTACTTTTGGTTCCCAACCGCCGAATCTCCTCAACTAAGAGGCTAATTTCATGTTCTACATTCATTGTGGTCTGAAATGTAAAATAAATGTTATTAGGAGACTTGTAATTCCTCTGCACAATTCTCACTGCATTAGGAATGCCACAGCACTCTGTAAATCCCATTAGCCTGGAGACACACAGAGAGGATCACACCTGAGATTTCAGTCTTGAATTGATGAGGAGCCTCTGTACCTGCACATTTGAGGGGAGCTGAACAGAAACTACGTCAGTACACTTTAAACTCAAATGTGAGGAAGTAGTCCCAAAACATGAAAGATGTGTGAAGGCTGGGAGGGGGATGGAATGGTTATTTTTAAAGAATGAGCTTAGGCTGCCACAGAATCAGGGCATCCTGGTAACGTCAGAGGTCTTCAGGGGCTCTGTAAGTTTCTACTGATGCCCTCAAAAAATGGAACATCCTCCTTTAAATTACTCTCTGGGACACTGAGTGTGTTGTAGACAGCAACACTGTCTGGCTACAAAGCGACCGTGGTTAATAACTGCAGTTACCTGAAAGGTGTTTTGGGATCGATCGTGTTTAAAGTGGCATCAACACAATGAAGCCTTTAGACTCCTTAAGCAAAAACTGGCATCAGGATAACCACAAGAAACTGGGCCCCATGGACAAAGCAAAGCCTCAAATGGAACTTCCACGTGTGCTAACAATGCAGCTGGAACAAAAGCTACGGAGCAGCTAGGCACCACAACCCTCTCCATTGTTCAAGACATCAGGATTTCTGCACAGATCTGGTGAGTGGAGTTAAAATATTGACGCCTGGATGCATCACAAACTCTTCCTAAGAGAAAAGCTTCCCCCTGCTTTCTTCCTTTACCGAGTTAAAATAGGCAAAAGTGACAGTTTTACATCCTGGCCCCTCATGATTTATCCAAGAGGCAAAAGCCCTTTGTAAGAATCTGGCTTTCAGATCCCAAATTCACTTGCAAAAATCTTTGTAACACTTGCAAAACTGAACAAGCAAGGATCACAGTGTGGGGTTGGGTAAAGCCCCATCCAAACCCTGATTTCAGCCCTAACGTGCGGTAAGGACAGACACTCCAGTGGGCATGAACAGACGTGTATGGGCAGTGCCGTGGGCTGATGCTGCCACGGTTCCAGGGTGGCAAAGATGCCCTTAAAAGGGCCTGGCAGCAGGGCTGTGCAATTTTGAGGAACGCTGCAAAGTTTTAACTGGGCACTATAAATATTGTTACAGGTCGCCAAGGAAAACATAACCCTCCACCAAAAAGCTCACGCTGTGGCTATGAATTTGCCAAACTGCCAATTTAAATGCTGGTCATCGCATGGCATAGCCACATAATAAAAGATGTTCGTTTGTATTTGCTTTCCTACTTTAACTGTTTACATTCACGTTAATTTAACATATTTTCCCCTCACACCCAATCAGTGTAAACATCAACATTCAGCACTGAA
Source organism: Rhinopomastus cyanomelas (assembly GCA_013400115.1). Classification (NCBI taxonomy): domain Eukaryota; kingdom Metazoa; phylum Chordata; class Aves; order Bucerotiformes; family Rhinopomastidae; genus Rhinopomastus; species Rhinopomastus cyanomelas. The sequence continues at coordinate 9,789 of VXBP01009714.1, forward strand.
AAAAATTATGTAGGTATTACTTATTCAGTGCTCTTGAGGTCAGAGAACCGTGGCTGTGGAAGGAGGGAGGGATTCTTGGTATTTTAAGCATGCATAAATATTTATAAATAAATCTTTATTATATTCATTAGATATAAATTTCCATTTAAATGTATATTTATATTAAATATATATCTAATAAATATAATATTAAAATTTATGTATTTATTAAATATATAATATGCATATATAGCTGTAAAAGTACTTTAAACAGCCAAATATATATTTATTTAATTTATATTGGCCTAACATAGAATCATAGGTTCGTTTAGGTTGCAAAAAGTCCTTTAAGATGATCGAGTCCCACCATTAACCCAACAGCCCCAACCCACCGCTAAATCGTGTCCCTGAGCTACTGACCCACTGGACTTCCCAACGCGCCCAGAGCTGGCGACTCCACCCGTGTCACACCAACTATCAGAAGTACACGCTGACTCCCAAACTCCAACATTTCTGGGGCCGGCACACGGATTTTTCAGTCCGTAGAGAGAAAACTTCTCTTTATTCGCCGGAAATCCACCCAGCACGAACACGCCAGCCTCACCCCCCGCGCCGTCCTCTCCTCTTCTTCAGGCAAAGATGGCTCCGGGCCGGGCCCCGCCGCGGGCTGAGCCGAGGGACCCCAGGCAGGACACAGACACCTCCTCACCGCGGCCTCAGCCCGCTCCGCTCCCGCCGCCTCCACTCACCCGCTGACGGCGCTGCTGAGGGAACAGGGCCGCGCAGCCCGTGCGAGGCAGCGCAGAAAGCGGCGGCGGCGGCAGCAGGGGGCAGGGCCGGGGGCGGGCGGCGGGGACTGGGGCCCTCGCCCCGCCCGGCGGGGAGCGGCAGCGGCCATGTTGGTTCCGCTGCGGAGCGGCCGTGAGGAAAGGCCTTGTTGTTCCGCTCCTGTGAGGACGCGGTCGTCTCCGCAGCTTGGAGCCATCCGCAGATTTCCTGCTCGTTCTTCCCGTGACTGAGGCAGCAGTGACATGTCTGCCGAGGGCAGCCCTCAGTCCCTCCGTCCCTCCCTTCCAGCGGCTCAGCTCTCTGTACTGCACTCTGCTGCTCCATCACTCACGGTCACCAAAACGTGCCTCATGCCTTCGTCTGCTCGTTTCCCTCAGCGACACTTCATGTCCCCTGCATTTGTTTTCTCTTGTTCTCGAGCCAGAAAAAGAATGAGTTAAACCAACATAATCTATCTTTGATAAATTAATGCTCTGGCACTCCCTACACTGTGGAGAGATCATCAGTTTAGTTCTTGCTGTGTTGTGTCGCAGTATCACAGCTGACCAGCTTGGAAGGGACCTCAAGGACCAGGTCCAACCTCTTAAATCTAGTTTAGAAGAGCTGGCCCAGCAGTCTGTCAGGCTGAGTCTTAAAACTGTCTGAAGTTGAGGAATCCAGCACTTCCCTGGGCAGACCATTACAGTGTCTGACTGCTTGCATGGTGAAAGATTTTCCTCTGGAGTCCAATTGGAATCTCCCCAGGAGCAACCTGTATCCGTCACCCCTTGTCTTTTCTGTGGGACTCCTTGTGAAAAGGCAGTATCTTGATATTGCTGCTGCTCAAGTCTCTCTTGCTTCCTGTTCACCTCACAGACATGACATTAAAACTGAAGAGCCGTGATAACTCCTACAAAGCAACACCGCCAACCCGCCAGTCAGAGGCAAGGCTCAACCCAAATGTCTCTAGAAAATGCTCACAGGCTGAGCTCAATGTGTTGCTGCTCCCAGATGTCTTTCCCACCTCCTGCCACCTCCCACCATGACTGCCCCTAAAGCACTATTGGGATGAGAAGATATTTAAAGTCCTTGCAATTCTCACTCTCACACATTAGCTTCTCAAGGTAAAGCTGAGTATCTCTGCCTGTGTGCTCTGCCAGTTAGAGTTGGTCCCTTACAACATTCTCCTTGCCCTGGTGTAAGGATGGATAAATAGCTAATGGCACCTTAAACTACTGCAGCAAGCTCTGCTAGGGCTCCTTTGGCAGAACGCACAGCTAGATAAACTGATTTGCACAGTGGAAACGATGCCAAGAAGATCACATATCACCCCAGGGAAATATAACTGGAGTCCAGGCCCTTTCTCTTTCTGAGGGATTTTTTTAGATGTTTCTGTTTTTATTAAAAGATTAACTTTTCCTAAGAATAATCTCGAATTATCAGTAACAGCATCTTTGATTAGTCAGAAAAAAAACCCCAGACTCTTTCTGCTCAAGGAGCTATCAGCATATCCAAACCTTTTCCCAAACAGATTAGCTGTATTTAACAATAGATCCTCTTTGTCAAAAAACAAACCCTGATAGGAAAACAAGTTAAGATAGAAATGGCTACACTCCTAAGTGGATAATGGCATCAGTGACATTTAAGTCCAAAAGACAGTGGAGAATTCTCAGAAAAAATGTGCTATCTGAAAAGTGTTGATGCTCTGTGCATGGTGTGGTACATGTGCTAGAATTAGGGCACACTGCTCTTCCCAAGATCTTCATTTTGTTGGCCAATACAGTGCTAAACACTGCTGTAAAAAGAACAGACTTTTAGGGAAAGTCTGAGATAAGCCTCATAAAAAATGAATATTTCAGTTATTTAGCAGTATGAGATAAAAGTGCTTATTTTCTGTTTCCATTGCTAACATGCTGTCAGCTGTCACTCGCGTACTCTAGATTTTTTAATTGTTGGAACACCATTACATTTGCACCAATGAAGTAAAACATTGCTGTGCACTATGCAGTTGTTGTTGTTGTGGATAATTTATGTTTGATTGAGTATAGTTTTGGACTTTTCAGACCATAGTAGTATTATTACTATAATAAAATCTATGTTAGAAACTTTTTTCTAATACTGTTTTGAATCACAGACCCTAATTCATAAGAAGCAAATCAACCATATATGTGAGAAAGATGAACAAAACCCTATGATTACTTATCTTGTTTTCTTAGAATCACATAATGGCTGAGGTTAGAAGGGACCTTAGAGATCATCTACTCCAACCTCCCCACAATCAGCAGCGACACCAGACTTGTTTGCTCAAGACCTCAACTAATCTGGCCTAACACCTCCAGGGAGGGGGCAGCCACAACCTCTCTGGGCAATCAATTCTAGACTGTCACCACCCTTGTGCTGAAGAACTTCTTCCTAAGATCTAGTCTAAGCCTCCTCTCCTTACGTTTCAATCCATTTCCCCTTGTCCTATCTCTAGATCTCCTTGTGCAAAGTCCCTCTGCAGCCTTCCTGTAGGTTCTCTTCAGATACTGGAAGACAGCTGTAAGGTCCCTCGAGAGTTTTCTCTTCTCTAGGCTGAATAACCGCAGCTCCTTCAGTCTGTCATCAAAGCAAAGGTACTCCAGCCCTTGCAGCCTCCTCTGGACTTGCTCCAACAATTCCATGTTCTTCTTATGCTGCGGACACCAGACCTGGACTCAGTATTCAAGACAGGGTCTCACAGAAGCAGAGTAAAGAAGGAGAATCCCTTCTCCTGCTCTGCTGACCACACTTCTCTTGATGTGTCCCAGGATCTGGCTGACCTTCTGGGCTTCAGGAGTATACTGCTGGCTCGTGTTGAGCTACTCGTCAATCAACACCCTCAAGTCATTCTCTTCAGGGCTTCTTTTAACCTTTTTATTTTAAGGAAGTACAATTATTTTATTTAAATTCTGTCTCTTCAAAAGAAAGTGCTGTGAAAGAACTTCTTCACGGTGAGGGTGACAGAGCATTGGAAGGGGCTGCCCAGGGGGGTTGTGGAGTCTCCTTCTCTGAAGATGTTTAAAACTTGCCTGGATGTGTTCCTGTGTGACTTGATCTAGGTGATCCTGCTGTGGCAGGGGGATTGGACTAGATGATCTTTCGAGGTCCCTTCCAATCCCTAACGATTCTGTGATTCTGTGAACTACTACTTTCAATGCAAAAGCAAACACAACAGAGCAGCCTCATAAGGAGAGAGCCTCCAAACACATGGGCTGCTGACAGGCTTGACACTTCCATCGAGGCCTACATTGCCACTAGGTTTCATTTTACCTGCAATGTATTTGAAGAAGCCCTTTTTGTTGCCCTTGACCTCTCTCGCAAGGTTTAATTCCAAGGAGGCCTTGGCTTTCCTAGTTACATCCCTACATTCTCTCACTAGTGCCTTATAATCACCCCAAATGGCCATCCCCTCCTTCCATGACCTATAGGCTTTCTTCTTCCTCTTGGGTTTGCCCAGCAGCTCCCTGTTTAACCACGTAGGTCTTCCAGCTCCCTTCCTTGACTTCCTACCTGTTGGAATGCTCTTGTCTTGGGCTTCAGAGAAGTGATCTTTGAATGTTACCCAGCTCTCTTGAGCCCCTTTACCTGCCAGTACCCTGTCCCATGGGATTTCCCCTAGCAATTGAGTCAAACAATTCTTGGTAAAGCAGTACTGAAAAGCATCTGTTACTGTGGCAATTAAGGAAACAGTGATGCCACAAAAGTATGAAAACGAGCTAGGCAACATCGGGACTATGCAACTGATTATGTCCTTAGAGCAGCAGAGAGCAGGAAGCATTAAAATGATGGAGATGGTGATGCACAGTCATTCTACTTCCACAAAGCAGTATTAGTTTTGAAAAGCAGCCATTTATGAGCACACAGGAAATATTGCTTATGTATTTGTTGTATGGATGACTAAGGTGATAACTGGACTCATCATTCATATTCCCATTTCTGCATTTAATAAGAGTGTGTCCCAAACGTTGGGACGTTCTGCCTTAAAATAGAGTATTTCAATCTGACTCTGGTTGGACTCGATGATATTAAAGGTCTTTTCCAATCTAAATGGTTCTATGGTTCCTTGACCCTCTCAGTACAGTTACTGGCCCTGCAATGTATAGTTTTATATCAAGTCAGTCAGAGGAATTATGCAACATGAGATTTAGGGACAGCTTGAAAGTATCACAGTAGATGTGATCACTTTAATCCTGTATTTCGCCTCCAGCAGTCACCATGAGTAGGCTTCTGAAAAATAGTGCAATCAACAGAAGCTATCAGTTGGTCTCCTGGTTTCTCTCCTGGAACTTAACTGGAGCAGTTAATTATTCCATCCTCTCCTTTCTCTGTCACATTCATGCCTGTAGCTCTCCCATCAAGAGATTTTCAAGCTGAAAAAGTCTTACTTGATTTAATCCCATGTAATATTCACGCTTTTCCAAGTTGCAGATCCTTCTAAATTTTTAAGCTTCAGAAGGCTGGGAAAGGACTGTTTAGTAGGGCAGGGAACAATAGGATGAGGAAGCATGGCTTGAAGCTGGAAAAGGGTAGGTTTAGGTTAGACATGAGTTAAAAATTCTTGAATCTCAGGGTGGTGGATCCCTGCAACAGGTTGCCTAGAGAGGTGATGGAGGCCTCATCTCTCTGGAAACGTTCAAGGTCAGGCTTGAGGGGGCTGTGGGCAATGTGGTCTGGTGAGTGATGTCCCTGCTTGTTGCAGGGAGGTTGGATGAGTTGACCTTTGGAGGTGCCTTCCAACTGTATGATGCTATGACAATTTTTCAAATAATTCCATGGGTTTTTTGGGATTGAATTAGCAGAAGTCTCATCATTACTCAGCACGTAGGTATAGTATAGACAGTGACATCATTATGAATGCTGCCTTGTTCCCCCTCCTACTTAACATTTACAGTACCTGTGCTGTAAACATACCTGTTGTAACAGGTTTCTCTGGAGACTGGCATGTAGCAGCACAGGCCAAGCCTGAAAAATGTGGGAGAAAGTTATAAGGTCATTTGCTAGGTAACAGCCATTTTTTTTCTCTGTATTCTAGCACATATAAATTAAATAGTCTCACTCTTCTGGTATTTCTTGATAACCCATGTTGTTCTTGCTGTGTACAACACTGTTCTCTCGTGAATCTTTGCTGCCCTATATGTGCTTCTGCGTAGGCAGACACGTGCGACATGTGTGTAGACACAGGTTTGTGTTGACTTCCTGCCTGGCTAAAAATCATGACAATTGCCATCTTGATTTGTGATTTTGCTGCTAGAAGAGATAATCTTTGTCTTCCTGCATAGCCTTTTTCTTTATTCTTTCAACACTTTTCACTTTGACTTACTGATGTAGCAGGGACTTGACTTCCTGACTCATGTGGCTATGTTCCATCCCTTTGCTTCAACACCAGCTACTTACACCTGTGCAAAGTGCCAGAGCTGATCCTTCCTGCTTCCAAAACAGGACAGAAACTACAGTTCTGTGATTCAACCAGGAGCGTGTGTCTTGGCCCAGCCCCTTCACCTATCTGTGCTGTCGGCCTGACGTGAGTCACTTCTCAACATGGGTGTGATGTGTTATGCAACACACCGTAGAGTGATGACTCCACCTGAAACCATAAACCCACTTCTGACCATGCCAAAACAGGTCTTTAAAATATGTCTTCACATGATTTAAAGTCTTCAAATGACAGCAAGACTATTGCATTCCTTAGTCCCATAGAGTTTGTAACACCACAGAAAAATTAAGACATCTTTTCCTGGAGGAAGACAAGGTCCTTGGCTGCAAAACCCACAGCAAGTCAAAGCTGTTATGGAAATCTGAGGTGAGTAAGCAATATTCTGAGAGCATGGTTGTTAGAGATAGTCAGGAGAACAGCTATATTGTTTGAGACGGGACAGTCAACCAGGAAAACAGCACTCTGTTCTTATCAACTCCATATCCAACACATCTCCATCGTTCTTGGTCCAATCATTACTCTTACTGGGCTGTTTCAAGGGAGAAAATTATTTTACCAAAATGAAAAGTGTATCAAAACTGCAAGAATTTTCCTGTAAAGCCATATTTCACCATATTACTTGTATGGGCTCTTAGCTTTACTGTTCCTATAAAGGCCAAACAAGACCAAATCAAAACCAAAACAGGACAAAACCCCCCCTCACACTTTCTCTTTTTCCACTTTCAGGGAGCTGAAACAGTGGGACTGAGCTGTTGGAGAGTAGTTTAGGAGAAAGAGACTTGGGGGTCCTGGTGGACTGCAGGATGACTATGAGCCAGCAATGTGCTGTTGTGGCCAAGAGGGCCAACAGCATCTTGGGGTGGATCAGAATGAGGGTGGTTAGCAGATCAAGAGAGGTTCTTCTCCCCCCCTACTCTGCACTGGTGAGACCACATCTGGAGTCTTGTGTCCAGTTCTGGGCCCCTCACTTCAAGAGGGACGTGGAGCTGCTGGAGACAGTCCAGCGTAGGGCAACGAGGATGATGAAGGATGATCCTGATGCGGAGAGGCTGAGGCAGTTGGGTCTCTTTGGTTTAGAGAAGAGGAGACTGAGGGATGACCTTATTAATGTCTATAAATATGTGAAGGGTGGGTGTCAGGAGGATGGGGCTGGGCTCTTCTCAGTGTCGTGATAGGACAAGGGGCAATGGGTACAAGCTGGAACATAAGAGGTTCCTTATAAATATGAGAAGGAACTTCTTCACAGTGAGGGTGGTAGAGCACTGGAACAGGCTGCCCAGGGGGGTTGTGGAGTTTCCTTCACTGGAGATGTTTAAGACCCACCTGGATGTGTTCCTGTGTGACTTGGTCTAGGTGATCCTGCTGTGGCAGGTGGATTGGACTAGATGATCTTTCGAGGTCCCTTCCAATCGCTAACGATTCTGTGATTCTGTGAACTACTACTTTCAATACAAAAGCAAACACAACAGAGCAACCTCATAAGGAGAGAGCCTCCAGACACATGGGCTGCTGACAGGCTTGACACTTCCATTGAGATTACTGGAAAAAATTCACTCATACTGTCAGTCATCCATGTCTGTCCAGGAAAGGAGACTTATTTCATCAGTGGTCTCAGGGCATCATAGCCTTCTTGTTACCCACTGCATGCCTCAAACAGTGTAATGCTGCTTCTTCCTAAATTAAGTATATAAGTCTGTACTACAGATGAATGGAAAAGAGAAGTACATGATGTAGACCACCAGAATTACTTGCTCTATACCTAACCCAAGAGTATGGAGCAGGAGAAAGACAACATGTCCGTACAGGCTAAATCACTAAGCTGATAATGTTAAGTCACACAGCACATAAAAGAGCTGCAAAAAGAACTGTGGGGTGACCCTAATCGTGTGTCTGAGTGTAGTTACTTGAAAACTGTAAGACTGAAGTAAAAACCTCCCTAAATAAGCACAGCGTCAGAGTTAGTGGGGGGTTATATTGAGCTTTGGTGATGCTTTTCTGCACAAGAAGATGTGAAGTAAGGAGAATGTGCAGTAATGTCTTGAGAAAGCGAGTAACAAGGTGTTTAGAGATGGCTTACAAAAAGTAGTATATAAATAGCTGAATGTATTTAATGTGGTTTGTGGTGTTCTTTTCCATACATGCTGAATATTTGAGAGAGAGGAACATGAATACTAATCACTTTTCAGATTCCTGGTATGAAAATGATCTCTTGTAGCAAGAGAGCAGCAATACCTCTCCTGATCTCCAGACAGCATGGTAACAGCTGAATCATACAATCATAGACTCAGAGAATCATTAGGGATTGGAAGGGACCTCGAAAGATCATCTAGTCCAATCCCCCTGCCACAGCAGGATCACCTAGACCAAGTGAATCATCCTCTGCCCTCTTGTGTGGTGTGTATCATGTGAATGAAGAATCACCTCCCCATCTCCCTTTCCGTCACACCCACATACGGTCAAAAAACCAACAATGCTGGCTTTATATAAAGATGTCAAATAATGGTAGCAGACATGACATTGATGTGGAATTACTATTCACATCCACATAAAACACAGCTCTTGGTGTAATATCTTTATTTATTAGCTTCATATAAATGCTCAGGCATTTCCAATGACTCATGACAGAACTACATCAAATCTTTTCCTGAAGGAAAGCTTGCTGAACTGGAACTGAGGATTGACATCTGTCAGACCACATTTACTTTACAGATGAGATGTTGTCATGGCAAAAGCCGTTACACTCGATACTTTTTTTGTAGTGAAATGCCAAAACTTCCTGTTGACCATGCAAGCAAGGTTTGCAGGTTTAGGGTTAGCTAAAAAACAGAAGAAAACTTTGTTCATAGCTGGATCAATGACAATTTATAATCATTTAAGGCAAACCCCGCCTTTATAAGCATTTTTAGTGATAAAGCTGTAATTTTGCTAGTGTACATTCCAGGGTTTAAGGTCAAAAACTGTTTTTCAGGTACACACTGGATTACTTGAATCTGGGAATCTTTATGGTTACTTATACTATATTTTAAAGTCAGATACAGGAGCGTTTCATTGGTTTCTGCATATGGGCAAGTCTGGTTGAGGGTCACGCTTACGTATAAACTGCCTTTTAAGAATTACTCTCTGGTTTCAAGATAGAACGCTAGCTCTGAAACCCAAATGAACTTCAAACTTGTAAATGATCAAACTTTATTAATTGCTCTGGTCCTGCACTCAGAAGTCTTTTGATCCCAAATAATTTGATCCTAATAATTTGATCTCAACACAGCTTCCCATACAGTACTGCTGATGGTCTCACCACCATTTTGGGTGGGAGTTGAAAGGTCTTTCATTTTCACTCACGCTTTTAGATTGCATTACCTGTGCCTATGCCTTGCATCAGTGTTCATCTTGACTGATGTTAGCTATCTGGAAGTAAGGTGTCTGTTTAGAGTTATTTACTTGAGTAACACTCTATGTGTGTATATAGTTATCTCTACAGTAAGGAAGAGAGATAAGGACCCCACCTGCCAAAAACCACCACTAGAGAGAGAGACTTTCCTAAGTAGGTCAGAGATGACAACTAACTTACATAGCTAAAGACACATGGAACAAACCACAGTTCCTTGGTCACAGTTGTAGGCTAAAACACCTATAAACTGAAGGACTAGGGCTGCATTGACCCCATTCTCTCAATTAATGGCTTCAAGTTGTGCCAGGGGAGGTTTAGACTGGACACCAGGAAAAATGTATTCCCTGACAGAGTGGTCAGAGATTGGAACAGGTTGCCCAGGGAGGTGGTGGAGTTGCCATTCCTGCAGGTGTTCAAAAAAAGGAGTAGATGTGGCCCTAGGGAACAGGTTTTAGCGGGCAGGGTGGGGTTGAGTTGACAGACTGGATGATCTTGTAGGTCTCTCCAAGCCTTAATGATTCTATGATTCCATGAATTAATTAACTATCCTCAGTATCAACAGCTGCTCACAATAGCAAACAGGAATCAGTAAAGATTTTGTGTATTACTACAGATCAGAATGTTTTGTTGGTTACTACAGATCAGAATGTTTCCATCACAGGGGCAAACAGAAGGTGGAAAGATTAAAAGAAGAAATCAGCCACTTTTTCATTCACTTATTTTCTAAGGAATACGCATCCTTTATTTAATTACTGGGAAGCAGAGTTTTCTCATGTTCCCAAGCTAAAAACTGACTGCACAGGCTATTTTTCTCACAGGTCAGATGTGAGGAAACAGAGCCATTTCACTTCCTTTAAAATATCTATATAAAGAGAAGAGGAAAATTGAGCCAGACCTATTGTTCTTACAGTTTCCTGCCTCCCTCATCACTGTGCCTCATTCAGAAAAGCAAGGTTCTGCCACTTGGAGAACATCATCTCTCATCTCTAGTTAATGAATTTGGATGTGTAATGATCTGTAAAAGGCTCTTGTAGAACAGACAATATCAGAAAAGCCTTTATTGATAAAAAAGTTGTATGTCAAAGGTAACTGCTGCCTCTGTGTTTTCTTTTATATAAAATAGAATAATTTAGATTGTTCTAATAGAACATTTTGAGTGTTCTCTCTCTTCCCACGTAATGAGAACAACCTATACAAATTATTAAACTACAGTCTCAAGGAGAAGAACTTGGGGTGTTGGTAGATGCGAAGCTCAACAGGAGCTGTCAATGTGTGATGTGGCCCAGAGGCCCAGCTATATGCTGGGCTGGATCAAAAGTGTCACCAGCAGGTCAAGGGAGGTCATTCTCCCCCTCTGGTCTTGTGAGACATCACCTGGACTACTGTATCAAGTTCTAGAGGTTCCGTTATAAGAGGGACCTGGAACTGTTGGAGTGAGTCCAGGGAACATCACAAAGAGGGCTGGAGAAGACAAGCTGGGAAGTTCAGGCTGTTCAGCCTGGAGAAGAGAAGGCTGCAGGGGGCACTTATAGCAGCCTTTCACTACCTGAAGGGGGGCTATAGGAAGTTGGAGAAGGTCTTTTTATGAGGGACTCTAGTGATAGGATAAATGGAATGGTTTCAGGCTAAAAGAAGGGAGATCTTGGGCAGAAATTCCTCCCTGTGAGGGTACTGAGGCACTGAAACAGGTTGCCCAGGGTGATTGTGGCTGCTTCATCCTTGGAAGTGTTCAAGGCCAGGTTAGAAGGGCATCTGGGCAACCTGGTCTGAGAGGTGTCCCCTCTATCATGGACACAAAGGACTTTGGTGGAAAACCTGTCCAAGGGCACACACAAATTAACAGTTCCATGAAAAAATGTATTTATGCACTCATATATGCACTTTATATTATTAATTCCATCGTACTCATTTCTACTAAGCTCATTTTATTATTGGTGTAAAGAACTGTAGGATCTCAAATTTTTTCTAGAAGGAACTGGGAGAAATAAAGTACTTGGCAATGATTCCAGGAGCTGTAGCACTATGTAGGCTTAGCCCCACTTCCACCAAATATAGTCCCTCTAAAACGACTGAGAACAGAACATGATGTTTCAAAAATACTGTAATTTCTTTACAACATTTGAATGTGTTAATTAATTACATTTCTACTCTGCTCAAATAATGGGTTTAGTTCAAATAGCACTTATTGATTTCACATTACAGGGCTGTCATTAGCACTTGCTAACTGAATCTGGTTTCGCAGGAAGTTATAATGGTAAGAGCTTTGCTTCAGGAATTATTTATGCACTTACACGAAAAGTACATCTTTCTTTTTTGAGATTTGAGTCTCAGTGCAAACAAAGGAAGGTTCAATTCTGTGTGTGTTGTATATGTGTTATCGCAAGCTACAGCAATTAAAAACTGGGGTTTCTGTGAACAGGAACAGTAGTGGAGTGAAAATGCCACCATATTCCTTAATTTCTGCTCCCAAGGACACCAATGCAAATGTAAAGTTACTGTCCCCACTGAATTATGACAGCTTTTACTACAAAATATGGAAGTTGGGAATGTGGAGGTGAGGTCAATGACCTAAAGGTAAGTGGGGGTTTGTCTGTGGGTGTCAGGGCCAGCTTTGAGCTGGTGTCCAGAGAGGCAGCCACTGCCAGAGCAGACCTCATTCCATGGAACCTGCTTTTATCTGAGGCTGTGCTGTGGAGTCTGGCCAGATCTGCATCCCAATCGCATCACAACTTCTCCTGTCCCTGGACCATGGGCTGCTGGTCCAGACTTCCCAGCTATGCCCAGTGCCCTGGTTGGGGGTGCTAGGAAGGGAATTTGTGAGCAAAGAAGGTCTCTGCCCATCTAATTAGCATCTGACAACAAGTGTGGATAAAAAAACCGGTACAAATTAGAAAGTGTGAAGACATGAGAGACTACAAAACATATTAAAGCAAAGCTCTGTAGCAGGAGACCTTTAATTATTAGACTCCTTTCTACAGCCACCAGGTATCCCTTCTATACCTGACTCAAATATCAGAGAAATGTCATAGCACTGTTGTTTCTCTAAAAAGAATCCGATCTGAAAGCACACTGGAGTGTTTTTGATCTAGAGAACTTTAAGAAAAAGAAATAACCTAGATTACTGCTATATTAAACGAATACAAGACAGAGGGAGTTTTACATTTTATTTATCTTAAAATATCAAGAGCAGCCCACATCACTATGGACAAAAAGTGAGAGATTAAAATCCTCGGGGAAACCGATCTTAATGGAAAACAGATAAAAGAACAGGCTGAGACAAGTTCTGACCAAGAGGCAGAATCACACTGTGAAATAACACACTGGTGAAATCAGACTGGAGAAGGTAGCAAAGGACAAGGAGAAGGCAAGAATCCCAAGACTATTAATATTACAAGAGATTGTGTTGCTAGTGTGAGGAAGAAATAAGTAGAAGGAAAGGTTAAAGGGGTGAATTAAAATCCTTGCCAGAGGTTTCCTGAAGTGGTCATTAACAAGGCTCCCATATGGAGATCATTACTGAATGGAATAATGGCCCATTAGGAAGGGATAACATCCTCTTCCATCAACAAGTTATGGTACACTTCCACATTCAGAGAGCAAGAGGAAGAGTGAAACCTACAAGAACAATTAGAACTGCTCAAGAAATGAGGGAGACAGGAGATAACTAAAGGTAGTGGAGGAGGTACAAAACTTTTCAGACTACCTGGGTCTTCACAGAATCAGTAACATGTAAATACAGCAGCAAGAGCAGATGGATTTAGAGTTAAATGTTCAAAGACTCTAAACAAAGTTCTAATTTCTAAAAGAGGAGGAGTATTTGATAGTATTATGCAAGCAGGGGACAACCTCTCCTTTTGGAAGAAACAAGGATGGCTTTAAATTCTGAAGAGAGGTGGGATTTAAGGCCAGGCTGGATGGGGCTCTAGCCAACCTGGGTGGGGTGTCCCTGACCATGGCAGGGGAGTTGGAACTGGATGATCCTGTGGTCCCTTCTAACCCAGACTGACTGCATGACTTGGTCTGGGTGATCCTGCTGTTGCAGGGGGACGGGACTGGATGATCTTTCAAGGTCCCTTCCAATCCCTAATGATTTTATGATTTCATGATTTGGCCAGTTGCTCAGGCTTCTGAGGTGCTGAGGTAAATACAAAAAGTCACTCTCCCTTCAATTCATTCTCTAAAGGAATTCTTCTCTGCAGCCTACCCAACACACACATGGTGGGGGCCCTCCACCTTTTGAGATGTGGAAATGAAATCTCATGCAGAAACCTGCTAAAATCATCAAGGAGTAAAGGTTTCTTCTTTCCAGTATCTTCTGCTGTGACTTTTAAAACTAAAAATGTTTTCCTCTACAGGCTTTTATTTGACAGCTTATTCTTTTCAATCATTCAATATATTTGGATAAAAAAAGAGTCAATTTTTAAATTACGTACAAATTTTACAAGGATTGTGGTAAATACAAATTAAAAGCTGAAAGGAGAGACCAGGGAAAACTGAGCAGGCATAATGGTGAATGATATGGAAAAGGTACTGTTCTTTCTCCACTGAGGAAATTAGCATGGACAAATATTAATACACACTCCACAGATAGTAGGTGTCTCCAGGCAGGATCTAACTGTCTGCTACATGGCTCTGAGTGGGAAGGATTTTTTTCATCCACCATGAGAAATCTCACAGCTTTAGTTGCACAACACCCTTTTGATGGGGAAACAATCCCAGTAGTCTTGGTAGAACAGAGGGCAGGTTGCTTGGAATCAGGATTCCATTTCATAGAAAATAAAATCATCAGCAAGTGAAAACTGACCACATGAAAAAGCTGGTATTTTTAAAAATTGCAAGAATACAAATATGAAGCTTCTCCATGGGAACAGGCTGAGAGAATTGGGGCTGTTCAGCCTGGAGAAGGTTCCAGAGAGACCTTACAGAAGCTTTCCAGTGCTGGAAAAAGGCTACAGGAGAGCTGGAAGGGGACTTTTTATGAGGAACTGTAATGATAGGTGAATGGTTTCAAGCTAAAAGAGGGAAGATTTAGATGAGATCTTAGGCAGAAATTCCTCCCCGTGAGGGTGCTGAGACAATGCAACAGGTTGCCCAGGGAAGTTGTGGCTGCACCATCCCTGGAAGTGTTCAAGGCCAGGTCGGATGTGGCTCTGGACAACCTGGTCTGGTGAGAGGTGTCCCTGCCCATGGCAGAGTGTTGGGACTGGATCTCTGAGGTCTTCCACCCTAAACTAGTTCATGAAAGTTGGAAAGAGCTTGTGAATGATAACACGCCAAACATACATGCAGAAAATTACAATGTGGGTATAAACATCTGTGAAGTGGCCATATTTGCAGAAAAATGCTGCTTCCATATAAAAGAAAGAAGGAGCTTTCAGAAAAGCAGAATAGGGACTTTTATTTTATAAGTGCCAGCACCATGCTCAAAATCTTCTGTCTGGGAATAAAGTAGCCACCTCTGAAGGCATCTTCTTTCTTTGAAAATATCATCAGGCAGTGACAACAAAACAGCTCTAAAATGTGAGACAGCAGGTCTCCTTTGAAACATCTCCCACTCATTTCTAGCCTTAAGTGTTTTTTCACTAAAGAGTCAGAATAAAACAAGTTTCCCTAACTCCTAATGAGCAGCAAGTGAAGGAGTGTGTTGACAGAGATTGTAAAACCTGCTCCACAGCATTGTATATGCGGAAGGATTTAGAAAAGCAATGACAAATAACCTCAGGGCCATTCTTCTATACTTAGGGAACCAGGTGTGAGATAGAAAGTGGACCCAAATACATACTTAATAGGGCTGAAAGTGATTTGAAGATGTTTCAATAGAAAAAACCCAAAAGAAAGCAACCCTCAAACTGAGGACATGGTTTACTCCAGTATAAGTAAGGTAGTACAAGAAAGCCACTAACTGTGGATAGTCAGAAGCCCATGAAAAGTGGGCAGACCCCAGACATGGCCCTCCCACTACACTTGATGAAGACTAGACCCTGCATATGAGTTATGTTTCTTTTTAGAAATGAGTCTCACAACTAGTTTTTAGAAATAAATAGTAATAATTAAAAATATGATCAATTAATAAGTATAATCAACCAGTTTTTTGCAGTAAATATTATTTTCTCAGCTGATAAAAAGTACTGAAACCTGAGCAGTGTTTTAGCTGCTTTTCTTAGCTTCAATTAATAAAACATTACTTTAGAGGTTTTTTTAGTCGCAATAGAAATACCTATTTCTGGTCACATATCAAGTTCTAAAAATACTTCTCCACTAATAAAACTGTTTTATTAATGTATGATTTGGTTCTGATTCTAAATGTTGTTATGAGCAGCAAAACAAATTTGCACACTTCTTTCCATGTTGGTCATTAGCCTTGGTCTTCCTCTGACTTTGATCTTGTAAAAGGATAACTACTTTGACATCAATATGTCACCTAAGAGTTGCTTCACAGAAAATAAGAGTAAAATTAGGCACCATGTGGAAAATAGCTTAAGTCTTAGCTTTGAATCCTAAGAAGATACATTAAAAAGGAAAGATAAAAGGTACAACAGCTAAAAATCAAGAAAAGTTACTCTTCTGTTTAAGTCATAATTCAGGGCAGTTAAATCAAGTTTTTTCATGTAGCAAACACTGAATCTACTACACACCTACATATATCTCTCTATATATTTACTCTGTATATACCATAATAATAAAAAATAGAAATACAGTTTCACTATTTGGAACAGTCGCACTGAAAAGTGCAAATATAGAGAAATGCAGGAACACTATTTTCCTCAGTTCGTCCTGCAGCAACTTCCCCAGCCAAATAAAGCAAATCCTCACTGAGAATCCACTGCAAGGGTAATGTTTTGAAGAACAGATCTCTCCTTGGCCTGGAGGCTTGCAAGGGGCGTATCTGTGGGGGGTAGTTCCCATTGCCAAACACTCTTCTGGGATTATTTGAAGCAAAGATGTTTCACATGTAGATCTCAGGAAGGAGAAATGAATTTGCTACATATCATGGCATTCCTATTCTTTCTGGTCAGTCTTTGAGCTAGAAAAATAACTTGAGAAAGAACTGTGCAATAGGGCAGGGAACGATAGGATGAAGAATCATTGTTTTAAGCTGGAAAAGAATAGATTTAGTAGTTATTCCATCTTCTTTCTCTGTCACGCCTTACATGCTCATCACTGTATTTTCAAGCTGAAGAGCACACTTTATTTAATCCCACGCACATTCACACCTTTCCAAGTTGCCGGTCCTTCTAAATTTTGAAGCTTCCAATCCCTGAAAGGGGCCTGGGAAATCAGAAGGCTGGGAAGGAACTGTTCAACAGGGCAGGGAACGATAGGATGAAAGATCATGGTTTGAAGATGTAAAACGGTAGATTTAGGTTAGACATGAGGAAAAAGTTCTTGAATCTGAGGGTGGTGGATCTCTGGAACAGGTTGCTTAGAGAGGTGGTGGAAGGTCCACCCCTGGAGTCATTCAAGGTCAAGCTGGATGGGGCTGTGGGCAATGCGGTGAGTGATGTCCCTGCTTGTCGCAGTGGGGTTGGACTAGGCAACCTTTGGAGGTCCCTTCCAACCCAATATGTTTTATGATTCTGTATTACTGTATAGGGCAGCAAGAGCACAGATTCACCCATAGAAACATTCTAAATCCAGTAAATTACAGCCAAGGGACACACAAAGTCAAGAAACACTTCTTTCTCTGAGAACTAAGGTACAGAGTTACTACACAGATATAGGTACAGATACAGATCAATAGGGGTTGGAAGGGACCGCCAGAGGTCATTGAGTCCAACCCTTCTGCTTGAGCAGGATCATAAAACTTAAGACAGGTTACATAGAAACTCATCCAGATGGGTCTTAAACGTCTCCAAAGAAGAAGACAACCTCCCTGGACAGCCCCTTCCAGTGCTCTGTAACCCTTACAGTAAAGCAGTTTTTCCTCATATTGAAATGTAACTTCCTGTGCTCCAGGTGACATCCATTGCCCCTTGTCATATCACAGAGTGCAAATGAAAAGAGACTGTCTCTTTCTTCTTGACACCCAGCCCTCATGTTTTTATAGACAGTGATTAAGTCCCCTTATAACCTTCTCCTCTCCAAGCTGGTAAGTACCAAGTGTCTCAATCCCTCCTCATAAGGCAGAAGCTCCAGTCCCTTAATGATCCTTGTGGCCCTCCTTTGAACTCTCTTAATCAGATCTCTATCCTTCTTGAACCAGGGAGCCCAGAACTGGACACAGTATTCCAGATATGGCCTCACTAGGGCAGAGTAGAGAGGGAGAAGAACCTCTCTTGATATTCTGGACACACTTTTCTTCATCCATCCCAGGATTTCATTGGCCTTCTCAGCCACAAAAGCACATGGATGTTCCATAGAGGACATGTTCACAAGAACTCCGGGATCCCTCTCCATGGAGGTGCTCTCTGGTAGATCGTCCCGCAACTCGTATTGATGTGTTGCATTAGTCCTCCTCAGGTGAAAGGCTCTGCACTTATTCTTACTAAACCTCATTAGGTTTCTCTTAGCTTCCAGTCTGTCCAAGTCTTCAGGCCATCTGTTCTATGTTATGTGGGTTTAAAGGATCACAGACTCATTCAGGTTGAAAAACACTGGTAGGATCATCAAGGCCAAGCGTGAACCCAACAGTTATGGCCACCATGACATTGTGTCTCCCAGCATCACATCTACACACCTTTTTAGGGACGGTGACTCCACTGCTTTCCTGGGCAGCCTGTTCCAATGTCTGATAACACCTCAGGTGAAGAAATTTTCCCCAGCCTGGCACAACTCAAGGCCGTTTCCTCTCATCCTATCACTTATTACTTGGGATAAGCGGCTGACCCCTACCTCTCTAAAACCTCTTTCCAGGTAGCTGTAGAGAGGGATAAGGTCTCTCCTCAGTCTTCTTTTCTCTAGGCCAAACAACCTCGCTCCCCTCAGCCGCCCCTCACAGGACTTCTGCTCCAGACCCTTCACCAGCCTCGTTGTCCTTCTCTGGGTCCTCCTCTCCCCCAGGGGGCGCTGTCGCGGGCGGCCACGGCGCACTCCCGGCCCGCAGGAAGAGGCGGAGCACTCGGGCGCCCCTGCTCCCTTCCCCGTACCGACGCGGGCAGGGGGCGGGCCCGCCGGCGCCGTGGAGCGCGATTGGCCCTTTGCCCCGGCCCTGCCGCTGCCGCCGCTCGCGCGTTGCACGGGGATTGCTGCTCTGAGCGTCGCCGCGCGCTCTCCCTGTGCTTTTCCTGACGCTGCGGGTGCGCAGGCGCGGAGGCGGGCGCGCAGCCGCAGCCGCGCGGCTGCCTGAGCGGGCGGGGCGGGACGAACCGGGGGTGGGGGGGAAGGTGTGAACGGCCGCTCGCGCGCGGCGGTTGTGTGGGGCGCGCGGCGGCGGCTGGCTACGGTGATTTCCCCCCGCCCCCCCATCTCTGCCTCCGTCCCGTTCCGGGCCTGAGCGGTCC